>JAVJIF010032027.1:0-319890 GCA_038442645.1 Agave tequilana
AAACATAATTGCATCCATTACTGGAGAATACGTTTTCTTCATAATCAATTCCAGGTCTTTGCGAAAAACCTTGAGCAACAAGTCGAGCTTTATACCTACAATCTCGTTTTTCTCGTTGCGTTTTCGTACAAAGACCCATTTGTATCCTACTGGCTTCACGGCTTCAGGCGTGAGGATAATAGGCCCAAATACTTTGCGCTTATTAAGCGAACTCAATTCAGCCTGTATAGCGTCTTTCCACTTTGTCCAATCAGGTCTATTTTGACATTCAGTGACGGATCTTGGTTCAGGATCCTTACTTCCGTTAACAATATCACATGCTACGGAATAGGAAAATATTTCATCTATATTTTCCATCTTATTGCGATTCCATAATCCTCCTGTATTGACATAATCAATAGAGATTTCATGATTTTCTATATCTTCAGGATTTTTCATCTCTTGATTTGTCTTATTTTGTGTTTCTTCTGGAACACATTCTTACTTATTTTGTGTTTCTTCTGGAACACATTCTTGCACATTGGGGTCATCGTGCTTATCTGCTCCTTTTCTTTTTCGAGGATTTTTATCTTTGGAACCGATTGGTCTACCACGCTTCAGGCGTGTCTTAGACTCATGAGTGACTTCATTCTCGGGTTGTCCTTTTGGGATTTCAATCCGAGCAGGAGCATTTACAGCTGGTATATATGATTTAGTCACTCTTTTTGTATCAGTGAACGCATCTGGCAATTGATTTGCTATTTCTTGTAAATGCATAATCTTTTGCACTTCTGTCTCACATTGTCTTGTGTGAGGATCAAGATGCAATAAGGATGGTTCACTCCATGTAATCTCCTTCTCCAGCTGTTTCTTTTCTCCCCCTAATGCTGGGAAAATTGCCTCATTGAAGTGGCAATCGGCAAATCGAGCCGTAAAAACATCACCGGTTTTAGGCTCCAGATATCTTATAATAGAAGGAGATTCATAGCCGACATATATTCCCAGTCTCCTTTGAGGACCCATCTTTGTACGTTGTGGTGGAGAATTGGTACATATACCGCACAACCAAAAATTCTAAGATGGGAAATATTTGGTTCTTGACCAAATGCTAATTGTAGAGGGGAGTACTCATGATATGCACTTGGTCTGATGCGAATTAATGCTGCAGCATGTAAAACTGCATGACCCCATATAGAAATAGGAAGCTTTGTTCTCATTATTAATGGTCTAGCATAAGTTGGAGGCGTTTAATCAGCGACTCAGCCAAACCATTTTGTGTATGTACATGGGCAACAGGATGTTCAACAACTATTCCAATCGACATACAATAATCATTAAAGCCTGAGACGTGAACTCACCAGCATTGTCAAGTCTAACTCTTTTGATTGTATATGTAATACCCCGTTCCCGGAATACGTACTTAGTTGCGTATTCAGATTTTTCGATCGTATTTTTTGATTTGCTTCCTGTATTTATCCTGTATTACGAATTCTTTATATGATTGTTTTGTCTTGGATTTGGGTTCGTGGATTCGGAGTCAACCTTAGTTTGAACCGAAGGCCCGATCCCAGAGTATTGCTCGGTTTGACATTCTGATAATTAGATTTGACCGATTTTAATTTTAAACATCGTTTTCCAATATTTTAGATTTTATATGATTTTCTGGAATTTTCTTGGATTAAAAGGAATTTCTTCAAAACCGGTGTCGGCCAGTGCCGCTGACCGATTCCTGGATTTTTAATTCTTAAACGGTTTGGAATTTCTAAATGATTCTTTAGACATTATTCCTTAGAATCATATTTTCTACCTACATTCTTTTTCTGAGGATTTTTGGATTTTATGAAAATTCCAACGGAGTCGGTAAATTATTGATTCCAGGATTTTTAGTTTTAAAACTATAAAGAATTTCTTAAACGGATTTCACTATAATTCTTAGATTAATATTCTTGATTTTTGGTAATTATTTCGGGTCGTTCCGAGATACTTGAATTTCGGACGATTCCGGTATTTTCCCGAAAGATTTCAGCATCCACGACTCAGTTCCGGGAATCCGCCACTTCCATTATTTCCACTTTTACTTCCAAGGAAATATCTTTCCTTATTCCAATTTATTTTCCTTTTTTCCTTTTCCTTTATTTCTTTCCTTCCTCCACTAACCAAAGCCTTTTCCAATTTTCCAATAATTCCAATTTTTCACATAATCCCACTCACTCTCACCTAATCCTTTTTAAATCCCACTCATTCTCTCTCTCCCCCATGGCCGGCCAAGTGGCCAAGAGAAGGACACTCACCTCACCTCCCCACTTTACAAAAACCCCCCCCTCTTCTATCATATTTGCACCTCCTTCACAAAAGTCAAAACATATAAATACTTTTCCTCTCTTTTCTTTATTCATTCTCACTTCAACTTTCTCTTTCTTCTCTTCTCTTCTCTTCTCTTCTCTTCACCAAAGCCCTAGCCTTCACCATCTCCAATTCCTCTTCATCTCCACCACCTCAACAACTACTCCAACACTTTAGCTTCATCTTCTTCCTCCTTCATCACCATGGAAGCAACCACAAGGTCATAAACTCCAACACCAACCCATCTTCTTCCTCTTCATCATCCTCTTCCAATCAACCAATCCATGTGAGTAATTTTCATCACCTATACTTGGTTATTTCTTAGTATGCTTAAGTTTACCCATCATGTTCAATTGTGTCTTCAATTTATGATTTTTGGATCATCAAACACAAACCCTAGAAACCTGTTCTGTATGCTGTTTCCAGTCGATTAGTCGACTAGACCTATAGGTTAGTCGACTAGAAACCCTTAGCTGAAACGTAGCTTTTTCTGAAACACTGTATTAGTCGACTTACCTTAGATCCTAGTCGACTATAGATCCTTAGTCGACTACACCCTTGACCCTAGTCGACTAACCTTTCCTGAACCAGAAACCCAAACTCTCTGTATCCCAGTATTAGTCGACTTAGCCTAACTATCAGTCGACTTGTCATGTCTGTTAGTCGACTACCCATATGACCCTAGTCGACTAACTTTTCCTGAATCAGAATATCAACTCTCTGGAACCCAGTATTAGTCGACTATACCAGACTGTTAGTCGACTAACCCCTTTATTAGTCGACTACCCATCCTACCCTAGTCGACTAATTCTGTCTGTTTGTTACAGTTATTTACCTTCTCAAACTTGGATCTTATACTTGGTTTATATGTTGTATATTATACTTCTTGACTTGTATCTTGACTAACATCATCTTCACTTCTCTCTTTCTCTCTCCTCTTCACTCTACATATATATATCATAGTTTATGGCGTGCCCCGGATTTCGTGGATTTCGGATCTTTCGGCGCTTTGAGGTTTAGGCGAGTATTCTCACTCGCTACTTTCTTGTATGCGAGTAGTCTCGCTCTTCTCTTATCTCTATTTGGTTTCCAGTTTCGTCGGAACGATAAGTATTTCATTTCCTATTTCATGTATTGATTCCATGTCTATATATATCTTTTGATGCTTTTATACCATGCGTGGCCGACCCTTCGTGGTCGTTGACTTCTAGATTTCTGCTATGTTATTATTGCCATGCTATTGTCTCAGATATATCAGTTGCATGCTTACTTTTAACACATGTATATCACCTTACATCTGGCGTGGTATCACCTGACCTCTAGTATGGTATCACCTGACTACCTGTCATGCCACTATTTGGCAAGACCCTATTATTATGACCACGACTTACCACTGACCTAATATCTATCTCTTGACTTGTTTGATTGATTGCTAAATGTCACCATCCTATCATGCTATCACTTTACACCCAGCATGATGTACTTGACTTGTGATTGTCATCTTTACGGGAATCCTGATTTGTTATCCTGTATCATGATCAGTGACCTGTATATTGTATTCCTGCTTTTCATGCAGTGACCTGACTGTATAGTACTTATGTACTCCAGATTTCCTGATCATGTCCTGATTCTATTATTCCCGTAAAGTGATAATTAAACTATTGAATCCTAAAAAGGACCAACTTGTATTGGGTCGGGGGAAATATGCGGATATCGATATGTGTTCGTGTTACAGTGGCATTAGGTTGTGCACTATATCCGGTCTGACCTGTGGTACTCCAGGGGACCGAGGGGAGAGCTGGCTCCCTTATTACTGTTATGATAGGGCATACATAAGTCCCTCCTCCTGGATAAGCCTTGCGGCTGGCTTCCGTTTCCATGCAACGGAGCAAACTTTGGCCGTGGTCCCGGGTATGTACGGGACCCACTGTAAACATAGTTCGTTGATACAACCGCTATTTCCAATAACAACCTCGACTTTCTATATATGGAAGTATGTGAGTTGGGATATATACCGAGACACATACCTAGATATATGGTAAGACGAGTAATAATAAAGTGTCATAATAACTGGCTCTTTAAGTTGTAAGTAGAGGTATGTGGAATGGGACGCATACTAAAGCCTGCAACTTAAATGGCTCTGAATCTGTGATATGCATTACTATATTTGCTAGTCTTGGATTTTACTTCGAATTTTCGGTTTTATGAGTATTATCGTATTAACGGCTCATATTCTGCTTTATCCTGGATTTCCTGTTTTATGGATATTATTATATACTTGTTCATATATACTTCCTTTGTGTTCTAACCCTCCTGTCTCCTGTACTTGACACTTGTGCTCCTCCTGGCTCGCCACCTGGCCTTCATATTACTACTCGCCTGGGAGTTTCACTGACTCCCCTGGATTCTTATGTCCAGGTCATGGAGCCCGGAGCGTATGGATTTCCCCCCGTTACTGCTCAGAGTGGCGCAGCGGTATCGTGGATCTCCAGACGACAGTCCAGAGCCACATCCTTCCAGACCCCCTTTGTGCCTCTCGAGTTTTTCCTTAGCAAACTCGTGAGTGCTCTTTTATACTTTTCATACTTGTACATCCTTGTATACTTGTATGCGAGCTCCCTTTTATACCGTTCATATTATGTATATTCCTTGTACTCTCGCATTTGCGCATATTAGTGATATGATATTCATGTAATATTGTAATCACTCTGGTGATAACTCTGTAATTGTTTGTATATGTGTTGGAATGTATAATGCACCATATGCTTCCGTACTCTGATTCTTGTCTGTACTGATGCTTAGCGTGTATACGGGAGGGTAGTTCTGACCTACGTATATACGTTGCAGTGACGTCCCCGTATCACCGGGATCGGGGCGTACAGTATAATCAGGAAATTGTGCCCTTAATCTAATTATCTGAGCAAGAAATCTCGCAAATGCCACATTGCGAGTTGACAATAAACAAACGTGTGACCATCTACTAGAGGCATCTATCAATACCATAAAATATCTAAATGGTCCACACAATGGGTGTATAGGCCCACAGATATCACCTTGGATACGTTCAAGAAATGTAGGTGATTCTGTTTTTATTTTAGCTGGTGACGGTCTCATAATTAATTTTCCTAGAGAACAAGCTTCACATGGAATCTTACTAACTTGAAGGATCTTCTGGCCCTTTAATGTATGTCCATGTGAATTTTCAATAATTCTTCGCATCATCATTGAACCAGGATGACCTAAACGATCATGCCACAGAGTTATTGTCTCTGTATCCTCTTTAACTACTATATGTGACTCTATCACATTTATATATGTATAATGCAATCCTGAGGATAGCTTTGGTAGTTTTTCTAGTATGTACTTCTTACCTGATATATAAGTAGTAATACATATACTTCATATTTTCTTCAGTTGCAGACTGAGTATCATATCCATGAAGATATATATCATTAAAACTCAACAAATTTCTTTTAGATTTTGGTGAAAACAAGCATCTTTTATGAAAAACTTTGTTCCATTTAGCAATATAAAGCTGGCTTTACCAGTCCCTTCAATCAAGTCTACAGGACCTGATATTGTATTGATGATTGCCTTTGTTGGTTTTAATTCAGAGAAGTACCTTTTATGTTTGAGAATAGTATGTGTAGTACCGCTATCCGGTATGCAAATCTCTCCACTTTTGGTCTTGACTTCATCATTAGAATAATCCATATCAAGCTTCATGCAAAATAAACAATTTGTAAGAATAATTTTGAAACATATTATTATAAGGGAAATATTATATTCAAAGATAAATTTGAAGATTACAAATAACAAAATATGATAATACATAATCAAATGTCTAATTATCACCAGCGTCATGATGTATTGGAAGATCAACAAAATCATCAGTAAAATCTGAAGCATCAAGATGAGTTGAATCATCCGTAGGATCATCATGTTCAGTGAAATTCACTTCTTTCTCTTTTCCTTTCAAGGATGCTTTGTAAAGCTTGCAAAGGTGCTCCGGTGTTCGGCACACTCTAGCCCAGTGTCCTTTGGAGCCACATTTGTAACAGGAATCTTCAGGATTCCGAAGAGAACTTTCACGAACATCTTTTCCTTTTTCATGTCTTTCTACATGATGTTTCTTGTGGATCGCGTTATTCTGTGAAGGGTTGTAAAAACCACTTCGACCGCGTCCACGGCCACGTCCACGGCCACGACCACGACCACGACCACGTCCACGGCCGCGTCCATAATTATATCCTCGTCCATAATTTTTAGAAAATGCAACATTTGCTTCTGGAAATGCTGCTGAACCAATAGGACGGGACTGATGATTTTTGATCAATAGTTCATTATTTTTCTCTGCCACAAGAAGAGATGAAATTAGTTCAGAATATTTCTTGAAACCACGCAACCTATATTGTTGTTGCAGTGTTATATTGGATGCATGAAATGTGGAGTAAGTCTTCTCCAATATTTCTTCATCCGTGATATCTACTCCACAGAATTTCAACTGGGATACTATTCTGAACATTGCAGAGTTGTAGTCGCTAACTTTCTTAAAGTCTTGGAAGCGCAAAGCATTCCATTCATCACGAGTGGCAGGGAGTACAACTTCCTTTTGATGATCAAACCTTTCTTTGAGGTTTTTCCATAAGGCACTTGGGTCTCTTACAGTGAGATATTCACACTTTAAACTTTCATCAAGATGTCTGCGGATAAAGATCGTCGCCTTTGCCTTATCTTGTGACGACGATAGAATTTATTTCTTTAATGGTTTCGGTGAGACCCATTGACTCAAGATGTATCTCAATATCAATAACCCAAGACATATAATTTCTCCCCGTGATATCAAGTGGAATGAACTCAAGCTTTGCAAAGTTTGACATGGTGATAACTATAACAAAATATAAAAATAATTAGAATCACAACATTTTATTTCTCAAAGAAAACTTGCATGTCAACCATAATAGGTACAAGTAGAAGAGGAAAAGTGAACATTAAAATAAAAAAATACGGGTACAATTCACTTGGATCCATGTCTCCAAGAAAAACGATAGAAGTGTTGATGATGATGACGGCAATAAGAAACATCAAAGCTGGATTAAGCATCATGCGAAAAACTCGAACGCAAAGCTTCTAGAGATGATGAAAATTTTGAGAATGAAGAGAGATTGAGGAGTGAGTTGTGTGGTTGAGAACTCACCAATTTATAGGAGAAAAAAATAGCCGTTTACAGCCGTTGGGGTTATAGCCGTTGGGGGATTATAGCCGTTGGGGTTTTTTAGCCGTTGGGGGGTTTTTTAGCCGTTGGGGGTATAGCCGTTGGGGTTTTTTTAGCCGTTTGGGGAGAGAGAAAAACAATTTAGATTTTATATAATTAAATATTGTAATTAAGGAAATGGTAAAAAAAATGCATTGTACTATATATATTTACGAGCTATATATATGCACGCCACTCTACTTGGTGGGTGTTTTGCAGGCATAATTAATAAAGCAGTAATTATTGAAATAAATATTGGCACACCACGCTACTCGGTAAACCTTTCAGTGGGTGTTTGTCCAGATATAATAGTAGAATAATAAAATATATAATGTTAGAAGCTTGGGTTTAATCCACGCAAGCATCAAGTTAGATGTTAGTAAAGATAGCATAATCACATCACTTTACTATAAATAGGTGGCAGAGCCTCCTTTCATTATAGTAATGATGTTATATGAATATAATTAGTATAATAATTCAGTTTTCGTAATCACATCACATTTCTATAAATAGGTGGCAGAGCCTCCTTTTATTATAGTAGTGGTGTTATACGAATATCATAAGTATAGTAACTTGCCAATTTTACCTTGAGATTGTAGAGGTAGAAGCTGGGACTTGTGATAGGACTTTTCCTTGAGCAATGGAAGCAGAGGCTCGTGACAAGTTTTACCTTAAGCTAATGGAGGCAGAGACTTGACGTGGTAGGCTTTTTCCCTGAGCTGACGGAGGTAGAGGCTGGGGACAGACTAGAGTGATCGTGCTGATAACGTGTTGTAAAAACTCCGAGAATATAACACCAAAGCAGAGAATTTTAGAGGCAGAGTAGAAGTAGGAATTCTTATTGATTTCTGAATTTGTGTACATTGAAATGAATCAGAAGGGCCTATTTATAGGAAAACCTTGGGGGCACTATGCAGTCGCTTGCGTCATCGCTTACATCAGCGCATAGTAAACTTATTAATGGTGCATAGTAACGTTAGGTGGTGGAGTTGACGGGGTGGACAGACATGTGGACTTTTCTTAACAGATTCCTCTTTGGCTTCTTGGTTGTTTATTTTCACTCCGAAGAATTCACTGGCTTTTAATATCTCACCTCACATGTTTTCATTATAGCTTGCTAAACTTAGTTTAGTCCATAATCAAAGCATGCATTTTGTGTAAGTTTCAAGTTTGTTTTCCCCTTCTCATTTCCTTAAAAGGGGTGCCTGCCCTCACGCGACTGCTTAGCTGGTCACCGTTACTTTGTCGCGAGCTAAGATTGCTTGGTATCAGGGACTATGGGCTGTTTGGATTCAATGACTGTTTGGCGTGGAGTGAAAGTGAGAAAATAATAATAATTCTCTTCAGAATTTGAAAATTAGTTATTAAATTTTTTAGTGTTTGGATGTTGTTGAAAAATGGGTTCGAAAAAATGTTATGTCTTTTTTGATATTTGGATGGTAACGTAGAAGTGAAAGTAGAAAAGTTAACCATAAAGTTGATCGTAAAATAATATTAAAATAAAATTAATTATGATAAAATTGAAGTGTAATTAGAATGCAAGTGAGATTTATATGATCACAAAATTAACTGTTTTGAGTTACAACTTATTACAAACGAGATTTATATGATCACAAAAATAACTGTAGCAACTTGGAAGTGAGGTGTAAAAGTAAAAGGGAAAAGGAAAAGAGTTTTCTCATTTTTCTATTCTGTTGTATGGATATACAATAAAAGTGAGAAATAAGGCTTCTCACTTCCTCACTTCCCTGTGCATCCAAACAGTCCAAGGTTTCAACAGTATAGTTTCCTTTTATATATCTTTTTTTTTCCTCTTTTCTAACTTACTTAATTTTAGACGGTGATTTTGTTTTAAAGAAAAGCCTGTAAACTTGCACCACAAGGATCTACACAATGACTTCAATCTGGAACTTTCACTGTCCCCTCCAACCCTTCACAAATTGAGCTGGGCATGAAAAAATTTCCCATTTTAATCATGTGACACATCCAAATTTGCCGACAAAAATATTGCCAGCCTAAGTTAAGCAGGCCACTATGAACAATAAAGCCAAATGTTGGCAGCAATCATTGCAATCAGACTTTTATGAAAAATCTCAGCAACCAAAAGCAGGCAATCTCACCCACCATCGTATCCTTCTTGTCTTCAATTCTGCAAATTAGCCTTCCATCAAATTAAGTCCAGATAATACTAACAGTGCAAAATTAATTAATAATCTCATGCATCAGTACAAAGTTTTGTCACACAAGTGCAACCAAAATGAGAACAAAGGAACAAAGCATACATAAATCTTAGGGAGTTCAAACAAGACAGGTCAAATAATTTATCATTGCTACATCACATCAGTTGAAATTTTAATATCGAGATTTTTTTCCTGCTTTTATTATTATTTTTTTTGTTTTGTTTTGACCTTCGTCTATTTTATCATTGAGTCAGCTCTTAGTGGCTACTCTCGAGCTTTGTGTTGCGAGAGGAGCCGTGCTCTCATCTCCACCGGGTCGATTTCCGCTCTCTTGTTACCGGGCTTGTAGTACCCGGTGACGGGGTCCGGAGCCCAAGAAGTCGAAGCTGAATTCGATGCTGAAGAAGAGCTAGTAGCCTTACTCTCTCTGCTTCCTCTTCCGGCCGCCGTCGCCGTCGCCGCTGCCGTTGAATAACTCTTTCTATATAATAAAAAAAATCAAAATGAGTTAATACAAAATTAAAAAAAAAAAGTTTGTCAGATCTTTATGAAATGAATCCTTGCATGATTAGGAGTATAACAGTTACCTCTTGATCAATGCAACAAGAGCAGAGCTCAAGATTGCTCGAGCCATCATCTCTTCAACTGAATTTTTTAAAAGAAACTGAGAGTAGAAAATATGGCAATTTCTTTCCTTTTTCCCTAATATTTTCTCTTCTTTCTTTTCTCTGCGAGTGAATAAGAGAAGAACCTGGAGATATTTATAGGCCCAGAGAGAGAGAAAGAGGGAGGAAAGAGCTGAGTCCAGGGTCCCAGTCTAAGGGGGCAACGGGCCTATGAAGAGACGACACGTGTAAGAGTAGAAAAGTTAAGAGAACGTGTGGTTGAATAAATCATTGACTGACTGGTGGGCGTGGGAGGAGGCGGCGGCGGTTTTTTCTCCTCAGAATCTTGGGAAGGCGTTTGCAGGGGTGAGAGGTGAGCATCAGGTTCTCTGTTTGGAGAATTTCAGTGACGTTTTGATCCTTCAAGAGCTGCTTTTTTTTTTTTTTTTTTCTTTTTCTTTTTCTTTTGGAAAAAGAGGACAAGGAGAGGAGTCAACATGGCCCTGGCCATAGATCTTTCAAAGAGCTGTTTTAGATTTGAAGTTAGAGGTCATCCAAAGAAGCTTGAACTGTTGCATAATCTGTCACCTATTTTCTTTTCTTTTTTTTTTTAACTATCTATTCTCATTTTTTTCCTTTTCACTCGCTTATCAATTTCAAGTTATCATAATTTATTATATATTATCATGTAGATTTAAATTACCCACTAAATCCAATCAAAACAAAACTATTACATTTTTCTAATTTGTGTCTCCTCCTCAGAACAGTCCATCAGACAGTCTCCATCTCCTCGTCTAATCATCAGCAAAACCTCTTCCATCTCCATCTCTTCGAAGCAAATCGTCAGAGTTGCTTGGAGAGACTGTTGCATCACTGTCAAGAAGGGTTCCAAAAACCATCAGTCTTCTGTGCATGAACCATGCTGCAAAAGTTTTATTTCAACTGTTCCAGTTACCAGATTGGGTTTGGTCCAAGAGATTGTGATGGAATTCATCTCTCTTTCTGTGGGCATGTGGTGCATCAGGAATGTCATGACAGATACTTAAACATCTTTGAAGCAAAGGTAACTTCAACAAACTAAAAATATAGTCTCTCTCTTTTCATGTTCTATCAGATATCTTTTTCTTAAAGTTGTCCAAGTTACTTGCCTTTAGAAGAAATAACAAGTTCAGTTCTGAAAAGGAAAAATAGGAGCAATGCCCTAGAAGTTTATGTTTAAAATGAGGGGGCCAATGAAAACAGGGAGATGGAGGGGGTTGGAAGGGTTCACGGCAACCTGGTTCTTGGCGGCGGCGGCGGCGCCGATGAGGTACTCGGTGTCGGTGAAGGCCACATAGGATGGGATTGTACGGTTGTCTTGATCGTTGGCGATGATCTCGGTGAGAAAATGAGAGTGAAAAAAATAGAAAGTATTATGTGTAAAATTGTAATTCAAACAAACATTTTAGGGATGAGTGTATATAGTAAGAAGGACGAGTGTGAGTAGAATTTCTCATAAATTAATGAAACACTTTCAAACACGTATAATAACTTTCTGTCCACCTAAAAGTATATAAAACTAAGCACACACAAGTACCAGGAAACCAAATGTAGAATAGAACAAATAAAAACACACTCTCTAAAATAGTCCTCCACAGCCGCCGCAAGCCAGACCCCTAACTCCGCTGAACCAACTCCTGCAGACGTTGCACTCACCCTCCTTGTGCGCAACCAAAAAAATCTCATCCATTGCAGACACCAAAACTACTCCTTCCCTCAAAAACCGCCTAGTTGAGAGCTAAGCATCTCTCCCTACAGGATCTCTCGCACCGCTTTCCCCTTCTTCTTTTTCTTGGCCTTCCCATGATTGCTCGATGGGAACATGCCCATGAAATTGTTAGATTCATCTTCAAACAACTCTTGCAATCCCTGCTGCAACAAGTTATAGATGAAGTCATCGCCAATGAAAGCTTCCCGATCAGGCTCGTCGGTCAGATAATATCTATTACTAGGTCTATCCCCTGTGGCCCCCGGCAACCCGGTCCAACTAGGGGTGAGCATCGGTCGGTTCGGTTCGGTTTTTGCTAATTTTTACAAAACCGAATCGAACCGATTAGACTTAGTAACCGAACCGAACCGAATCAACTCAGTTCGGTTCGGTTTTTCGGTTTTTTCGGTTAGGACAATATATTGCCATCATTTCTTACATTTTTTAATTACCATTATATTATCATCCTTTAATATTATAATCTCAAATATCCATTACCCAAATTAGAAATAAGAAAAAGATTCTAAGCTTAATGTGAATTGAAAATTTTATATTCTAAAACTTTTACACCGTATTTGAGCTCTTATATCAAAACTCATATAATTATTACTAACTTTTAATGATAAGAATAAAAAAAAGAACTATATTAATATAAATATTATTCTCAATTGTGATGGTGTACTTAATATTGCTTTCATATATTCAACATAAAAAAGATGGTATTACTAAAACTAATGAGATAAGCTTCCACCAGTTTTTATTATGAACTATATGATTCACTAAATTGAATTTGAGTAGGTTAATATATAGAGTGAGAAATTCGGTTCGGTTCGGTCTATTCGGGTTTTGGAACACAAAACCGAAACCCGACCGAATTAGAGCGGTTCGGTTCGGTTCGGGTTCGGGTTTCGGTTTTTGGTCGGTTATTTCGGTTATAACCGAACTCTGCTCACCCCTAGGTCCAACCCCACTCAGAGCCCCTTCAAAATCTCCTATATCTCTGCTAGGTGCACCAGCCGGCCATGGCAACCTGGGCCAAAAACACCAAGATTCTCTTTAGACCCTCCTCCACATCACTCTGTGACCCATGCATATTCTCCTGACCCTTGTTGTCAGGCCCAAAAGGCCCATAGTACGGCCCAAAATCCAAATTCCGCTTGACCTTATCACTTAGCGGGTCTGGATCCTCTCTGAACCGGAAGCTCGCTCCAACCGATAAAGCAACGCCCGCATGCATAATCGAAGCTGAATTCGATCCCCCTCCCCCCGATCAATTTGAAAATTTGAATTCAAAATCCCTCGATCCCCTCGCTAGCTGCTGTCCTTTTTGCTGACCTCGTTGTCGACCCTACCCCTAGCCTGCAACCGACCGACGCCGATACCGATGCCTCCACCTCCAAGCCTCGCAGTAGAGGTGACTGGATCTCCATCAAACTCATCGTCGACCCTTACCGAGAACCAACCTCATAATCCCCAACCTCCAATCGGAGACAGCGGCTCCTTCCCTCGACTAAACCCCTGATTAATAGTTAGGCTTTTAACTTCAATTGTTAACTGCCCCCTCTAATTAAATTCTTCTCTAATCCTCTCAGTTTCTAATCTTTTCTAGCATCACGATTTTACAAAAGAAAAAGAAAATCATGATTGATTGACTCTAAATTATAATCAATGGAGAAGATGTAGGAAACAAATTAAGATGTTATAGAATTTAATTGACATAATTATTAGCATGTATGTAATAGAAAATTAGAAATGTAGTTACATGAAAAAATTACTCATAATTTGATAAGAGAAAATATGACAACCTTTTCCCCATCCCTACCAATACAAGCCCGCACCCGAACCCGAACCCGAACCCGCAATCGCCGCATTTTTTTTGTCCGAGGAGGACGAGCTCATACATTCTCGAAGCTGTCAAAAGACGGCAACATCTCACAAATCCACACGTTTTCGCTCATCATCCTTTTTTTTTTGTTCTTTCCTTTTTTTTGCACGGAAAAAACAATGCATTCTCGCCTTCCATCTCTCCGTCAATCCCAAACCCTAACAATTCCCTAACCCTAACCCTAGAAATTTTAGGAGAAAACAAAATTGTAGCAACAATTCAAGCGAGAATCGAAGAGAGTAGAACAAGATGATGATGACAAAGAGCCCATGGGGGCGATCGAGGCCCCCGAGCTCGACGACATCATCAAGAGATTGCTGGATGGCGGGAAGAGAGGGGCGAAGCAGGTGCAGCTGTCGGAGTCCGAGATCCGGCAGCTCTGCATCGAGGGCAAGCGCGTCTTCTTGTCGCAGCCCAACCTTCTCGAAGTTCACGCTCCCATCAAGATCTGCGGTTAGATTCCTATTTCAATCAACCCTTCTTTTTTTTTTTTGGTTAATTGTTGGATAATTATTATTAGGGACTGATAAAGGCGAGACCTTTATAACTGTTGTTGTTATATAACTTATCATTTAATGGATTTTGTATGCTGTTTTCTTAATTGAGGAGTGAATGTTATGTCGGGATGAGATTGGCGCAGTTTTAAATTTGAAGAGTTGGATATTGAGGGTTTATTGGCTGAAATGAGAAAGTAAAAAGGAATTTTTGGATTTCAGGAGAAACTGTGACGATTTCTTTTTTGGGGAGAATTTTTTTTTTTTTGAAGTAGAGGGCAATATATTGAGATACGGATTAAACTTGAATTTAGAGAGAATTGCATTGAATTATTATTGATGAGGTCAAAGCCTGAATATATAAGCATTATAATTACATGATAAGAAAACTTTTAATCCTAATATAATTAGTATTGCATGGTCCTAATTCTAATAATATTTTTAACACCCCCTCGCAAACTCACGATGGATGAAAAATTGTGAGTTTGGATGAAAGAAAAATAAATCTGCAAAATATCTGTTGAAAAACCTGAAGTTGATGTTGATCTCTCGTGACACTCTTTGAAGACTGATCATCGGAAAACTTGTATCTTCAACACCCCCTCGCAAAATCATGAGGATGAAACATCGAGAGTTTGGATGAGTGTGGACTACGAGAAAGAGATGTCGAACAATTGAGAGTATCTTCTGAAGAAGTAGGGGACATTTTGATCAATAAAGAGCACTTTTTGAAGTTTGACCAAAGTTTTTTCGCGGGTTGCAAGGCAGACTTTGAGCATGTTAGTCACTTTATTATACATATGGTTGACTTCAAAACCCAATGAAGTATCTTTTTCGCGTGTCGTAAGGCGGACTTTGAGTCTGTAAGTCACTTTAGTATACACATGACGGACGCAAAAAACCCACGAAGTGTCTCTTTCGCTTGAAGTAAGGTGAACATTAATTGTTGATGAAAAAGGTCAGTGACAAAATCTGTCGAAGAAGAGACGGCTGATATAACTAATCCGTCGAAGAAGAGACGGGCGATAGAGACGAATCCATCGAAGAAGAGACGACTGATAGAGATAAATCCGTCGTAGAAGAGAAGACTGATAGAGACAAATCCGTCGAAGAGAGAAGGTGAGGATGAACATGCCATGCCAAACGAAAGAGAAGTCATCATAGTAGGAATCAACTGCAAACTGGGATTTGATTCTGAACTGCAACCGAGATTTAGATGATGTTGTGCTAAGGCTGAGATTCGTCGGTGGAGCCAAGGAGGAGGTCGAGAACAAGTATCACGAATCACCACCATGCAAATAAATGCACATGGGGCTAAATAAATTGTGCACAACATTTCATGAATTTTACATGGATGCAAATAATAATAGAAGGGCATGATCAATGGATCTCATGCATGCCAACTAAGTTGGTAACCTTGTGTAGCGCACAATAATCACTGACTTCGGTTAAGACTTCGACGACAAAGAAAATTTTGATGACGCACGCGGCGAAGAGTTGCCCGACACTGGGCACACGCTATGTGAGCGAGGCCCAGCTCAAGCACGTGAAAGACTCGACGACAACAGTCAATAGAAAAGAATTTTGATTGGCTTTTATACCATGAAATTTGAATTTAGAAAGAATTGCATTGAATTATTATTGATGAAGGCAAAACTCGAATATATAAGCATTACAATTACATGATAAGAAGACCTTTAATCCTAATACAATTATTATTGCATTATCCTAATTCTAATATTTTTCTTAACAAAGGAAAAGAGGTTATTAGGTCTTGAAGCATCTACAAGGCGAGGTTTTTTTTTTTAAATATTCTATGTTGGAGTCCCCTTCAATGAGTTGTCAACAATTTGTTTCGCCAAATGTGTTTGGTTGTGGATACTCAAAAATATCCCAATATTATCTGAGTTGTTATATGGAGGGGTCTTCCTGATGTAGATCTTTAAAAAATCATAATCATAAAGCCTCCAAAGATATCTGCCATGAACACTAGAAGAAAGACAATGACTCATTCTCAAAAATTCCTCGGAAACTCTGGGAAAAGATAAGAGCAAGGCATAGCCAATTCTGCCACGAAACTATAAAATTCTATGTAATATTAGTATTGCCGAGAGAGAGGTGAGCTAGATGGGAAAAAATAATCTTCCACTGTTGTAATCGCTCACTACTTTTGATTCAATCTTTTAATACCCCCACACATTTCATATTCCACTATCTATGTCGAGCTATTGTTGGAGCAAATTGGTTGAAGTGATCAATCTCTCTTCAATTCTCACCTGTCCTCCAGCCCTCCTTTTCATATCCAACAATGAGCTGATTGTAGGGAATGATATTATCCCATTGATGACCAGTGGGATGTGATATCGAGTTTCTATTTCCTCTGGTTTGAGTACCATTAATTCTTGAATAAAGTACATATTGCAGAATATGTCCAGTTAATCTAATCATTGGTCACGATACCTTAAACCAACAATCTTCCAGATTAATAAACATCGGATGAATTCATGAGGAGGAATTCAAAGGATTTTGTTTCCTGAGTACACTGAGGAAGGTTAGATTATGGAATTTTTCTATCCTGGGATATCAAATAAAAGTGCTGCCTAATGGAAACCATAGTGCTCCTATAATTGATTTTTCAGATAATTTGAATGATAAATTCCTAAGTTTAATTTTTTTGTAGACTTTGAGAATGAAACCGATGCGATCATGATTTAGTTTTGATGCATGAAACTGATAGGCACATGAATAAGATTGTGTAAAAATATTTTAGTTTATCATTATTCTTACTTTCTTAGATAGATGGAATGTTTGCAATTATTTTAATTTAATAGAAGGTCCAATCTTTCATGAACCATCTAAATTTCCAAGTTGAGTTTGAGCTATTCTAGTGTTAGGTTCCTATTTCTATATAACTAGACACATATTGATTAGCATTAAACTTTCTTCATGCCCCCTTCGTGATATGCTTTTATTTTATTTAGAGTGCATAGGCTTTTTTCAAACTCTCTTTTTGATATAATATTGTTTACTTCTCCCATCTATGTGTTTGTAGCAAGTTGGTTATAGCTTTGTTTTGCTTAAAATTTATGTTTTCCTGCCAGAAAATGTCATAATCCAGTCATTCTTAAATATTATTTCTTTAAGTTATATGACACATTAACCTATGAGAGATGAACTAGAAATTGATCCAACACAACCTTATAGAAACAAGTAACCAGTCATGGGAGAGTGAGGTACACAGAAAGTTGGAGGAAGCAAATAAAAAAAAGGGAAACAAGGATACTGTGTTCTCACACCATTTGTGGTATGATTCACGCCACGATGGTCTCACACCATCTACTCAAGAAATTCCCCATCACAGAGAATATAATAATTTTCATTGTCATATTCTCATGATTTCATCTCATTGGTTACATGAGAAAGCTAAATGTTATTTATAATAAATCCTTTCTTGAAGCTAAAGTAACTAGTTAAATCAACAAGCATTTGTTACCTGATAAATTAATTCTAAAATTTGGAAAATAAAAAATCCTAAATAAATCTAAAGGATTTTTTTTCCTGAAGAACTAAATCCTAGATATATCTAAAAAGATTTGCCTTTATCGTAAGAGTACAAAAGACATGCTAAATATTTATGATGACAAAAGATTTACAAAATATTTAAAATAACCAATTAATACTTAAATAATCAGAACTAAATCTAACCAAATTTGTGATTATGTTGAATCAACACAGTTGAATCCATGTAGAGGCATAAATATATTTAGTCTTAAATAAAAGTTGAAAAAGATCTCCAAGTGAGTTGTATTGCATCAAGTCCTCCCGCTTAAAACTCAATGTCCTTGTTGAATAGAAGATGGATCTTCAATCTTTAGAAAAGGTCTCCAAACAATCCATGAAATTTGATTGTGAGAAGAGGACTCATGTCCAAATGTTGCAAACTCAATTAGGATTAATCTCAAGGACTTTTTTGACTAATGAAACTAAGAAGGTGGGCTCTTTAAGTGAGAGCAACGGCTTAAAAGGCTGGTTTGATGCCTTTTCAGATGGTGATCTCGACTCGAGGTCCTTGGTGACATTTTGCCGAACAAGTTGCAGGCAAGGTATTGATGGTTCTAAAGATGGAGACGATGTTGGCTACCAGCGGTTCAGATTATTAGATGATGATTTAAATCTTTGACACACCTCAGTCTTTGAAGATAGGTGGAAATGGAAGGTTTGGCTGCATAGAGGTTGAATGGGCGGTAAAGATGACAATGACCATGCTTGTATTGTTACGATCAATGAAGGGGGTGGTGAGATCTCTACTAGGGAGGGGTTGTTCAAACTCTTTAGACAGTTGTACTGGAATGTGACAATGGTAGCAAAGATGGGTGAAGTGGAGTTATATTGTTGCAATCATAAATCCTCTCCCAGAGCAATGATAGACACGTAGATGCGGGGACACACTATATTAAAAAGTCAATTTTGCTTCATTTGTTGTAGGCTGATATGTAATCAATGTGACAACAATTTAGGATGAACTTGCTCTTATACTAACTGATGGGATACAGAGGAAGCGCATGAATATGAAACAAGGACTATTTTTACCTCACACCATGGTGGTCTCACACATGAACTCAAGAAACTCCCATCATAAAGAAGAAAGTAATTTTCATTGGCGTAAACTCATCATTTCATCTCAACTTCTTACATGAAGAAGCTTCATTTATAAATTTTTCTTGAAGCCTAAGCACTCGATTAATTTATAAAAAATTGTTGCCTAAGAAGCTAATACTATAATTAGGAAATAAAATAATCTAAATAAACCTATGAAGGTTTGTTTCCTAAAAGCTAAATTCTAGATAAATGTAAAAATATTTGTTCTTATCGTTAAGGCTACAAAAGATGTAACAATTATTTAAAAGAAAACAAAAGATTTAAAAAATATTTAAGACTAACTAGCTAAACACTAAAATAGTGCTGAGTAAATCTAATCAAATACAACCTTATGTTGAACTAGTGAGGTTGACTCCATTTACAGGCTTACAACTATAAATAAAGGTGGCAATGGGTCGGATTCGGGTTTGAATCCTACAAGATCCACATGCAGATCCACATGTCGATCCGAACCCACTAAGAAAGCTAGGATCCATTTGAGGATCCAAACCCAATGATTTGTCAGATTTGGATATGAGTTTCAGATTATCCAAATGCAATATTTCTCTCTAAATATAACAATTTTCACTAATAATCAAATTGGAATTGAAAGGTTTTCCTCTCAAATTTTGTGTTTCTTAGAAATATTAGACATATTAAACATACCTAAATCATCTTACATGAATTATGTTTACAAAGAAAAAGAATATTTAGATTGAACTAAGAGAAATAACTATAAACATATTCATTTGGGTTACTAGGTTATTGGGTTTGGATCCTTACGGATCCATTTCTAGATCCATTTTTAGGATCCATGCCCTACCTAATTAGCTATTAGATTTAATTTTAGGATCCAAATCCAAAAATTCGGTTCGGATTCATAATGGATTGTCGGGCCCCATTGCCACCCCTATTTGTAGCTGTCCTTAATTTATTCAACATAAAGTAGATTAATATCACCATGTTGTTTGGCTATTTGAGGTGATATTAATCTACTTGATGTTGAATAAATTAGCAACGCATAAATGAAGTAGCAAAATCAACCAGGGCCTGATGTTTGTTATACTTCACAGGAAGATAAATCGTGTAACAAGAAAGCTAGTCCTCATGAGCATGCCTGGCATGTTTAGTTGGCAAAGGGATAATTAATATGGGCGCTTAATAACAACATTCATGAGAAGGACAGTTAAGTAAGATGCTTCATAAAACTGAAGGTGAAAGTAGTGTGGCTTGTGGACTCCGTGGTTTGCCAATATTTTCTTCCTGAAGTAAAATTCAGGACATTTTGAGAGAACTTGGTGTACATCTGAAGTGTTTTATTGGAATGCCTTTCTTCCTTTCTTTGAGAATTTTGTGGGAGACTTTCATTTTTTTAATAAAGCGAATTTATCTGACAATAGACAAGTCACCTCATTAGCCTGTTATTGTGGTCAAACAATTTCACCTCTATAGTTTGATATAGTAGACGGGAGAAGTTTGGCCCCTCCAGTCCCTAGCTACTGTGGTTTTGAGCTGAAGTTTCTTAGGATTCAGTTTGGACCATGTGATAGGCTTGTAAAAGGGTTGTGTTTCTGGGTTAATTGGAGAACGTGATTGGATAAGGTTCATGCCATCAGACTATACCAGTGCTGATAAATACTTCTCTTTTTTCTTTATGTTTTCTTTCTTTTTGGCAGTTTAGGTTTGGGAGAAGGGGTTCCTAGTCATTTGGAGAACTGAAGTCTTCTGTGTAATTTATGTTTGTAGGTGAAATCAAATAACATTTGGAAGTTCTGATAGTTGCACTGGAGTTGACCTAATGATCAATGTGGACTTTCCAGTTTAGACATCCCTATACAAGTGTTGCATGTGAAGATGGAAAGCTTAACTTGCTTATATCTCTGTTTCACTGATAGTCAGCTTCTTGAACCATCTTGAATGACTGATAATGTTTGTGTTATGTCTACTTAATTTCTGTTCTCAGTCTGGCTTTGTTCTTAGAAGTGGATAACATGTCGTATGTTTGTTGTTAGATGATAGAGTCATATAGAATGATAGTTCAATGTGAAAGTCTTAGGATTATTGGACCCTCTTTGCCTATTTAGGTTTACAGTTCCTTTGTAACATAATCTATGTTACTTCCCTTCAGAAACAATTTATTCCTTTTAGTTGTCAGCATGACACCATAAGTAGTGGAAATAACAATATTACCTTAACCCATGTGGAACTGTCATGCATCTTCTGATGGCTTGAAGCGTAAATTTTAATGAACATAAGGAGTAAGATCTGTCGTCATACATTTTAGCTTGTTATTATTCTCTTAAACCATTTGTGCATCTGGAAATGTCCATCTGCTACTTTAGTACAAGGATTTAGCACATTTTCATTTTCTTTCTTGCAGCTGTAGGAGGAAGCTTATAATGATCTTAATTTGGAAAGTAAATTTTAAATTATCTTTCTTATAAACATTCATGTTCAATGCAGGTGACATTCACGGACAATATCTTGACCTCTTGAGGCTATTTGAGATAGGTGGCTTCCCCCCGTCTTCAACCTACTTATTTCTTGGGGATTATGTGGATCGAGGCAAACAGAGTTTAGAAACAATATGCTTGCTCCTTGCCTACAAAATTAAGTACCCGCACAAGGTCTTTCTTCTGAGGGGAAATCATGAAGATCCAAAAATCAATAGAGTGTATGGTTTCTATGATGAATGTAAACGGAGGTTCAATGTTCGGCTCTGGAAGATATTTACTGACTGCTTTAATTGCCTGCCTGTTGCTGCACTAATTGATGAGAAGATTCTATGCATGCATGGAGGCCTTTCCCCGACTTGAACAGTTTGGATCAAATAAGAGACATGGAAAGACCAATTGAGATTCCGGATGATGGTCTCCTCTGTGATTTGGTTTGGTCTGATCCTGATCCCACGGTTGAGGGATGGGGAACGAGTGATAGAGGGGTCTCATGTACTTTTGGTGCTGATAAGCTCATTGAATTTTTGGAGAAGAATGATCTTGATCTCATATGCCGAGCTCATCAGGTCAGTATTATAGTTCTAGTTGTTATCTTTTTTATAAAATTGCACGTGGAAAGGATCCCCCTCCAAAAATGAGGTTTTTCTCCTTGAGAAATGCTATGATTCCTTATTTGTCTATTCTGCCTTTCCCAAGGTGAAAATGAAGGGAGTTGGTACAAATGACACAATTTTTGGTGTCATTGCATCCGTCCTTTTATTTGCCGCCTCAGGGAGATGAAAGTCCTCAATTGCCCATTCGGGTACCTTCAGCATTACTCATTGTCATGTTCTTCTTAAAATTCAGACAAGCAGACATGCCTTTTGTATTAGAAAAAACTGCATTCTTCAAACCTTTTTCCTGAGTTATTGTGGTAATAACTAGTAACTGGCTTAGCTCTTGTATTTGAACATCCAGGTGGTAGAGGATGGATACGAGTTCTTTGCGCAACGGAGATTAGTAACTATTTTTTCAGCTCCTAACTATTGTGGGGAATTTGACAATGTGGGTGCTCTGTTGAGCATAGATGAATCCTTAATGTGTTCGTTCCAGATATTGAAGCCTTTTGAAGTAAAAGGAAAACCAGGTGGCTCTAACACACTGAGACCGCTACCCAAGAAGGTAAACTGTTTTTTTTTTTCAGTATCAAGTCATTCTACCAGTTGTTCCGTAGGTCTCGTGATGAAAAAAATGTTAATTATTGATTATTATCACCAGTATATCTATTTTGCCAATGTTATCCTTTTCCTTCTGATTTTTATTTTACCCTCAACAGGAACTAATTGGTTCTTTTTACTGTTTGTGGAATGAACAGATACCTAAAGGTGGGAACTAATTGATGGTTTCTTCAATTACTTTACCAAAACCTCCTAGAAAAACAGGTGGGAAGATCTTAAAGCAAACATGGAGACTGGAGTGCGTGTTAATTTATGCTAATAACATCTGATGTGTAGCCCCGGGCTCATTGCAGCCTGACGAACACATCTCCAACCTGCAGGGAGACAAATGCTTGTTAAAATTTTAATGGTAGATGTAAATTTGCATTGGGTAGTTTACTTTGTACAGCAATGAAGGTATTTGTGTATTTCTTTTTCCCTCTTCCTTCCTTCTCCCAGTCCCAGGTTGACCCAGTCATTGTGATCATTTCATTATGTGCTTTAATCAAATGTAACCGAGTATTTTGAGGCATGGTTGTTGGTTGCTATTGTGAAATCTAACCAAATATGTTCAAGATCTTTTGGCTTGAAACCGTGTTCATTTTTGTGTAAGGTTTGAAATCTCAATGTTGTGGTATCAGAATTGACAATATCAAAAATCTCCATTATCTCGTCTTAAGTTGTATCAGTGATATTAATATTGTCTCGATCATATTTGGCAATATCAGTAACAGTCGTATGTATTGATATCGGTTTATATTTTAACTCTTTGTTTTCGTGTAACTAGGGGTTGCTGGAGAGAACCTGCAGCCAAAAACATGGGCTTGAGTTGTAGTCAATGAACTACGAGTGATATTGCTGCAGAGCCAGGATTGTTGTAACTCTCTCTAGGTCGGATGGAAGGCTGCAATTCTAGTACTTTCTTTCCCTTTTGGTTGTTTATTTGGAGAGGATGGACTGTAATATGATATCAACGACGGTGATCTGCAATGTGCCTGGTTTTGGGTTAATTTGTTCAACAATTTCATATCAACAACAGTGATCTCACCAGATCTTATCAACTTGTTTGGCAGGTGTCGGATTTCGGAATTGAAGTTAACACGAAAATCCTTGTATTTTCCAAATTTAATTTTGTGGTTCTCAAAACTTGTTGCTTCTTTGTTAGGAGTTGGAAAATATCTCCCCCTTGCATGATGGGTATGGGCATTGTGTGTGTGGGAGAAACATGTCAGTGTTGGTGTTCGTTGGATTAATTTTTGCTTATTTACTTTGCAATTGTATTCCATTTTGGTCTTGCACAGATCTAAGTTGGGACCATCTTTGATCCCAACAGGATGCCATTTTAGAAGATTGTATTTGAAAATTCTTGGACAAAATTTTAGTTGCAATTATGTCCTCTCTATAACTCGTTTGTTTTAGTTTTTACTCTTCTTGCTTTAACTAAAAATAATAACCATTAACAAATAATTGTTGTTAGCCTTAAATTTTTGTTACACAATTTGTAGGTGCAGAAAGCGTTTTTGTCCGCTAGTATATGTGATGAAAAGGGAAGAATTGTTGATTGATTAAACAGTTCAAACGACAAGCATATTATGAATTTTCATAAAGCATTTAGATATAAGTGTAAGTAATATAGTTTATAATTTCATACTCTAGATTCTTTCTATTTCAAGTACAAGAATTATATAGAGAATTATCTAGATTATTCTTGTTCAATACAAGAATTATAGACAATTATCATATGTCATGCAACTAATATTTTAAAGATGGGAATTATGTCTCAAAATGATGAGAGAGTAGGGTGTCTTCCTTTTCTTTGAAATTAAAGAAAATTAAACGATATATTTAAATTTAATTTGAAAGAAATAGAATCAATTAGATTCGAAAGAATTTCTAAAAGAATTTCTTGAACAAGATAGGTTATCTTCACTGGGTTATCTCCAGAAGTGAAGATCTTTTCAGCATCCTTTTTATGCGTTGATGACAGAAAACAAGATTTCATGGACGAACTCAAATTTTTGAGGCATTTGAAGAGTTTGACAAGACTGTCCAATTTTCATCAAAAAGACAAGAAGTTTAAAATTATCAATAGTAATAAAGAGGGCATGCTTGGAGTATTGAGGTGGAAATAAGAACATATGAATCAATAACACATGATCAATTTTCTCCAACATCTCATCATTCACAAACACAAAAGAGGAGAACACAGAAGAGGAGAAAAGAAGTAACGATTCAGATAAAATCTATGCTATGTTAAACAGAGGAGATGGAGGGAGAGAGGTATTGCTTCAATTCGATGACTACAATTAAAGCAGTTCACTTGTAGACATTTCAACTTCTTAAAGCATGAGATGCACGCAAATGTGAACTTCCGTTCATCTTTTTATTATTTTGGTGTCCACACATTAAACATGTCGCACATTCACATCTATGCATCCCATCTCCAACCTGAATGAGAAAAGAAAGTTCATTGTTTGATTATGCTGACTCTCAACCGAGATACTGAATTAGCGACTAAATCAAAATTGAGAGAGCTATTGCCATTGGGACCTGGCTCAGTGGTAAAGATGAGTTGGGTTACAGGAGTCGCGAGGTCCCACCTCAAGACTAGAATTTGTTTCGAAAAAAACGGGGCTATTTTTGTGGATTAATTTAAGATAGTGCTTCATCATTTCTGTCCCCTTAGTGGGCTGTTTGGCTAGGGGTGGAAGTGAGGAAGTAGTAATAATTCTTTTTGGAACTTAAGAATTGCTTAGTAAGTTTTCCGGTATTTGAATGTTGTTGAGAAGTGTGATTTGAAAAATGTTATATCTTTTTCAGTGTTTGGATGGTAATGTGAAAGTGAAAGTGAAAAAATTGACCACAAACTTACTCCAAATAATATTAAAATAAAAATTAATTAAGAAAAATAAAATTAGATTGTAATTAGAATGTAAATGAGATTTACATGACCACAAAATTAACTATAGCACCCTGAAAGTGAGAAGTAATTGTGTAAAAAGAAAGAAAATTTGGTATTCTCATTTTTCTTTTTCGGTGTTTAGATAGATAAAGAAGTGAAGAATTAAACTTTCTCATTTTCTTATTTTCATTCACTTACTTGCAACCAAACAAGTCAATGTTGAACACAGAAATACAGCAATAGTAAATTTCACCAACGCTCACTCTGTATGAGGGCATGCTCATGAATATTTTCAGAAATCAAAAGAAATTACCTCGCAACTTCAGTTCATTTATTCTGTTCTGGGGCCAACCAGCCTGATGCAGGGTGTGGATCCTTCAAGTTCTGCTGATTATTTCG
This sequence comes from Agave tequilana, assembly GCA_038442645.1. NCBI lineage: Eukaryota > Viridiplantae > Streptophyta > Magnoliopsida > Asparagales > Asparagaceae > Agave > Agave tequilana. Next base: position 26,079 of record JAVJIF010032027.1, read on the forward strand.
ACATAAAGAAACAAAAAGAAAAGAAATCATACCCTAATAGATTATCATGTCAATATGTTACACATTCAATTAATAACCTAACAATGAAAGGATCATACACCAATTCCTTAGACAATGTGGTTGACCTAAATGGGGAAAGTTAATACACTGATCCCTCCGCAAAAAGTGCACAAAATATGTCCCATTTCAAGATTTCGCATTAAGAAACAACTTTGTATTTAATGAACTCCCTACCTCCTCCCACCCGAAGACTGCAGGTTTGCCCTTGCTTCCAGCCTCCTAGCTGCACGGTATATCGCTGCCTGCTTCTGGCGATGGCTGTAGCTCTTCCTTTTGCTGCGAAAATTACCAAGAAAAGTTACAGATCGTCTATGCAATCTGGGAGTAATAACCATGCACACGCGAAGCCTAATGCCCGCGCTACAATTTAAGATGCGAACACCCTGAAGCTAATGATGATCACACGTTGATGGATCAAGTTTATAGATGTAATACGCCTGAAGCTAATGACGAGTATGAAAGATGTAGCTCTTGATGAGCAGAGCAAGATCTAACCAACCTCATGCACATCAAGTACTAGTTGCCTTTTGCAGGTTGAATGAAGCAAGATGCAAATGATGTTGTCTTTAAATGAGTTTTCAATCTTGCAATGAACAGTTGAAAAATTAGTGCAATGCATTTTCTCAGATAAGCATAAAAAAGCCATGCTGTGACAGGAGACTAACCTTATAAACAATATTCCTGCAGTGAGTACCATCCCTCCAACTGCCCAAGAAACTTTTTCGCTGAAAGGCATCTCCCTCACCCATTGCTGAAAATCTTCAACATTAAACTTCTCAGCCTTTGAGGAACCAAATCGTGAGGCCTTCCAAGAATCTGCAATTGACTGTAGGCTGGCTTTCCCACCATAACAAGAAGGCTCATCAGTTCCTTTGTAACTAATCCCATCTGGTTGCACGTTGAAACCTGCAAGGTGGCAGAGCTCTGTACCATTAGAGGCCCAGTCGCTTGCTCTACCACAAAGAATGTCATTGAATCCACAAGGCAACAAAACCTGAAACAATATGAACGGATTCTGATAAGAAACTTCACATCCAGGAAGGTTCACTCTACACACATTTCCATTTGATAAGCTAATGACGCCAGCTCTCCACCTGATTAGTGAAAAATTCCAATCTAGGCAAACAAGTAAAACTTTTATACTACATTTTTAATGAAATTTGACATTAGAGACACGGTAATTAAATTCAACAATGTAATTACTACTTGAATGCATAAATTTCAGTGGGAATCAACAGTAATTAAATTCAATAATATAATTACTATTCGAATGCATAGATTTGATTTGGAACCGAAATAAACCAGTTTACAGGTCCCTTCAGAACAAATTGAACTCATTAAAACAGCTACCTGAGTTTTTGGATCAATGGAGAAGTAGGCATTTGCACAAGCCTCTAGAACCTTATCACAAAGGGAGGCACATATCAAAGGTGGCCCAGGCCGAACACCAACAGTTGGATCACAAATGGAGCACTCCAACAGCTCCCATAAATCCAAGCATTCTCGGCTGGCTTCTCCAGTAGACGCCAGCCTTCGGATCAATAGCAAAGCAGGATACGTCTGTGCGACATCACAACACGTACTTTGGCGGAAGACACGACAAAGTGCCAAATCTCTGGGTCCTTTGACTGCTTTTCTAGGTGGCTTCCCCACAAATGAAAATGAAGGGAAACGGCCACCAGGAGAGACACACACTCCACTCGATTGACCTGCAATTTGATGCATGCAGTGATTATTCTTTGTTTAGCCAAATTCAAGTCTTAATCTAACTTAAAGAATATCAGTAGTCAGTTCGGGTATTCAGGGATGGCTATAATCTCTAAAATGTAGTACTATTAATTTGAACAGGTATCCAGTTACAAATGACCAACTCCACCCCCCACCCCCCCCCCTGGAACCTTGGTTAAAATGCTGAGTACCTTGGTTAAAATGCCTGCTCAAGAACTATGTGTGCGTGCACACGTCTGTGTGCGCGTGTAATTTTTTTTATCATATGAAACCAAAAGGGAAGAAATGTTAAGAAAAAAAATGTACAAAGCAGGGGAATGTAGAAAACGGGGGAGAAACTGACAATGTGCAAAGGTACATCAAGTCAAATTAAAATTGATTTTTTTTTAATGAGGAAAAATAAATTTCAAGAAGCACGTGATGACTTTTTTCATTATCTGATGCATGCTCTCCATCCTCAAAGGCACCCAACCATCACTAAAAATGTTCATGAAGCTCACAAGCATTCTGTTCTGCATTCAGTCCCAACTTATTCATCCTAGTAGAATGAGTTTCGCAAGTTATGCAGTATCTAACAGTAGATATAGATATATATTTATATTTCCAGTTTGTACGTGAAATTTTACATGCACTGCAATTCTGGTTACATTCTCGGACAGCATCAATGACTTGAATTATGTATAGTTAGTGCTTTAAGGTCTATGAGCATCTACACCATGTAACTCCAACTATACACCTTGTTATCATAAACATGTTTATCAATTTGTACGTGTTACAGATGTAATCAGTGGTGGATCTACAAATATGTTCAATTTCAAATATGTTTATGATAACAGGCATATTGTGGCTATACAAATCCTTCTTTGACAAATGGCAATGTCTTGGAGGTTTAGGAAATTCTTTCCTAGACATCTATCTCAGTCGGCTCAGATCTCTCTCCACTCTTTTGCACTTTTCTTCCAACAGAAATTTAATGCCTCATCGTGTCTTTCTTTTGCATGCATGCTCACATTTTCTTCAATGGCTCAATTCCTAACTCCCCTCCTGCATTCATCATAAAATAGATCCTGGATATCCATCACATTCATTTAGCATTCTCGTTTGTGTACAATCATCTTATCGCAGGCCCACTATTCCAAAGCATGCATTATTGCCCGTCTTCCTGATGTTTTATAGAATTTTTGTTAAGTCACCGTGGCAAGTTATCAAACGCGCAATATGTAGTTCCCAATTATATCCATATATTTCCTGAAGTCACCAAGGCAGGCGCACATATGACACACCGAAGAAGTATATCTCACCCAGAAGCAACTTTTCTATTTAATCACAGCTCCATAGCCGTCAGAAATATCCTCTTTTTCCATTGTTCAAAATATACTTTGAAAAGCTCAAAACCAATTGCACTGTATAATTCCTAATCCATTAATTCTGATATTCCCATTTTCAAAATTAACATCATAAAATTTGTGTTCATCTACTTACTTTTCTTGTTCTTTGACCCACCCAACTCCCAGTGAGGCCCGCCTCACAAGTAAAAGGATTGGGTTGGGTTACTGGACATATCAGATTCAAGATCAGCTACGCATTTGTCGACATGCATGCCCCCCCACCAGCCTATAGTAGTAAAATGTAAATACTATCGCCCCAAATTTAAATTGGACAACCCTAATAGAAAATCCATGTTATTAGATGTGATTTAATGCCCTTAACTACTAAAAAAAACACTAAATTTCACAAAATTTTGATGTGTTTACCTATGCATTAAATGTTGACATAATCAACGTCTCAAAATTTGCATAAAGTTGATTGCATGGTTTTAAATCTCAGTATCAGTATTGATATCGGCCAATAGATTTTAGTGTCAATATAGGCAATATCGGCCATCAATATTAGCAATATCGGCCATACCGATAATATCGGCCCCGACATCGGCCGATATTATAGGGGTTAATATCGTATAGGGTTTCAACCCAACAATATAGCCGATATATATCAGAATCGGCCGATATTTGAAACCATCGTTGATTAATTTTTTGACACTACATGTATGGGTAAAACACGTTGAAAAGTGTTGGGAGGTGGACCCGTCTTGGTCACCCGCTTCCACCTAGCATTTTATTGCACATTCAACGGCTTGATGAATTTAGCAAATCTCACCAAATCCATGTTGCAAAGAGGTCCTAATCCTAGATCCCTTCAACAATTTAGTAAATATCAAAATATTACGTCTTCTACACACCCAATGAATACAGTTTCTTGTACAATGCCAAATTACCGCAAAACATGCATCTAAATTGAAAATGAAATAAGCGGATGCCCAAAATAATATTATGTAATGATGCTGGAAAAATCTAGGAGAGAATTTTGTAAGGACGCTAAATTGTCCAAACTGACAAAAATCAAATATCTTTACCATCAAATACGTTTAAAAGTTAGAACCACTATGCAACCAGCATAACCAAAACCAAGTTCGAATGTGAATACGGTACCCATCAAAACCTCAGGCACTTATAAAATCAGTTGAAGCTTATCAGGCCACACTCCAGTCCAATAAAAATTGAAGTACTATGGTGTAAAGCCCACTAGACGAACCTTATGTTGGCCAGGCAAGCATATCTTGAGCCAGACTGGTTCAAGAGTCCCCTCTTTCTTCCCACCAGAAAACACTCTAATACTACATGACATATGATCAACCGAAACATGCAAAATATCTTTCTTTTATTAGAGTCATAGATTGATTAAGTGCCTCTTTCCAAGTATTCTGTCCAATCCCTGTGGTAAAGATCACCCTTGGTTGTCAGTTTTCACATGCTTTGAAAATTAACATGTTTTTGATTTCTAGTGCACCTATTGCAATTCCCAATATAAGGGTGAAAATAGGAATAAAAATCCATACAAGTCACTAGACTTCTTTAAGGATTATGCTTATTTTTCTCACGTTTCTTCTCTTCATGTGATTTGAGTAAGCACGTAACATTCATGAGATTCCAAGTCCTCCAACCACCTAAATAAGCTTACAATTTTTTGGTAATCTATAAACCTTCTTTCTTTAGTTTCATTCCATCTTTTTAAGCCCATATAGGTATGGAAATCTGTATTCTAGAAAATCCCCCTTTTCTTTTCACGACTTTGCCTTTTTTTTAATATAGGTTATACCCTGGTGCAAGCAAGATTTGAACTCCAGACCTCTTGCCCATTGCAAGGAGGTTTTACCATTGTGCTACAGTGACACTTGCACGACTTTGCTATTAAAAGCTCTTAGAAACTCGCAAGCAACTTGATCATTGGTAGTCAGGTAGATATCTCCATATCGACAAGACAAATTATAGCCTGAGTGCCTGACGATTCAGCTTCTATCTAAAGAACTAGAGAAGATCTCAAACACATATATGAATATGACGCTGTCCCGCCGCCGCCGACCATCGCTTCCGTTCCCAACTTCGCCCAGAAGCGGTCGTTGGTGGCGTATCAGAGTATTAGAGGGGTTGCTACAGTGAAATGGGGAGGATGACTCCTCTGTTGGAGGGAATCATCCAGAGCTGTCGATCAACTACAATCAAACCCCAACCGTTGGATGTTTCTCCTTAAGTGAACAAAGGTTAAATGAATGGGTAACAAACCCGCTATCCGTTGGAATCATTTTGAAATTCCAACGGATATGCCCTTCGTGCTCCCCACTACCGAATGAGCTATAAGAACCCAAAATCTTTCAGTTTTCTGATTATCTTGAGATCTGAAAATACTCCATAATCGGAGGTTGTAAGAGGGGACGCTCTCCAATTCGTCCAGTTACTCAATCAACACTTCTATTGCATCCTATTTTTCTTGTGTACATCTTCCTATTTGCAGGACTAATGGCGAGGGAGGGTGGCAATTGACAGCAACCAGTCGCCGGCGAAGTCGCAATGGCATCAGAATATAATGCAAAGAAAATTGTAATCAACACAATAAACATTCTGTTATATTTGAATGATGACTGATGAGATTTGCACCAATATTATGTAGACAATTGACAAGGGGCATGTTCCAAGCATCTTAGAAAATCTAGGGCAATCTTTCCCAATGTTTAAAAATATTGTAAACTTATTTGCCTAACTTATTAGTTTAGCACCTTTTATGTCCACTCACAAGAAACATCTATGTTATCACACTATGATCTGAAGTGATCAAGTGTGTAATGTCTAGAAAAGAAGTTAAAAAACAATTATACATTTGAATAACATATTGCTTAAAACTCTCATCGGTAAAAATGAAATAAGATTTATCTTCAAACCAACATTACTTGGACAATGTTAGTGGCTGTCAAGTGTCATATGACAAGCAAAGCCCTCAAAAAGAAACTGACTCCAAAAATTCTTGTAACTTGCAGGTGCAGAAAGAGGATGAGCACAAACATCAATATATGCTGATAAAAATTGAATAGAACCACAATTGATCCAATCCAGAAGTAGACATCATAATCTATATACATATAAAGTGATGCGTGTCAAAAAGCCGAAAGTTTAAGTCTTGGGTAAAAGAATTTCCTGTTGGATGTGTTTTGAGTTGGAGGAAAACTTGAGTTTCCCTCTTATTTGGCTTTGGTTTTAGTCCCACCTTGGATAGGAGATGAGAGGTTGGGTAGCATATATGTATGTGTGTGTGTATATATACACCAACTCCTCCCATGCCTATTGTTATGAGTGTTGGGTCATGAGCCACATCCCTACACGTGCGCACACACGCCGAACCGAACCGGCTCGGGTTCGGGTTTGGGTGGCGCGCGCTCACGACCTGCGGACACGAATGCACTTCGAATCAGGGGCTCTTGAACCTGAAACTTTTTTTTTCGATTTTTCTATTTTAAATTTTATTTAAAATTCTGTTTTGATTTTTCGAGATTTTCTATTCGACTTTGACCCACTCTCCGGATCTGCTCGCGAACAGCACGATCGTGTGCAGATTTGAAGCGGAACTGTTACAACAGATGAACTAAATAGCTTCTCGCAGTTCAGTCTGTTACCTGCAAAATAAAAAAAATACTACAGTATTTTCTGTCTCCCTCCTCCATATTTCTTTCTTACAAAATTCTGATTTGATTTTTGTGATTTCTCTGAGGATTTTATTTTACATACGGGCAACACATTTCCATCTGAGCAGCGGCCTAACTCTTCGTCGGGCTGGGTGCTGGTGAACTACCAGGAGCTTTTACTGTTAGGAGAGGAGGTCATTCTAAGGTCCAAAAGAGGGGCCGGCCATCTATTTTTTAGAGCAATGTCTTTGCACGACTGTCACTCTAGGCCAGCAAATTTAACTTTTCTTTTAATTGTTTTATGTTAGTTGCATGCTTAGGACAAGTAATTAATTTGATTAAAATTTATGTTTTAATTTGTTGCATGATTTAAGATTTAAAATTTCAAATACTGCTATATATCTATCATTTCAATTTATTTGTTTATGGATAGCTTTCATTGATCCTTATAGGCTCTCAGTCACGAAACATCCCAACTTTTCCTACTGTCAAAACTAACTTTTAAGCCTATAACCCTAATTCACGGAAACAAACTACTGTGAAGCGCAAGATCAAAAATGTAAAGATGACACATAATTCGAACCCTATATCGCCCCAAATGGAAGAATCTAACAAAACTTCAATCTAAAACCCTAAGAGCAAGAGAGATAGGGTACCGGCGGTGACGGGAACGAGGAGGTTGAAGAAGAGCAGAGGCAGCGAGAGAAGGAGGCGAGCCATTCCTCTTCCTCTTCTTCTTCACTCCAGTTGCGAGCGGATTTTTCTGCGATGTTTTTGTGCGCGCTGCTGCTGCTGCCAGTGCTCGCTGTGGGATCCAATATTAAGCTCGTGGAATTAATTCATAGCCGAATCTAATCCGAGATGAACCCAAACGCACGCACTGTAGTGAATGGGTCCCATTAAAGATAAAATCGCATTTGAGTGTAATGGGGTCACATTAGTATAAACCAAATGATGAAGCCCTAATTCAGCCGGCAAAGGATCGAGAGTGAGCTATTGGAAGTTTTCGGTTCAAGCTGATCTATATTTAATAAAAGAAAAATAACAAGTGTGTATGTATATCCACATATATAGGCTCGTGTAGCTCTGAAAAAATTTGAGCCTGAATCTCTCTCACTCAAATAGCGAGAAACGGTTTTCTTTTAAGAGAGCTGACTCTCCCATTTCTTCTTTAGTGATTTCTTCTTTAGTGATCCAAGAACAAAGACCACCTGTCTCGGAGAGGAGACATGTTAGAACTTAACTTTTACGTGCAAACTTACTTTCATGACAATACCTGTATGACTACTTTGGGTTGCTCGATTTGGGTTAGCTGGTTTAGTCCAGTCAAGGCTTCTCGGATGTGATAACTTTATAAAATAAATAATTTAACAACCAACAGACAACCATGAAAATTCTGTCATACTTTTCATGTCATCCAACCCTTGGTGCAACTTTAGACCTCTCATTAGGAGTATACCTACATCCATAAACCCAGCATAAGGAGTCTGTAAACCATTGCTAAATTGAAGCACATACCCAGCACCTGCATAAATGACCAAACCCCAGCATTTCTCCAACTGCAGTTGCTTCACTAATTTTACCCTGTAAATCTTGCTAAAACTTATCATACCTTGATGTAATGCAACTCTCCCCTCTTTCTCCAGCGTGGTGAGACGCTTGTTGAATTGAACTGCAGTGCATGCTAAGATTTAAGAGAGATTCGAATTGGGAACATGAGCATGAGAGACAGCAAAGACAATCAAACTGCTTTGCTTCAGGTAACAGAAATAGAATAGAAACCTAAGGCCCAATTTTGCATTATCTTTAGACAAAAGAACAGAATCCTTTAGAACAAGACTCCTGAGGTACAATGAGTCACACGCACGCGCGCGCACACATGCACACAAAAAACATGTTACACCCTCTCCAATTCTGCAATATGTTTATCAAGCTGGTCTTTCAACTCTTTCTTCCACCCTAGAATTAGTTTCTCATGCTTATCGATCAGTTCAGATTTAGTCTTCAGCTCTTCCTCCATGACTGATATCTCCTGGAAACATCACCCATAAACTGGCAGTCAGGGGAAAGGCATCATATGATGATAATCTTCCTATTAGTTTTTTGGCTAATCATTTTGTTATTCGTTACAAGTGGATGCTAATTGCAGTACCTTTCGCAGCATTTCTTCCTTTGTCGGTTGATCCTCATGCTGTAGCCCGATGAAATATAGCTGGAGCTTCTTCGCGGCTTCCATAAAATCTCTTGCATGCCTTTCAACATCAACTGCAAGCAACAAAAATAATTATTTCATCATTCATTTACATCTACATTCCAAAATACAAACACTTCCTACACTCGTTGTGCTGGCTTCAGCAACCCTTAGTCTGTTGTTTGGCTAAGAGGCATACAGATTACAAGGTTCTTCAAAGATTTCAAATATGGTTTCAAGTCTGCAAGCTTCTGATCAATTAATTAGTTATATTGTTCAAGATGAAAAAAATCTTTAAAAATGTCAAACCTCCAAAGGTTTTAACTTGTCATCAAGATCCTCAATGACTTACTGGAAAACATCTCTAACTACCAAGGTTTTGAGTGAAGACTCGGTATGCAAACTGAATGACACTGAAACCCACACATAAGGGAAAAAAGAATATAATCTTACTGCTCTCATTTCAACCTTCTGCAATCTCAGTATAACCTTATACAAGAAAGACAAATTATCAATAGAAGAAGAAGCGCAGGGAAGTCTTTTCACACTTCAAGATAGATGAACTTATCCATGAATATGCATTTTGAATGCATCTTTGGAACACGTACTTTCTTTATAGTCTTCTAAGCCCTACTGTTTCTATACAGGGTTTGTTCTTCCCCCTTGATAGATAAATTCATCCTGATGGTTGCTTTTAAACTCGAAGCAAAATCATTAAAAGTAATTATCCTAATGTCCTAACTACTAGTAGCGGCTACCATATATTCTCAAGTTATAGACAATCCATTCACAACCCTCTCTACTGAACCAACAACAACTTCAATATGAAAGACTATCATGTTTAAGTTACATTTTTTAGACATGACATGACAAGCAATCATAATAACAATCTGCAAAATGTTGTGTGAAATTAACCGATTTGTAATTCTTTTCACAAAATTTTCTGTAACCTGTCAGATTTTACTCATAATCTGCTTGGGAAAAATATTCAAAATGGAAAATCTTTCAAAATCTTTGATATTCAGAGGGTTTATCTAATTCTAATGACAAATAGATTTCATGAAAAATCTTCCAATAAGCAGCTAATCCTTTGTACCCAGAAGGCACTAATCAAAAAGAGCCATAAAGCAGGATGCCGAGGGACAAATCGAGCCTAAGATAAGAAGTGCAAAACGAAATGAGACATGCTGAATCAAACTAAACAAAAGCACAAGTTCTGATATAATGTATCAGGCGATATTAATATGCTAAGAAAACAAAAGGGTCCAAATTTCACAAGTAACCCATATGTCAAGAAAATTAAATATTCCAAGACTCGCAAAATTTATTTATAACCCCTAGTTCTATGTTCATGGATCACTAATGCCCGCAAATTCAGAATTCAGATTAAGGTTTTATACCGTTATTGAATCACAAGTAAAGTTTCATTCAGCTCGCAAAGTTGCAGTACATCAGATAGGGGGGACTTTGAAATTTATCACATTAATTCTACGTTAGTGCAAAAATTATCAATTTATCACAAAACAATGCATCACTCAACACACAGGAAACTGTGAAAGAGTTGAAATCCACTTCTGAGAAGTTGCCCGCCACAAATTCTACTGATTCTGTCTGCAAGATTCAAACTTAGCCCTAAGAAAATAACCCTTTCATGATAAAAGAAAAATGGATCTTCAGTCCTAAATATAACAAAAGGGCAGACCTTTGAAAAATAAAGAAGTATATTTCAGAGATTAATGGAGAAATGAGAGCGAAAGAATGAGGGAGAGTACTTTGGTGGGATGAATGGACGGAGCGGTCGACGGCCTGGAGCTCGCGGGCGGGGAGGCAGGGGAGGAGGGCGGCTTCGAGGGAGGCGACGCACGCCAGCATCTCCTCTCTCTTCTGCTGGTGCTGCTGTTTATTTTGCTGCTGCTGCTGCGATGGCGATGGCGATGGCGATTGCGATGGAGTTAGCTGCTGCTGCTGGTCTGACATTTCGTCGAACAGGTTGGCTGCAAACTGAAGCGGGGGTTGACGAGCAGTGCTGAGCTCTCGGTCCGTGTTTGTGTGTCCCAAGGAGCAAGTCTGGGCCTTCTCAATGGCCGGAGGCCCAATTAAGTGGTTGCATTTCTTTTTCTTTTTCTTTTTTAATTTAATTATTATTTTAGAAAAAAAAGACAAACAAACATCCTTGTAAATGTAGGAATGAAACTATGTGAATACACTGTCAAAAATAACATTTGAAACAATAAGCTCTCTCTGTTTATGCCCTGCTATTGTCTAATTTGCTAGCCTGGATCAGTTAGAACACAATACTCTTCGTAGTTATTCGAACACCACGTCACGGATATTTTTTTCTCCGGACATGCTCCCGGTCATGTCTCCGGTTTGCTCTCTGAAAGTCGCCGGTGATCGTGAGTTAATTAGAAAAAAAAAAAAAATCTTTGTTTATCTCATTGTAACCTAAAACTGAAAACTAGTATTAGATTTCCCTCCACCTTTAATTGAACACTCCTAAAATTTCGAACGCAAAGTAATAGATTATAGTGGTATCTGAAAGAAAATTTTCAAGTGGTACTTATAAAGTCAACCTTACCCTATTATCTAGTAGGCTTAAGTTTCATTAAATCTCTCTTAATTTTTAATTAAAGTCACATGACTTCCCAATATTTCATGAATCAGCGGTATAAAACTTTATTGTCATTGTTACATCCACTCTCTCCATTAACACAAATCATCACGTGACATCATTAGGTATAATTTTAGACCAAATTGCCCCTTTAATTTTAAACCTAACCCATGATTTAAATTTTCACCTTCATTTATTTAAACTAATTTAAACCCAAAACAGATTTATACCAACTTCATCTCTTTTAACCCATCTTCTTCTTCTTCTATTTATTTATCTTCTTCTATTTATTTATTATAATCTAAAGATTGAGACTTCTTTTGAGTAATAATGAGTTGAGATTTGATTTGGAAATGACAATGAAAAGGAAGAGAATTTAGGGTTTTGTTTAGGACTTGATTGATTAGTTCTAGAGTTGGTAATTATGGGTTAGAGTGATTTGAGAATATAGATAAATAGATTGAAAATGAAAATATGAAGAAAAACGGGTGTAGAAAATGAAATAAAGGGTACACATCCGTTATGAGTTATATACCCATTAGTAGGGGTGGCAGACGGGTCGCGACCCATCAGACCCGACCCGACCCGACCCGGAGTTAATGGGTCTGGGTTTGGGCTAATTGGGTTTGGGTCATAATCGGGTCGACCCATCTGACCCGATTATTAAATGGGTTGGGTCGACCCGAACCCGCCAAACCCGCTTGACCCGCCAGACCCGATTATTCTCTCTCCTCCTCTGCCTCCTCCCTCGTTCTCCTCTACCGCCGCCCCTCTCCTCCCCTTCACCTAAATTAAAATTGTCAAAAAAAATATGCGTAAGCCCAATTTTGAACTCGTGAACTCTAGTGTATGGGTTTAGTGTGATGACCAACCATATCACTAAACAATTTGGTAATATATTGTAAAAAAATTGTATTTAAGGCTTGCCGATTGATGACACCAGGAGATATTAGGGCAATTCCTTAGGGACCGCCCTAATATATAAAATATATAACGACGGTTCTTTATGAAACAGCCGTTATACGTCTATTAGGGCAGTTTTTGTAGTAACAGCCCTAATAGGTCCCTCGAATTTCTTGCTGTTTTTCTCGCCATAAATTCCTGTGCAAAAACTATTAATGATGGTTCTTTATATAACCGTCTTTGTAAGTCTATTAGGGCGGGTTTTAAGAGAACCGCCCTAGTAGGTCCAAGCTCAGGCCGTTATATTAAGGCGGTTCTGAAGAGAACCGCCCTAATATGTTTCAAGGTAATTTGTAAAATTTTTAAAACATTAAAATTTTCACCGCTTTTTATTACAAGACGGTTACAGACCAAACCGCTGTTAAAAGTGTGTCGTCTATTTCCAATACTGTACACTAGAGCGTCATACATCACCAAGATACAAGGAATATCTCTATATAGTGCATACTAATACCCCAGAATTAACTTAGTTAAAGACCTTATAAGGTATTATTAATCTATAATTTTTTTTTGCATTTATATTTTTATATTCTTGATGGCATAGGTATCAATTGGTCCAGGTCAAGCCTGCTCCCCAAAGTTAAACGGGTCAAACGGGTCGGGCCAGGTCGACCCGATTAAGTGTGGGTCGAGTCTGGGTCTAATTTTTTGACCCGTATAATAATCGGGTCGGGTCAACCCGACCCGATTATTATACGGGTCGAGCAGTAAATGGGTCGGGTCGACCCGACCCGACCCGAGATTGTCACCCCTACCCATTAGGACTAATAAAATTCAAAAAAGAAGGGAAAAAAACTCAAGTCAAGAACATAAACGTTATTCTACCACTCCAGAAATGTCCTTAACCCGGGTTTCCAAAGTTTTAAGAGATTTATTAATGATTCAAGAAATATTGAGAAGTTACGTGACTTTAATTAAAATTAGAGGGACCTTTAGTAAATTTAGCCTATCTAGTATTTACTCCCATTGTTTTGATCTCCAACTCTTATGACATAGTGTATATCAGGAGGTTAGATGTTAAAGCATGTTTTGAAGAAAAAATTGCGAGAACAAGGGCATAGAAATGAGAGTTGAAAAAAGATACATTTATTTAGATGGAATTTTTATTTTCTTTTTTCCCCCCTCCTTCCTCCTTTTTTTTTTTTTTTTTGGAATATAAGATCATAGTCTTGATGTAAGCGGGAGTTGTACCCCAAATTTTTTATCCATTGCAAAGAGATTTTATCATTACATTATAATGATACTTACATGTAGATGGATATTAATTAGATAAACTTCAGATTAGAGAATTAAACAAAATTTAAACAATTCTTCAAGAACAAGCCTGATAATTTGGAGAAAGAAAAATTTCTGTATATACTATTCACCAAGGGATTACATCAATATATATACAAGTTGAGAGTAAAATAAAATAAGTATACACATATCTAGATACAATGAATCACATGTTATATATATGTCTTGAGACAATGTATCACATATCTATTAACACACCCCTCAAACTCACGGTGCATCTAACACTGAGAGTTTGAACAACACCTGGTGAAACTGATGAGAGGTTTTTGAGAGCTCTTCGAACTCGATTGGGAAGGAGATTTTTGGTGAGCTCATCGAACTCGACCGGTAAGGAGGTTTTTGAGAGGACGGCGAGATTTGAGGCATATGGCGATAACGAGATCCGCGATGTATCAGATGGCGAGATCCGGAGGGTGATGGCGAAGACGATGAGAAAGCTCTGGTGTCACATGAGGCGAAAGTGATCAAGAGCTAGGCACACACTATGTGAGCGCGGCCTACTGTAAGCTCTAGAACACCAAGAGAATTTTAATCAGTAAAAAAAAAATATTTCGCGAAGCTCTAATACCACGATAATTTAGAGAATGAAAATTTTCTATATATATTATTCACCAAGAAATTACTTAATATATATTAGTAGAAAGTGAAATATAAAAAGTATACATGTCTAGATACAATGCACCACATGTTTGTTAACAAAATATTTTATCTTGAAACCCAAAGACAATACACCTCGCTTTTTGTACATGATTACCATACAGCATGAACAACAACATGGTGAGGTCCAAAGAAACAAAAGTAGGAGAACAAATGATCCATGAGAATCCATTTTTTATCTTGAAACCAATACACATCACTTTCAGTATATGATTATTAAACAGCATCACGCGCAACACCTCGTTGTAAGTCCAGAGAAACAAAAGTTGATGGAAAACAAATGATCCATGAGAATCCTGGGATAAACATAATTGTACTCTCATGATGTTTGTACAACAAAATACAACTCTGACATTGTGGCACAATGCAAACGCTATAGAGAAACCGTTATTACAAAGTGTGCGCATATCTATTTTCCTTCATGAACGCTCGAAGAGAGAACCTCTGACACTCTTAAAATTCTAGTTATGCATCTGTAAACATTTTTATCACTACTGATGACTACGGCATGATCTGTATGCTTTTTCTGAGTGTGTTGAAGTTATAGTCGAGCCTTGGCCTGGTTTGATGGCGCACTCTGCATCAATTGGGATATGATTAAAAAAGAAGAAGAAGACGTGCAAGCAGAATACATAATGTAAGCATGGCTTAATTTTTGTTCTCACCAGAGGAATCCCTTTAGCAGCTCTTTCTGCCAGATAGGCACAGGGCTTGAAGCATTCGCCATAAGCCTTTGTCCACTCCTCCAATCTCCTGTAGATGTAGTCTGCTCCTTGAGTGTCAGCCCAAAACATGATGCCACCCCTGGTTCCAGAAAAAATATATATATATATATATATATATATATATATATATATATATATATATATATATAGAAAACTTTAAGGACAAATTCTTTGCAAGGTGAAAGAAATACAGTAACCAAAATACCTGTAAGGGGGGAAGCCCATGCCCATGATGGAGGCAATATCAAGGTCGGATCCCTTGACTGCAATACCCTCATAAAGGACCCGGCAAGCCTCATTCACAACAGGGAAGAATACCATTTCCACTATATCCTTGTCTTGTAACTTCGTTAGCTGCACTACGACATGCTAATTGTAAGAATGTTCTTGTTTTGACATGCTAACACTACTTTAAGTTTGGTTAGAGATGAGATTTATGGATTACAGACTTCAATTTATTTCTCTCTCATAAATCCAATGTTCAACAGAAGTTGCATCACCAAAAGAAAATTCAACAGTATTTGATACATACATTGTCCTTTCTAGACAATTGCACTCTACACAATTCTTTAGTTTGCAGGCACTTTTTAACGTAGGAGGAATAGTCGAGACATGAAAAACAGGGTGCATCTAAAGGGTCATTTGGAAGCATGGAAGTCCAAGAAATTCCAGAATTAGCTTCAAAAACTTTGAAGTACTTCAGAGTCTGTAGTAGGAAAAGTATATGAAACTTATAATTCTCTGCAATAGGTCATTGCTGTAAAGTGTCTCCATACAGGTTCATCATTAGTTATACAGAAGCCCAAAATATTGAGATGTTATCTCTGCTCTGTCCAAAGTGTCTATTAGATGTCTTTATTGAGAGTCAAACAATGTTAAAAACAAGGGACGTTGATCAGTGAACAATGGTTGTTGAATGTGACTCCCCGCACCCCCACCCAAAAGATTAAAAAAAGAAAGAAAGATTACTTAACTAAGTCGATTTGTTCCTTCTCTCCTCACCGTAGTGGGCCAAACAGGGTGGATAGTAGCAGATGGAGAATCAAAAGTAAATCCCATCCTTTCATGTGTAGTGAAAACCCTCCAGGAGGAAGGAAAAGAGCCTTGGTATATTGTGTTTGAGAATAATACCGAGGGTGACAAAGAAAAGTCCTCTTTTATCATGTCCTATAGATCTAACATTTTATTGCTAGAACAATAAAAAAAACAACATTTGATCACAGACAATAAAAGCCAACCTCAGGATTGGGGGTAATGCCAGCCATGTCCCTTGATCTTTCAACATACTTCTTTATTTCAGGGTCTGGCATTGCCCTTCGCTTCTCATCATATAAATAGAAACCCTTCCGAGTAGCTTCACCTGTCACAATTAAGGTTCAAGTATTGAACAATCTGTGTTAATGGATCATATATGAGACATGAAATGGGATACAATAACAGCATAATAACCATGCAGGCTGCCCCCCTTCTATTTTAACATACCTGCCCTCTTATCCTCGAGCATAATTGGCATCAGCATTGATTTGTAACATCTTTCAGGAAAATTCTCAAGATATTGCATGCCTGTTGCAACTGCAACCCCAAATCCAACCAGATCTGCCACTCTGGAAAGAGGAAAGACACACATATACACATATTCAAAGTCAACATCTTTCTACTTTGTGTTTCCACAAATACCAGAATAAAACTTATGAGCCTTTCTTTTACTCAGACAATCTATACAAAGAAAGTAAATACAAATTAATAACTTTTTTCCTTTAATAATTATACCTGAAAGGTCCCATTGGCATGCCAAATTTCGTACAAGCACGATCGATCTTATAAACATCTAAACCATGATCGACCAATAAGAGTGCCGACTGAGTGTAAGGAAAGAACATTCGGTTCACGGCAAAACCAGTGCAATTCCCAACTACAATGGGGGTTTTACGAATCTTCTTTCCAACTTCTAACAAATCCACAACAACCTGAGCGGATGTCATTTGTGTACGAACAATTTCCAGAAGTGGCATGATGTGAGCAGGACTGCAAAGAAGAAAAATTAATAGAGATCTTTATTTGCAGCAAAATGCTTAGACTTAACATGCATTAAGAGTGTCAAAAAGAAAGGGGGGGAAAAAAGAAAAACAAATCTTACCTGAAGAAATGTGCACCAACAATGCGATCTCGAGACCTTGTTCTTTCTCCAATTAAATTCAAATCTATGGTTGACGTGTTGCTAGCAAGTATGCAATGTGGAGGGCAGTATTTTTCTAGATCAGCAAATATTTCTTGCTTTAAAGACACTTTCTCAATAACAGCCTGTTTTTTCTCAACCCAAAAAAAAAAAAAAAAAAAATCCTGTTACCACGCGTATATTTCAGGTTCGAAAGAGAAGGTAGGAAAGAGCTCAAAGGATTGTTTCAGCATAATAAGAAAGTTAAAATCGAACGAAAAGATGAAAACATGAAGCTTGAACTTACCTCAATGACCAAATCCACATCCTTAAAGCTTTCATAATCAAGAACGCCTGTTAGGAGAGAGAGGGTTTTCTCACATTTTTCTTTAGTCATCTTCCCTTTCCTAACACGGCTCTGCAAATTGGCTGGAAATAAATGTGGCAAAATAAGCAAATGGGAATTTGAAATAGAACGTAAAGTGAGACCCCAGTATTTGGTAGAACACCATATGATGTAAGATTACTTCCATATCTACCTTTAACTCTGTCAATTCCTGCATTTAAGAATTTCTCATTTACTTCTTTAAGTATCACGGATAATTGCTCAATAGTAGTGCTGTTGCAATTCCAGAACCCATTAAACCTCCTCCAAGAATTGCAACTTTAGCTATTTTGCGAGGTGTCAGACCCCGGTCAGTGATCCCAGGAACCTGTTGCAGGCAGGTAAGTGACAACAATGTGAGATCTTCAACACAAAGGCACACACCATGCAGATGTTATGATTGTGTGTCTAAGCTGACCTAATTCCAATAAATGATTCAGGTACAAAATAATTGGTAGCTTTCTTCTTCAGTCTGTTGTTGTAAATAGCCCACTAAAGCCTTACTTAAGTCCCCGCCTAAGTTGTGTTTGTTTTCGGATGATTTAGCCCTCGACTTCAGGATTTAGAAGATATCCCTATTGTATAAATCATCTTCTTATGTTGATGTATATTCTTGCAGTTAACATTTTGACATTAACTTTTATTTGCTTTATTAGTCATTATTAGTCAGATTTGGACGGACAATGCACATGGATCATACTTTACAAGCATAAAAAAAAAAATTGACACAAACAACATACAAGTACTATAAAATTTCTCTACCTTCGAGGTTGCACGCTGTGAGAAGAAGACATGAACTAAGCTTTTGCAGGTGTCAGAATAAAGTAGTTCCTGAAAAGCATTTGCTTCCTGCCAAACCAGAAGTCATGCATTCAGTAAAAGCATGAAGAACAGTGTTAGCTGTGGAAGTTAAAATATTAACAAAGCTGTAGCCTAGAGTCTTCGTGCAAGTATAAAATTACCTTCCATAGTCCAGCTCGTGATCCCGAGACTATACCCTCTTCTATGACATCAATACAAACTAATGGATGGTGGAGATTGGCAGCTTGTTTTCGGGCCTGAGCTCTTGCAAAGTTGAGAATTTCCCTAGCCTCTCCTAGGGGTTCTATCTTGTCTGTTTTATAGAGACTCTTGATCCATGGTCTTCTATATTCAACAATATCCAATGCCCAGCGACGAGCAGTCTTCACCAGTTCATCAGGTGGTACTATGGCATCAACAAGACCCAGTACATGAGCTTCTTCTCCTTTAATTGGCTTGGACATCTGGTTAAAGGGATAGAGACAGAACGAGGGGAGAAAAAGATGTTTCAGACTGAATATCTTATCAGCCAACCCCAAAGATTGGGATAAAGGTTTTCTTGTTGTTGTAGACTGAATCACTTATAGCTCTAAGTCCTTTAAAAAAATACATGATACAGAGAGAAGTGCAGCAGGGTACCAGGATCATTTCAAGAGCTTTAGAAAGGCCCACGAGTCGGGGAAGCCGTTGTGTCCCTGAAACAAAATTCGCAAGTTACTTATACCCAAGATGGGAACTGAATACTTCTATTAACTTACCTACACCAGAATCATTAAAGAGCTTTAGAAAGTCTCATGGACTTTCTGGTTGATTACAGACAAGGTTAATATTGAATATTGTAGGACTAGAGTGGGAGCTGGAATGGAGTTTCTTATGTGAGTTTACAACACCCATAATTACGGATAGAATTTATTGGCCAAAAGAATCATTTTGAAAAGTTCAGATAAGCCGGAAATTGACCCCCATGCAATTCGTGGACCATATAACAACAAATATGGAAAATAGGTTTGGATGGTGAAAAGTACAACAGAAAAACAGAAGGTCCATCTGACAGGGAAAGGAAAACTAACTGGGGATAAGATGAAGGACTTACTAGCTTGTTATAACAGAGAAATAGATAACTACACAAAAACATAAAATTAACTGGACTCAAGTGGTAAGCAGAAAGCTGTTGTTCAATAAAATAATGTTTTGTCAGCTAGAGAATGGCAGGTACTCAAACAGTCTACAAATTATACAATAAGCATCTTATATCTACTATGCTAAAAAAGTACCTCCAAACCCTGGAATGATTCCAAGTTGAAGTTCAGGCAAGCCTAGTTGAGCAGTTGATGTAGAAATGCGACCATGACATGCCTGATAATTGAGAAGTAAAAAAGTAATGTTGAGTACCATAACCGATATAGAAAAGAAGACATTTTACAAACAAACTGTAAAACATACCATTGCAAGTTCTAAGCCACCACCAAGAGCAAGGCCATCAATAGCTGCCACTGATGGTTTTCTTGCACCTGATGAACACAATAGCAGAGAAATGGTAAAGGACTTATCCAACTACGGTAGCCAGATATTATTGCATGAGGTTGGAGGCAGAAAAGACTCCCAGAATTACCTTCTAAAGTGTCGGTGATGATATCTATTGAAATAAAACCCACCTTTGGTTGTTCTACTGAGATAAGGAAACAGAAGAAGAAAAGGGAATAAAAAATATGAACACGAAAGGTGGATTAGGAGTATGAGGAACTGAAAGTGAAATAAATTCTTCTCTTACTCTTTCCCCCTTGAAGTCCACCAAAAGCAGTGACATCAAAACCTCCCGAAAATTTTCCTCTTGCACCTGACAAATTACAGATTATGTGAGACTGATCTATCTCAGAAGAAAACAATTGTAAGAATAGAATAGTTGATGGTTAACTTGTGTAGTCATATTACCCGTAACAACAATGGCTTTCACGTCATTTCTTCTCAGTGCTTCTTCGTATCTATCCTTAAGACTGAGTAACACTGTGACAGGACATAGAGATGAAATAATATTTAATAAACAGAAAACCTAAAAAATGGATTTCTAAAAAACAGAAAAAATAACTCATCATAATGTTTCTATTCTATTTTTATTAGAAGATATATCATGTCACGATCCGTTGCTCAAACAGAATCATGCCAACATTAGGTTTTCCATATCAGATATCGGATATGAATAATATCTCGGAGACGTGGGATCAATATCGATCGTTCATATCAGGCAACTGGTCTACATCTCTTCCTATATATATACTCCTTATACATAAATATTGATGACTTAGAGCTAATAGTGTCCTAAATGTCATCTATCTAGTAAAAATGTTATAACATGCATGCAAAGGCATTCAATGATAGTATAAATTCGCAAATGTAATAAAGTAAATCATAAAGTTGAAAAATGAAATAGTCAAACAGAACTTCAATTAACTCATATAGCATGACAATTTTTATTTAGTACTTATAATTAGATGAGTAGAAAAAAAAAACTTTCTTCTTTCTCGTCTTCAATTAGGTTGTTTCCTTCTCATCCTCAATTAGGGTTGCTCTATCCTGATTAAGGCTTACTTATTTTCTTATTAAAATCCATGTCACTACACCAAACCTCCGAAGTTATTGTATAGGTTGAGGGTAATATATTTATATAACACTCCGCAGGTCGAGTGTCCTTTTTATGGGCCGAAACTTAAGACTTTGGCGCAATCTATTCTTGTTTTTATATCCACTTAAATGTGAGCCCGGTGGGAATTGCACATGGGTTACTATGATATCACATTAAAGTCTCTTCCACTACACCAAAAGTCCGAAGTTATGGTGAGAGTTAAGGGTAGTATTTTTATATTCTAACATTTTTATCAGTCTGAGTATTCTACATCATTGGTGGTTCGCCGCCTGTTTCATATTGTTGTCATCACTAGCACTAGATTTGGTCACAAAGAAGAGATCGGGGAAGGGAAAGTGGTCTAGAAGAGATAGGAGACTCGTTCCATAGGGGGTATTCAGGTTTAAAACATAATGAATAATTGATTTCGGGTTTTAGTAAATATTAGGAATTTGAGTTTGCTTAAAATTAAAACCCATTTTATCAAGTAAACCTAATAGGCTCCAATATGATCCATATTGACAAATATTCACAACGGATATATCGACCAATATGAGGTCAAAATGGTACAACCATTTTTTCTGCTACATCACAGCAATAGACCCTAGAAATCATGTATCGCTGATATGCCATCGACATTACCCAATATTTGGAACAAAAGAAACTACTACAACAGAAACATCAAACTTAGATCCTTGAACAATTTAAAATCAAGAAACTCGCCAAAGTCACATTCATGGTTTCAAATGTCGGTCAAAGTCAATATATATCGGCAATATCTAATCAGATTTTGTGGTACCTGATACGGTATTAACTATATAATATCGGCCGATATCAAGGCTAATATTGCTGATATTTTTGATATTAACAACCGATATTGATGACACTAATATTTAACTATTTGTCGATACCGAGATTTTTAAACCCTCATCACTAGGACTCCTCAGGGACTATCATATGTTAAATGCCCTTTTTTGGCAAAAGCATAAGTTGACACATAAATAGTACATTGAGGAGATGTATAATATTAATTGTAAATTATTGGAAGCAACCGTTACTAATTTTGCTTCCTTGGAGGCAGGTATCGAGGTAAACCTTCTCTAGACCACCACAAATTAGTCCCAGCACAATCAATTATACAAGCACTTACAAGAGATTAGCCAAATCCAAAATTTCAAACATTAGAAAAAAAAGAGCAAAAATCAACATTTTAAGAGCTTGTCGCAAACATATTATACCTTGTTAATTCATTAAAGGGAAAATTATTCATTTTACAAATTACAAAAAGATCAAATTGTTGCAAAGTTGAAACTAGGGTAGAAGCCATATTGATCCCCTTATGCCAAGCACACAAGTATACATGCACAAACATACACAAGACACACCAAAATTAGATTTACATGGTTGGGCCAATCCAATCCTACGTTCACGGGGAGGGCCAGAGAGAGATTCCGCTATAATAGTAAAGAGAGTAAAAGAGACCTTATACACCTTATGTTGTTTCTAGATTACCAACACAAATCCTAATGGTGAGAACTCCTCAACCTCTTGCTTGATCTCTAAAGAAGAAATCCATAATCTTTCTCTACCCAAGAAAACCTCTTTGAATACCTTATGAGAAGCTCCAATATGTATGGAAGGCTCCTCATCCTCTTCTCGGGTTGACAGGATACTCTTGAAGATATTTCGTTTGTGCTCTCTAAAGCCTATAGATGAGAATACATAAAAGATGGGTCTTAACTTGGCCCTTCACTGTTGGATCTTAAATCCTAAACCAACTCTTATCATATCCATCAAATAAAAACCTTGTAGTAGAATTAACATGTATGATTGTCTTTAGAAAGTTAACATGTATGATTGTCCCCGTCATATGCCAACATATCCCAACTTAACCAAAGCACCCCTTTCTAGCCATGAAAGGGGCAGCCACTCCATGCTTGGATTTCCTCCAATATCTTGGATGAATATAAACACCACATGACACACTGATACCAAATTCTAAAATGGTACATATAAAATGGTATAATGTATGATATGTGTGACTGTTCAGCACGTGTCCAACACGACATGACTCCATGTTTGAAGTGTTTTTACTTTGAACTACCTAGTTCCTCCATCTTTCAACATTAGGCTAGCATTCCCCTTTGTAGCTACCACAGTAATCAGAAAATTCTATTTAGTGACACCTTTCCGGCCATTGTGCGCCCGATCGGTCTTGATTTCTTGACCCTTTTCTGCATTTTCAATGCAAATCATTTCAATGATAACTTCCAATCCTTTTCCGCTCCTCCATGGAAACTCCTTTCGGTGAAATCCCCATTATAGCCATCATTATGATGATCTCAACCTTGAGAGTAACCACCTGCATAAAACTGCCATAGACATTTCAAGCTACTGGCATGGTCTTTATTCCATTGATCAATGGCATCTACCACCCCATGATCTTTGCCAAATCCACCCTACTGATAGTCTCACATAATATCAACTGACAGATCCATTAATGGCTGTGATCACAACCAAAACATCTAAACTCTATAATGATTTCACCACGTAAACACTTACCACCGCTGCAGCTTTTAACCTTCCATCACTTGATGTTGTCTCTAAAACTTGTACAACAGTGAGGAAACAGTCTCTATTCACCAACCACTGCATTCATATTTGGCTCTCGTTTGCACACACAGATCAAAATCCATACTGCACCTAGATATTTGAACATATCTTGAGCTCTACATTTACACACAAGTGGCACAAAATGACATACATTTAGCACACAGTCAGCATTTGGGACATAGTCTAATTTGGCTAATTTACTTATTTCATGCCTCAGTGATGAATGTATCATTCCCCCCTTCTTGTAAACTCTTTCCTAGTCCAGGAGAACTTTCAAGTTTTGGTCCACATTTACATGAACTGAAACTAAACAGCCAATAAATTAGGGTTTTATGTGAGTCGTTGTCTTGTCCAGTGGTATTGACACAGGCTGACATCAAGTCGACAATTGTGAAATTTTTGTCCACGCCTAATTTAATGTCTTGGAAACTATTTAATTTTCAATTTCTGTTCAATTTTCAGGAGAAAAAAAAAAAACAGGCAGGGAGCAGTAACTCAATTAGCGGCTGAAATTTCTCAACACAGTCCAAAAACCTAATTCTACATATAAGCAGCAATTTTCACAATTGAAAACACCAAATTAAGGGAGAATGGGGAGAGTGAGAGAGAGGCGATACCATCGATGGAGAGGGAGTTAACGGGAGGGTTGACGATGGTGATGACGGCGACGCCATCGTCTCCGACCTCCATCTCCGTTCTCCCCTTCGCCATTCCTCTCTCTTCACTCGCTAGCTCTCTCTCTCTCTCTCTCTCTCTCTCTAAAATGAGAGACTGATTAATAAATGAAATCAATGAAGAAGAAGAGAGCGAAAGCTGTTGGGGATGGTAGTAGTGATGACAATGAGAGAGTGACGGTTGCGTAGCGGCATGGGAGGTAACGAGAAGCTGACGAGGCGGAGTATCCCGCGTGTTAGAGTCCAGACGAAAACGCCTCGCTTACGTCTCCGTGTGGGCGGTGAGCTCACCGGAACGGATCTTATCCTCTGGGCCTGGGGATTGTGCCACGTCGGACGTCTAGAAAGGGGGAAATTGGTTGATAATTGGTGGTTAATATTTGGGTGACCTCTGTGTTTACCTTTCAAATCTTTCATATTTTTTAAATTATCTTCTAAATTTTTATTTTTTTAAAATTATCCCTTTAATCAAATTTACCTACCATGTTATCTTTTTAATAGTTTTAGATGACAATTATTATTTTATCCTAAATTTTTTATCAAATTTATACCACCCAATTTTATCATCTCTCTCTCGTCTTGCATCCTCTCTCCCTCTATCCTCTGCGTCTCTTTATCTAACAGTTTAGGTTTAATCAATTAAAATCACCGGAGACCATTCCCCTCACCCCAAATTAATTAAGTTTATGTTAATCAATTAATTATAATGGTATTTACTGAAGGTGGGGGTATTAAAGGAATTACACAAAAAATTAACAAAATATTCTCTTTTGATGCTTTTTAACTTGCGGTGGGGATTTTGATCAAATTAAAAATTAAGGAGTAAATTTTGAAATATGAAAATTTGAAAAATAATTTCAGAAATACGAAAGATTTAAAAGATGTATATAAGAATAAATTAATATTTTATGTTTTCTATTAATGTCAGATTCTATCAATATGTCCCCCTCATTTTTTTTTTCCAGTCCTCGTAGTTCTTTTTAGTTCTCTTTTTTCACCTTTTTCCTCTTGTTAAGTGGAAAATCTTGTGTTTTATTAATACTATATGCTAGAGCTTATGTCTATTATTATCTAGATAGCTAAGATTTATCCTAAATAAAATTTATGCTTCAAGCTGTTATGTTTACATAATTCAATTCTCCCATGCGATTTTCATTTGTCTTTGCTGTGATATAAATTCGAGGGTGTTTCTGTGAATTCAAAATTACTATTTTTTATTTTTTTTTTGAAATATAAGATCACTGTAATAAGTTTTAATGAGTGAGATATTAAATGTTACAGACTTGAAGGGGTAAATCTAATAAGGAAGATGTTAAGGAGAAAATCAAAGGGAGAAAATATATTTTTTCCCTTTAAAATATTGTACAAATTGCATCTTACCCCTGGCCCCTCTCTTTGGGTAGAAATAAGTATCAACTTGCAATTTAGATGTGCACACACCACAAAGTCCACAAACCAAGGACAAAGAAATAAATTTTGACAACCTCCAAACTTTTGCTCTCCTGCTCCCAGATTTCGCAAAATCTATGCCCAGCTGTGAACAATTAATCGCTATTCAAATCTGTAGACATTTGGGCAGATCAAGGCGCTTTCTGACGAACAGGTGATGGGCATTGCTCAACCCCTCTCTTTATTTCTGTTCTTGCTGCTTCTTTTTGTTCCATGCTCATGCTCTCTTTATGGCTGGTTTCAGTACTTTGCCGTGATTCTTGAATGTGAGGTACAACTAGCATGGGTGAATTTTAAATTTTGATTTACTAACCATCAAGGTAAATTTTCTCTCATGGTAACTGTTGAAGGTCAAGGGAAATAATGGTAGATGATGGAAATTTTTAGTTTATAGTTTTGTTTCTACTCGAATCCTCTCACTGAAGAAGTTGCCCTTTTGATCTTTCTTTGCATAGTCTGAAAATTTTATGTTAGCAGATCCGTGCATTGTGATCATGTCGCCACGAGGTTTTGCACGATCTAATGGACTAAATTTTGGGGAAAATATTAAGTTCTGACATTATAATAGTAGAAATACAATGAGGATAAATACTACATGTTACTTCTTGACAATCCAAATCAAGATCAAGATCAAAATCAACCGGTCCAATCGATTATGTCAGTGAAAACCAAGTGGGAGGTTTTCTGTTCAATTGAACGTTTCTTAATTACAGAACCACCTTTTAAATCTCTTTCTTAGATACCAATCAAAGTGTTATTTAATCAGTCTCGTATTAGTAATAAATCAGCGAGATAAATAATTCAATAATAATTTATCTAGTAATAATATTTATTAAAATAAAATTTTTACCATGAATATTTTATTCAACATAATTCCTGCAATAAGAACGTTAGTTCAAATGCACAGAGAATATATTAGAATTCAATAATTTCACAATTAATATTTATATAAGATAAATATTTGTTAACAATAATTCGTACAAAAATGAACGTTAGTGTAAACGGACAGAGTAACAGAATAAGAACCAGATATTGGAGCAAGGTACGCGTAAAGCGAATCTCCTCAAGATAATTACATCCCCTGCTGCGGTGCATACGGGATAATGAATGTTGCTCTCTCAAGATATAACACTCCTTCACGTGTTCGACGCAACACTTTGCAAAATCACATACAGTCAATCTAAAATTGACCTACCTTTCGCTTAACAGGATGTTGAAACGGACCAAACAACTACAAAAATTTTTTGAAGAGAATTTTTGTCTGAACAGACCTTGTATTCAGAGAGAATGAGAAGGAAATGAATTACGGGTTCTTATTTTTAGGTTAGAAGTCTTCACTATTTATAGCGAACTTCTGACAGTGGTGATTTCGAATGGTTGCAACCATTCTGACAAAACGAAAAGTTGCAACTGTTCAATGCAATCATTCTATCAGAACGGGTATAACTTTTGATCGGAACGGTTTATTCACAACCATTTGCACATGGAGAAACCGCCCGCTTTGGAGGGGCGCTTCGGGTTAAACCTTGAGTCAGGCATGTGCCCGCACCCGCTTCAATAATTGAAGCGAGCGAAGATCACACCCGCTTGTAGCCCAGTCCAAAAAAGGACTGGGCCGAGCAACCCGCGCTCGACGCCGGGCCGGGTGACAGCGGCGCACGAGCATGGTTTCCCCCTAACGCGCGCAAAAATTCAAGTACCCAAAGGGCATGCCCTAAGGTCCCAACTTTTCATATTTAAATCACTCAACTTTTCACATCATTTTCAATGTGGGAGTAAAGAGTTTTTACTTCTTTTGACCCCTTTAAGCTATTGAATCAGACCAACTTTCAACATGAATATTTCATTCATTCAGAAACGAAATTGAACATATGAATATACGACGTTCATCCCTATTGGAAGGAGAACACATTACAACCATCACCCGTGCGAACAGATTACGCCTAAATTTAGCTCAATTTTCTCAAAAACTCACTTAGTTAATTCCAATTTTCTAACAATTTCTTACAATAAATGGAGATTAAAGAAAATATACACAATATGAGACCGGCTCTATAGTGAAAGAAACTTTAGGAAAGAAACTGCATCAAGATAGGTAAACTAGGTCTTGAACCTTCTATAGTGAAAGTCTTATCGGACTTACTAGCTAATCAGTAAACTTGGTCTTGAACTGTTGACTGTTTTTGTAAGCTAAGTCAACATGCCTCACACGGTAACTTTTCAAAATCAATTTTGATTCTCGATTGTGTCTATTTCGACCGTGAATATTCTTGACTTCAGAGAGTGTTTAGAGAATCACAGACTCCGTAGAGACTATCAAAGAGTCTACCCAGCTCTATATTCACATAGGTGATTGCCCACTAAGAGTAGTCTTCTCTACCCTACTTGTTTTGATAACAAGATATAAACATCATTAAAAGCATTAAGCTTATCCTAAGTCTTTTTTATAGAAAGCACTGAAAGTACACCTAGAGGGGAGTGAATAGGTGTAAGGCTAACCTAATGACAAATAATGCAGAATTAAAAACTTAATGGGTACAAATGTTTTGGCAAAATTAACATATACATGAAGTTAAACACATATTAATGAAAACATGAACAAAATAGGGAATACAAGTCAAAATGTATGAATCATCAAAACTAGGCTATACTAGTACATCTAATGGGTACAAATGAGCAATCAAGTACAAACATGTAATAATCAATTTGTAGCTCACTAGTTGTACAAGTATTGACACAAGTTTTAATGAAAACTACATCTTAAACATGCAATCAAAACATGAAGTATAAAACAATACCTAAATCAATAAGATCATTATGTAAAAGCACATGTCTTAGATCTCTGATATACACAATAGCTAAACAAGTGTGAGAACACAAAAATATGGATTCATATAAAACATGGGTGTATCTCAATTACCATATATGTATGTCACAAGTCTATTATCATGGCATTTAACATAGTAATCATAAAACAATGACATGCTAAAAATTAATCATATGAAAGCATGTAAACATAAATGAGAGTTAGAGATAGTTACCAAACCGTTAGAGGTAATATCTAGATCTCCAAACCAAGATGGTCCTCCCACCAAACTTTCCTTGAAAGCGATACATCCAAAATTGTCACCTTTAAGTTCGGAACGCATCCACCTCAAGGCACCAACAACTCTCACGTCATGTGAGAGCCCACACCAATATCAAATAAAATAGGAGTGATTTTTGGTACCCAAACTCTATTGGGTCCGTGGTGGTTAGCTCCTTTCCTAACCCAAACAAATTTATTTGCTAAATTTACATCATGTACTCTATCATAACAAAACTTAGTAAGGTGGCCCTTACGTTCACAATGCGTACAAGTGTACACATGAACATACATAGTCTTGTGTGTGTGAACGTGGGAAGCATGTGTATGCCGTGATTTGTGTGCATGCATATTTGGAACTTGTTTTTTTCGAAACATGGATTCCAACCGTGTATGGTACATGGCACATTGGCTCAAAGTGGAGCCCAAACAATCAACACTTTTCTTCAATACACAAATATCATTTTTAATACTTGAAGATAAAGTGGAGCATGCAATAGGTAATCTAGATGATGAAGCTACACTAGCATGGCAAACATGAGTATCTAAATCATTTTTCAAAGAGATGTTTTTCTTAGAAACTAAATCCAATTCTTTTGAAATAAAAGAAATTTTGTTTTTCAAAGAATCATTTTCTTTTAAAACGAAATCAAGTTTTAAAGTTAAAGTCTCATTTTTCTTCAAAACATTTTCACAATTATTTTTATTTTTCAAAATTTTATTTTCATTTAAGGCAAGTTCAAGTTAGGATTTCAATAAGACGTTCATTTGAAATCTCAACCTTCTCTTACAAAACAACATCAAGTTTAGAAATCAATTCCTCATTTTCTTTATTTAATGCAAAACTTTTCTTTTTCAAAAGTTTATATTTTTCTAACAATTTTTCACAAACAATAGAAAGTTCTTCATTTAATGCATCGGCATCAATAAATTCATCACAAGAAGAACTATCATCTAGTTGAGTATCTGAGTTTACTTCAAGGGAGTCATTCTCTTCGGCCATAAAGTATCGTTGGTCGGACTCTTCTCCACTAGATTTCTCCATCTCATTGATTTGCGTTTGTAACTCGGGAGATGTCAAAATGTTCCACACTGCAAAGGCGGAATCACAATGAGAAATCATATTTAAATATTCTTTACTAAGTGATTTTCTAAGTGCCTCTAGGGCTTGTGCATTGCCTCTATATGCTTGCTATTACTAAGGTAAGATTTCTTGATAATGGCAAGGTAAATTTTCCAACCTATGGCTTTTAAATGCCAACTCATCATAACCTTCCATATATCAATTTTAGAGATATCAAACATGGGAGGGATATCCATGAGTGCAAATAATATGTGTGCAAATGCAACTACATTAGCAAACCAAAATCTCACTCCTAGGTGGTTAAACCTAATATCAGGAGCGTAGGCTCTGATACCAATTGAAAGTACACCTAGAGGGGAGTGAATAAGTATAAGGCTAATCTAATGACAAATAATGCGAAATTAAAAACTTAATGCAACACACTTAGTGTAACCAAAGAATATAGCCGAATTCTTGGTGAAGGGCTCTGAACTATCTCCTATAAATTCCTCTAAATAAGAGTTGAGGTGCTATATGAAGCTCTCTTGGTTTAACACAAGTATGACACAAACAACAATATTAAGCATATAAGTATGAATGAGTAATATGAATGATACAAGGCATAATATAAGAGAGAAAGAGTTAGAGATAGCGGATCAAACGCAAACACAAAGATATGTTTCGAGATTCGAGCACCCAGCTCTACGTCCCCGCCTTCACACAGAAGGATTTCCACTAACTCGTCCACACAGGACTTCCCACACAGGGAACCTCCACTGAGGATTTAGGTAAATACAACCGAGAGCACACAACTCTTCTCTCCAATAAATACAACCTCTCACTAGTGGTAAGGCACAAAGCCAATACAAGATCAACCTCTCTCACTAGAGAGATACCAACAAACTCAATCACCTCTACACTTAGAGGGATACCAAACCCAATTGCACAAACTCCTCTACACTTAGAGGGAAAGGCAAGCCAAGCAAAAATAAGGGTTTACAACACTTGGTGGTATCAACAACTACAGACTAATTTTCCCATAAAACAAAGATCCTATAGATAGGATAGATATGATAGCTCAAGTATGAAAAACTAAAGTGGTTTGAACAAAGAAAATCACTTGGGAAAATCTCCAAATAGATATAGAAATTTAGATCAAGAACCAATTCCCAAAAGACTCTATTTTCTTTGAAATTCCAACACATTAAAAACAAATAAAGAATGATCTTTTAAACCCAAAAACTCTTTTGAAAACTTATTGTTAAACACTAGAAAGAATGAGAATTTTTGCTCTTGAAAAATTTAAGGAAACCAGCTTAAATGAGTGGGTATATATAGCCCCACAAAATTTCTGCTCGTTAGCAACAGGAAAGGGCAGTTTTGCCCTTCAGGTCGACTGGCCCACCGGTCATTTTTATGACCGTTGTGCCTCGGGTCGACCGCCTGGTCGACTGGGACTGGAACCAGAGAGCAACGGCTCTCTGGCGATCGATCGCACGGTCGACCGAAACTTGATACAGAAAGCAGAACTCTCTGCCGGTTGACCGGTCGGTCGACCGGGGCCATTTCCAGAGAGCAGAACTCTCTGGACGGTCGACCAGCCCACCAATTCAAACAGCTGTGCACGTCTGTGCACGTCGGTCGACCGGACCGGTCGACTGACTTCTGTCGCGGTCGACCGGCAGAAGGCAGGTTAGTTAATATTAAGGGATTAAAAACTTGGTTATTTTACCTTCTAAAAAATCTCATAAAATCACATAAATTTCACAAAAATTAGTTCTTTGAAATACAAATATGTGTGATAAAAATTCAACACATATTACAAACTATTTGAACCATGTTTGTGATATTGAAATTTTGCCTTAAACCAAAATTCGTATTTTTCAAAACTTGAATTTTTGAAATGGAAAACCGTTTTCTCCAAAACACATGTAAATATAAAAACATGATATTTAAATAACTTTGAAGCATGTTGTATATGGATAGAATCCAATATACATGAAAGATATTATATTTATATTTTTGACATGAAATCCAAGATTAGTTAAACCGAAAACCAAAAACTAATAAACTTAAAACAAGTGTGTGTGCGCATTGTGAACTTGAGCATATCAACACTATCTACCTTTAGCACAAAATCTAAACCAATCTTAAACTAAACAAACCGATGTCTTCTTGTAAAACTCCGTCTCCAAGTCGACTCGATCCAAACACGATCCAACGAGCTTGACTCCAAACGAGTGCTAGGTGCGATCTTGACGCTCGAGCTCTTGAATCACCATGTGAAAGCTCCAAAACACCTTTGTTAAAGCTAATCACCTACTAATATCTTGATCAAATATCTGAAACTAAATATCACAAGATTATTAGTAAACAATAACTACATGAGTTAATCATCATCAAAACTAGAGTGAAGGGCTTCTGGGCCAACAATCTCCTCCTTTTTGATGATAACAAAACTCATGGAGTTATATATGCATGGATTAAAGTTAAGCTTCATAGAAGCTCCCCCTTAACTCATACATAACAATAAACAATAAAGATATGTAATGAATGCTCAATATAGATATGCATAAACATGCATAAAATAAGGAAATGAAATAAACATAATCATTGATACCAATAAATTAAACATGCTCTTGATACCAATTTTAAAATAAAAATGTTCTTAAAAAAATGTTGCTCTTGATACTAACAAAAGCTCTTGATACCAACAAAAGATGCTCTTGACACCAATGATAAGAGATAACAAATTTAAACAAATATGCATATAAACAAACATGCATATATAAAACTCTAAAATATCTCTCTCTTTTGTCAATTCATCAACAAAGAGGTACAAATAATAAAGGATATAAATAATATTTTTCTCCCTTTTTGCATAAATCAAACAATAAATGTATATATGTTATATACATTCATGAAGAGGAGAGACGTGAAGTTAACTCCCTCTGCATACATGCATTTATATGAAAAGAGATGACTAAACCCTGACCACATAAAACATAATATGCGATGTATAAAAAGAAATGTGAAGCTCCTACTACACATGTGTAAGACATAAAGAAGAACGGTCAAACTCCTCAATATGAGATGCACTCAACATGAATATATATATAGAGAAGATGTTAAGCTTCCCTTGCATATAATCAATACAAATCAAAACATTATGATACCAATTAAAAGATATATCAATTTAGTATAAAGGTATACATCGAAACATCATGATACCAATTTATGATACCAATTGAAAATTTTTGAAGAAACCAACAAAAATTTTGATACCAATTGAAAGATATAAATATATAGAAAATCTTGATACCAATTGTAAAAATTTGTACCAATTGAAAATATTTTACACTTTTGATACCAATTGAAAAACATAAACCAATCTTTTTGATTAAACACTAAAATTATTTTACAATAGGGATACCAAATAGAGAATAATATCAATTTAATATTCTTGATACCAATATTAAAAATGAAACATATACCAATTGAAAATAATTTTCATTAGGAGCGTAGGAAATCAAATGAAAACTAAGATATCATTTTTCAACATAAAGAGTGGAGTAAGATACAAAGCCGATTGAAAGGTAAAACAAAAATTTTCTCCCTCTTTATGAAATACTCATGAAAACGATGCATAATCTTGTATAAGATACCAACTGAAAAATAATTGTCATAGACGATTAAATCAAGCTTAGCATAGTAAAATTTATACTTAAAGATATAGAGATATAGTAAGCACAATCAAAACATATTTATATGTATGAAAATGT
Organism: Agave tequilana; assembly: GCA_038442645.1. Classification (NCBI taxonomy): domain Eukaryota; kingdom Viridiplantae; phylum Streptophyta; class Magnoliopsida; order Asparagales; family Asparagaceae; genus Agave; species Agave tequilana. The sequence goes on from JAVJIF010032027.1 coordinate 59,948, forward strand.
AAATATCAATCAAAATTGATACTATTTGAAGTTTGAGGCATACATATATAGAAACAGATATGAGTATACAAAATAAATATCAATTGTGATACCAATTGAAAACACAATGAGAATCAAGTGTATAACTCATAAAGATCACCCTATTCATGCACATGTTAAAATGATTTTCAATTTGAGCATACAAGGCATGGTCGCTCATCCAACCCCCTTAGATGGGTAGGGATTTTTGAAAATAAGTTTGAAAATAATGATAACACGTTTGAAAACTCTACCATATGAAGAATAACGCAACTAGTTTTATGAAAAACTTGAAAACTAGTACGAAATCCTTCAAATAAGGAATAAAACAATAATATATTCATGAAAACATGAAAATTACACAATCATCAACACACAAATAGTAATAAATCTCATATAATCTCATGAAAATAAATCATGAGTAAACATTAAATAATGTGAGTATACAAAGTCATGTAATCAACACAATCATAGAATGAGGCATAAAGGCTCAATATGAAATTCTAAAAAAATAATTTTTATCAAAATAGTACTAACCCCAAGGCATATGTATGTTTTGTCAAAACTAAAAGCATACATACATATCCAAACACAATTGAGTCTATAAAGAGATTTTGCATGAAAGGCCAATGACTCAAGGGTATACATGTATATCCAATAGTTTTGACAAAATTAACATATACATGAAGTTAAACACATATTAATGAAAACATGTACAAAATAGGGAATACAAGTCAAAATGTATGAATCATCAAAACTAGGCTATACTAGTACATCTAATGGGTATAAATGGGCAATCAAGTACAAACATATAATAATCAATTTGTGACTCACTAGTTGTATAAGTATTGACACAAGTTTAAATGAAAACTACATCTTAAACATGTAATCAAAACATAAAGTATAAAACAAAACCTAAATCAATAAGATCATTATGTAAATGCACATGTTTTAGATTTATGATATGCATAATAGCTAAACAAGTGTGAGAACACAAAATATGAATTCATATAAAACATGGGTGTATCTCAATTACCATACATGTATGTCACAAGTCTAATTATCACGCATTTAACATAATAATCATAAAAACATGACATGCTAAAATTAATTATATGAAAGCATGTAAACATAAATGAGAGTTAGAGATAGTTACTAAAACCGTTAGAGGTAATCTCTAGATCTCCAAACTAAGGTGGTCTCTCACCAAACTTCCCTTAAAAGTGATGCATCTAAAATTGTCACCTTTAAGTTCAGAATGCATCCACCTCAAGGCACCAACAACTCTCACGTCATGTGAGAGCCCACACCTACATCAAATAAAATAGGAGTGATTTTTGGTACCCAAACTCTATTGGGTCCATGGGGGTTAGCTCTTTTCTTAACCCAAATAAATTTATTTACTAAATTTACATCATGTACTCTGTCATAATAAAACTTAGCAAGGTGGCTCTTACGTCCTCAATGTGTACAAGTGTACACATGAGCATACATAGTGTTGTGTGTGAACGTGGGAGCATGTGTATGCCATGGTTTATGTGCATGCATATTTGAAACTTGTTTCTTTCAAAATATGAATTCCAACCGTGTGTGATTCATGGCACATTGGCTCAAAGTGGAGCCCAAACAATCAACACTTCTCTTCAATACACAAGTATCATTTTTAATACTTGAAGATAAAGTGAAGCATGCAATAGGTAATCTAGATGATGAAGTTACACTAGCATGGTAAATATGAGTATCTAAATCATTTTTCAAAAAGATGTTTTTCTTAGAAATCAAATCTAATTCTTTTGAAATAGAAGAAATTTTGTTTTTCAAAGAATCATTTTCTTTTAAAACGAAATCAAGTTTTGAAGTTAAAATCTCATTTTTTAAAACATTTTCACAATTATTTTTACTTTTCAAAATTTTATTTTCATTTAAAGCAAGTTCAAGTTGGGATTTTAATGAGTTACGTTCATTTGAAATCTCAACCTTCTCTTACAAAACAACATCAAGTTTTGAAATCAACTCCTCATTTTCTTTATTTAATGCAAAATTTTTCTTTTTCAAAAGTTTATATTTTTCTAACAATTTTTCACAAACAATAGAAAGTTCTTCATTTAATGCATCGGGATCAATATATTCATCACAAGAAGAACTATCATCTAGTTGAGTATCCGAGTTTACTTCAAGAGAGCCATTACCTTAGGCCATAAAGCATCGTTGGTCGGACTCTTCTCCACTAGATTTCTCCATCTCATTGATTTGCGTTTGTAACTCAGGAGATGTCAAAATGTTCCACATTGCAAAGGCGGAATCACAATGAGAAACCATATTTAAATATTTTTTACTAAATGATTTTTTAAGTACTTCTAGGGCTTGTGCATTGGCCTCTATATGCTTGCTATTACTAAGATAAGATTTCTTGGTAATGGCAAGGTAAACTTCCAACTTATGGCTTTTAAATGCCACTCATCATAACCTTTCATATATCAATTTTAGAGATATCAAACATGGGAGGGATATCCATGAGTGCAAACAATATGTGTGTAAATGCAACTAGATTTGCAAACCAAGATCTCACTCCTAGGTGGTTAAATCTAATATCAGAAGCGTAGGCTCTGATACAACTTGAAAGTACACCTAGAGGGGGGTGAATAGGTGTAAAACTAATCTAATGACAAATAATGCGGAATTAAAAACTTAATGCAAAACACTTAGTGTAACCAAAGAGTGTAGCCGAATTCCCGGTAAAGGGCTCTAGACTATCTCCTCTAAATTCCTCTAAATAAGAGTTGAGGTGCTATATGAAGCTCTATTGGTTTAACACAAGTATGACACACAAATGACAATACCAAGCATATAAGTATGAATGAGCAATATGAATGATGCAAGACACAATATAAGAGAGAGAGTTAGAGATAGTGGATCAAACGCAAACATAAAGATATGTTTCAAGGTTCGAGCATCCAACTCTACGCGCCCGCCTTCACACAGAAGGATTTTCACTAATTCGTCCACATAGGACTCCCACACAGGGAACCTCCACTAAGGATTTGAGTAAAGACAACCGGAGTACATAATTTTTCTCTTCAATAAATACAACCTCTCATTAGAGGCAAGGCACAAAGCCAACACAAGATCAACCTCTCTCACTAGAGGGATACCAACAAACTCAATCACCTCTACACTTAGAGGGATACCAAACCCAATTGTACAACCTCCTCCCCTGTTTTAAATATCGGCCGATACGGCCGAGATATCGTCCGATATCTCCTTTTTTGCCTGCTGCCGATACGATATGGGGAAATCGTTCGCCATATCGTTTGCTGCAAAAAAATAGCCGATATTTGAAATATCGGCCGATAAATTGCCCGATATTGGCCGATAAATCGTCCGATATATCACCCGATATGAAATAACTTATTTATTGCACGACTGCATGCAAATGTACATTGTTTTTTACTATCTCTGCAAGCATATTACATCATTTTTATTAGATAGATGATATGTATGACTCTAAATCAAATCTTAATTATCAATATTTCATTATATATAGTGTCCAATATGAACGCCCGATATGCGCGCATATCCCCGATATCTCCCCCGATATCCGATATCCGATATGAAAAACCCCATCCGATACGATTCCGATATCCGATATTTAGAACCTTGACCTCCTCTACACTTAGAGGGAAAGGCACAAAGCCAAGTAAAGATAAGAGTTTACAACACTTGGTGGTATCAACAACCACAAACTAATTTTCTCACAAAACAAAGATCCTATGGATAGGATAGATATGATAGCGCTGATCAGATTCCTACCGGCACACTTTTCTAGAAGTCTTAGAGGAGATCTACCTGTAATTTTCTTTTTTTTAAAAAGTACTTGTAATTTCGCTCCTCGACACTTTTTTTTGTAAGTTTTCCTTTTCGCAAATCAATGAAAAATAGTGTTCTTAGTCACCAATAGGCTCTAGTGAGCCTAGAGAGGTCAATATTACCATCATAGAAAGCCTGAAATATATCAATGAAGCTAGTCAATTCATCTGCCGGAAATGTTGTGTTTTATCTGCTCCCATAGAGAAGACCGCCCCTCAAATTTCTTCTTCAGTGAAAGGATCTTCAAGATCATTAAGGGGTGGGTGAGATACTGTTGGATAGTACTATCCCAATTAACTTCAATGCTTCTAGAGGTGGTCATTGTTCCCATCGGGTCCCGATAGAAATGGGAGAAGGCATCAGAGATAGTCTGTTGATTGGATATTTCCTCCCCATTAATTTTTAGTGAAGGGATATGATTCTTTCTTATTCTTCTGTTGGCTGTATGGTGAAAAAATTTGGTGTTTTGTCCCCTTCTTTAAGTCATTGAGTTTTTGCCCTTTGTCCGCACATAGCTTTCTCAGTGTTTTGGATTTGTTCTAATTTGGAAGAGAGATGAGAAAGATGATTCCTCCCTTATCTGTAAGGAAATGGGTATCACTTTTAGTTTGAAAGATTTGTATAGATGAGAGCAAGTGTCATTTGCATGAAGTCACATGGGTAAAGTTATGCCTACTCAAGTTTTAAGAAAAGATCTCAGAGAACAGAATTTTAGAACCAATCGACCGCTAGGATCTCCATCTATCATGCTAAGAGAGTACCAGGATTGCCTCACTTCTTTATCGAACTGGGTGTGAGATAGCCACATTCTCAAATCTGAAAATAGTTAGTCGCACAAATATCTCCCCAGTGTCGAGTAGGATCAGGATATGATTTGAAAGGATGTAGGGAAAGGCGCGTGCAGAAGATCTAGAGAAGAGTTCCTCCCATTCCAGCGAGAAGAGGAACCTATGCAGCTTCGCTGAGATAGGTGGCTGCCAATCACTTGTCCAAGTGTAAGAGCGGCCAGCAAACAAAAGTTCTATAAGACAGAGAGATCGGATGAGATAATTGAATACTCTCATGCCTGAAGTATGGGTTTCAGGACTAGTTCTCTCCCCAAAGTTCTGGTAACATTGAAGTCGCCCCTATTAGCCACGACGCCGATGCCCGGTTCTGGGTAGCGCAGAATTCTTGCCAAAAATCTGCCTGATGTCCCTCGACACATAGATCATATACCCACAAAAGTGCTGCTCGATTTTGCGGTTGGGAAGTTTAACCAAAAGGAAGAATTCTCCCACAAGCTCACTAGAGCAATCAAAAACAAAATCATGCCACCCAATTAATTGCCCGAGCGATGCCCCAATCGAGTTTAAGTGACGCCAACATGCAATAAAAAATTCACCAATAGAATGAAGAAAAGAGTCTCAAGAAATATGGTCTTAGATTCTTGAAAAAGCACAACATCATTACCATATAATTTTAAGAAGTCACATTGTGAGGGCATCCAAGCCCTTCAGCATTCCAACATACAATTAATACAAGGCAACATAAGAATACTCCAAAATAAAATATCCAAAAGTACTACAAAGTACAAGAAAATCAGCTCAACTCAGCATGTTGCCCTCTGCAGCTCTGCTCTGGTCCAGCTTCCTGATGCTGGCTACAATGTCTGTTCCCGAACCGCCCAACAAAATACCACAAAAGATAGCAATCTCAGTAATCTGCTCATCGGTGATCCATCCGTAGAGGTCTGAGAAAGGAACGTGCTCTGAGCCAAGTGGGCTAATCTGGGGGATCTACCTAGCAGTAGTGTAGGTTGGGGTGTCTTCTAGGGCTCTCACGCGGTCTTTCTTGGATACACGATATGTAGTATTGAGTGAACCTTCAGTGAACAAGTTACATGTGCTTCGACAGACTACTAGTGGGGACGGGTCTGCAACAGTGTAAATGGTGCCATGTGGGGAGATGGCATGTAGAGGATGGACAGAGATTGGGCCGAAAGTAATGAAAGAAGTGTCATGTGATTGACGTCCACTGGAGTAGGTTTTGGGTTCAATTGAGGTTGGAGTGGGTGGGGGCTTGAGTTTTTAGTCAGTGGTGGACTGCGGTTGAGATGGAGAGCAGACACCACAGGTGATAGAGAGTCCCCACGGCTGTTTGCCGGCGATGGAGAAGGCATGGGGCCAAGATCAATAGCAGAGGGATCTGATCAACAAGAGAGTAGGATTTGGGAAATGGTAAGTGGCCTACAGTCTGAATGGACCTTGGGAGGCAGATTAAGGAAATCACCGAGAAGCAGCATGGGCCGAGACTAGTGGGCTTGGGGGATGGCCCGAGGGTGAAAAATCACCAATAAAATGGGGGGAGAGGCTGTTAATAAACATGGGCCGAGATAATTGTGCTTGGGGGTTGAGCCAAGTTAAAATGAGGGGATTTATGGGAAAATAGTATGGTGTATTATTTATATGATTCGTGCTGATATTATAGTTCTAATATAATTGAAATGCCTGATGGTACGACAGAACATCTGCTAATACAAAATTGTATGAAAAAGAGATTCATGTGCAGTTTTGGAAACTGAGTTGCATAGTGAATAAATATCGTATGGCAGGGCCTATTAATTGGGCTTCTGTGTTATCTGAGTTATGATAACCTACTTTTTCTTGTTTTTATGTGAAGAATGCCCTCACATTTCTCTGAAAAGGGGCGCATATGAAGCCTCTTCATTTTAGTGTGTCTCTATGATTCAAATGTATGATTCTTTTGAGCCTGGATGGAATGTGAGGGCTATCCAATGGAGCTGGCACCAAGTTGTCATTTATTCTTTCAAATCTCTCTTCTTCTTTCTTGTTTCTTATATAGGATGCATCGCCGTAGGAGAGTCAGAGAGTGAAGGATCTTTTGAGGTCAGAAAGAGGACAGATTATCAGAACTTCGAAAATATTGGCATGGAGGTTGAAGTCTATGAGAGTATATGACAACATAGATGGGTACGGTTCTAAAGCTTATTGTGCTTTTATCCTACCCTGACCCCACGGCCCAAACTCTTTCTTGCCTCATCATGCATTAACTTGCCATGCCTTATGGAGCCATTTGGGCTTCATGGAAGACTCATGCATTATATTAGTTTGATTTGGATAAACAAATCCTAGTGCTATGATACCATGTTAAATTATAAATGACTAAATCTTTATTATTTTAAAAAAAAATACAACTACAATTCTATAGAACCATGAGTAAATCCTCTCCCTCTATATATAGAGATTCCATGTAAAGCCAAATCCTACTCAAACTATGACTCTAATACTACTAGTACTCTATAAGACTCCAATACTATTACAAGTTCATAACCAAACAACTTTCAATTAACTAATAACCCATTATATCTAACACCAACCAAGTTCTTCGTTTTAATAATCTTTTGAATCATGATCAAGTTTTCAATCCAATAATCTTTACATAGGTTCCTCTTACTCAATCTAATATTCTTCCAAACTGAATAGAATGAAGCAGATTAAAATTAGCTTGATGTATATTAAATATGTCAAGCCAGTTATAACTATATTACTCCACCCTAACGTTTACTAATATTGTTATTTTAATGTCACTATTAATTTTCTGTGGTGTTATTTAAAAATTTTCAAGCCAGTAGTTATAGCTATATTTTTTTAATGGAAAATTATAGCTATAATATTGCTTCATGCATTAAGGATACTGAAATTTCTTTGATAATGCTATTATTTTTTATCTTTCAGTGTTTATCAGTTGCATGATGTTGTTTAACTTTCATGAAACCATGCTATCAGCATACTTAGTCATAAGTTAAACAGATATACAAAATTTGCACATCAATCTGAAAAAGTTCATCAAAAGACAGCAGCAGGGATAACATGTCAACAGTTCTGAAAGAGGAGTAAACCATGAATAGAAGTTGAGCGAGGGGTACTTACTATCATCTACATATAAGGAGAACTGGTAAGTAGTAACATCAGATAACAAGTAGACATGAACTACTTTAGCTACACTCTGTCTTCTGTCTTAAACTTGAATCAGTATCCCATTAATGTGCTCCTTTCCCATCACTGAATATTAGAGCTTTGTTTCTCAAGGAAACTTCACCATTGCTCTCTTGGAGAAAAAATATGTTTTATGTCACTGTCATATGTGGATTTTAACCAATAAAGCTTAAGCAAGCGCGAAGCGTCTAGTTTTTGTTTATCTGAAGATTACTCTTTTTTTCTCTAGTTCTCGTCATATTATTGCTTTCTGAGGGTCCAAGGCAGCCTCAGATTTCAGCCTTTGGCATTTCAAGATGGATCAAAGATGGAATGGACTTATGAAGAATATCACAATCGTCAGTACATCATCATCACCACCATCATCTAAGCTTTTTCCCATCAAGATAGGGTCATCTATGGAGCATGGCTCCATAAAAAATTAACAAAATTATACGATTCACTGTCAATCTGACATCAACTCTCTAATAATCACAATCATCAGTGACACTCTTGTTTATCCTAATGCCCTTCTTATCTTTCTCGCCTTTGGCCCAAATCGTCTCATCTTTTTCAACTATTAGGCCTTGTACTAGCTTGCAAGAAGGGCTTAAAACCATCTAACTTAATTAAATGCATCTTTTTCAATATCACGTTTAATTTTGCTTTTTCATTTAGTAAGGAGTTTCTACTTTGGGAAATGATGATGAGCTGTGATAATTTCCTTCCATCATTTACTTTCCTTTCCTCTTCCTTTTGTCTCTTTTGCATGTGTGCCTAAACTTATGAATAACCTAAGAGTCAAATTTCCCTCAGAGAGTCCAAATTTCCTGGCCTTCAATTACTTGTATCATGTTTAACACATACATGTAAGTGTGCATGTTTACATGCATTCATGTGTTTGTGTGCATACACACTTTTGTGTGTGTGTGAGCGTGAGCGCGTGTGTGCACTCGCGTTACATGTCAATAGCAGCGACTTTTTAGAATACCTTTTGCAGGTCCTTAGACTGTATCAGAGGAACTGCTTCATCGATTTATATATGCCTGATCTCTCAATAAGAATGTTATATTGTGTTTACAGTCCATGGTTGCAACCGTACGACTTTGATAGAAGAAATGGAAGCAGATATCTGTCACAACTCATGGAATTAAGTGTTCTTTAAATTCTGTAGCGGCTGTTTTGATATTGTTTCCTATTTCTATCATAAACAGTTAGAGGAGTTATTGTTTAATCGATAGATTAGTACAATATTTTGGGAGAATTAGTGTCTGTGCTTATTAATTAGTAACAGAAACAGATCCAATGCAAACAAAGACATGTCATGCATTTTTTTTTGATGGTGGAGACAACATTAACTTTGTCAGATGCTTGCTCTGAAAGAGAGGTAGATTAGTTGTTTGCTTTAGAAACTCTAATCTTCTGATTATTATAGATGTTATGATTACTTCAATAAAGTTAATTTTATCTATGTATGCAAGTGATTAAAACTTTGGTTGATGCTTGCTTCTGGAAAGAAAGCTAGATAGGATGTTTTTTTAGAAACTCTGTTCTTCTAAAAAAAAATTATTTTTTTAGGAAAGACGGGGCCAAAAAAGCAGCCCGGCCAGAAATAATTATTCTTGATGTCATGATTACTTCCATAAAGTTAAACTTTTATAACTATGAAAGTGATTAAAATCACCAAAACTATCTTAAACAGTTAGCTCAACTATGATTTGCATTGTATTGGCATGAGAACTCAGAGCATAAGTTTTCATATGTTTTTTTAATAGGATGTAGCCCGGTCTTGAACATGGACCCCCATAATGCAATCCCACCCCTTATCATTGAGGCAGGCCCTCAGTGATCATCATGTCCCTTGATTAGGACAAAATTTAGAAGGTTGATCCTTGGTCTTCTGTAACCTAGGGGTTACTCCTTGTACTAAAAGAGGGGTTTATGTGCCGTCATCTGTCTTCGGAGATAAAAAACTTTAACCAAGTTGACAACTAGCTGTGAAAACATGGTAAATTTTTTCGTTGTGCTTTCTTAAGTGGAAAAGTATGTATAACAGCAGTTAAAATTCATATTATATTTCTGAATTAATAAGATGGGTTTATTTCATTTACCCATCTGTGTGTGTGTGTTGTTGGTTGTTTGGGGGGGGGGGGGGGGGGGGGGGGGGGGGGGGGGGGGGGGGGGGGGTGTTGGGGGGTGTTGGTTCTACCAACTGAGCAAAGTTTCTCTTCCAATCAAGCTTAGTGATCTAGCAATGTATTAGTTCTTAGAAGTACTTTTTTTAGGGCATTACCTGTGTGCTTGCCTACTAATCAAGTTGAGGGGTAAAAAAACAGGAAATCGAGGATATCGGTACAAACATCTCCCCTTTCATAAAGGCAGTATGATTTTCCCCCAACTATAAAGTGGATTCCTCATATATGCCACCCATCTTTAGCTCTCTGAAGACCTAGTATTGCTTGAAATAACAAAATGACAGCTATCGTCTACATACAAGTAGAACTAGCAAGTAGTAACATTACATACAAGTAGACAAGAATCAGCATCTCATCCATATCTCCTTTCCCATCACTGAATATCAGTGCTTTATTTGGTCTTTTTTCTCAAGGAAACTTCATCATTGTTCTCTGGAGAAAATCTGTTTCAAGTCACTTTCTCGCATGTAGATTGTAACCAATAATGCTCTAGCAAGTGCCCCAGCTTCTGTTTTTGTTTTTCTGAAGCTTCCCCTTTTTTTCCCTCAAGTTCTTATCCATTTTCCTTCGGAAAGTCCAAAAGAAGGACTATGTTGTTGCTCTTGGTCTTTTAAAGAGATTCAAAGATAGAATGGACTTACTGAAGATTATCACCATCATCTTCTTGTCTCTCTTATCTGTGGCCAACTCATCCATCTCTTTTCATTATGACAGAACTTAATAGGTCTTGTACTAACTTGCAAGTAAATTCCTCCTCAGAATCATATTTGATTTTGCTTTCCATAGCAAGGAGTTTCTTTTGTTTGGGAGTAATGATGAGCTGTGATAATTTCCTCTGATCCTTTTTTTTCCTTTCGTCTTCATATTAAATTTTCCTCTAAAGTCTGCACGCAAAATCTCCCGGCCTCCGATTACTTGTACGCATACATGTGTATATGTGTTGCATGTTTATGTGTATTCTTGTGCATGTGTATGATGTTTTGTGTCAGTGTGTGTTACTTTACTTGTAAGAGTATACTTAATGTGTCCTTATAGCGTATCACAGGAACTGCTTCATCTATTCACTGTGATCTCCTTAAATCTCAATGACTCTGTTTTATTGTTAGTACAGTGCATGGTGTATCTATTTACTTAGATATCTCGAATGATCTCTTAATAACCACTGAAATTAAGTGAACAAATAAAAGCAAATGCACAATGAAGAAATTGACAGTTTGGCCGAGTGGTCTAAGGCGCCAGATTTAGGCTCTGGTCCGAAAGGGCGTGGGTTCAAATCCCACAGCTGTCATCAAATTTTTTCCCCATATTTATTTTCATCAAAAACTCATAAGATTCGCTGTTTCCATATTTATTTTCATCAAAAACTCATAAAATTCGCTGTTGCATATTTATTTTCATCAAAAACTCATAAGATTTGCTGTTTTGAAAGTTCTGTAATGGCTGTTGGTGACACAGTCATCTGATTCTCTCATTAACAGTCAGGGGCTGCAGCTTAATCAATACATTAATACAATAATTTGAGAATTATTTGCTATGCTTGTTGGTTAGTGATAGTGCTAAACTTTATTAGATGCTTTTATCTGAGAAAGAAAGAGAGAAAAATTGTTTGCTTTGAAACTCTGCTCGTCTAATTATTCTTGATGTTATGATTACTTCCATAAAGCTAAATTTTACCTAAGCATGCAAAGTTGATTGAAACTTTGGTGGATGCTTGCCTCTGAAAAGAGCTAGACAAATTGTTTGCTTTAGAAACTCTGTTCTTTGTTCTTCTTGGTGTTATGATTACTTCCATAAAGTTAAACTTTTACCCAAGTATTAAAGTGATCAAAATGACCAAAGTTCTTCTGCAGTTGGCTCCATGATTGACATGAGAATTGAAGAGCAAGAACTGGGGTGAGCATTACATGCATTGGAACAAAGAATTAGGCACCCACTCAGAAATCATGTATTTTGAATACTTTTGTCCATCCATCAAGTAGGTACAAAATAGACGGCTAAAAATAACATATTGCTTAGATCTATTTCTTTAGACATACGAATTTCGATCCGACCATTTCATCATGATCTAAACACTTAAAATCCTCATACGCCAATTTTTCTTAGATTTCAAATATTTTACACCATTAAACTAACCAACCAACTCGTTATTTGATCGTTCATTTTGTGTCTACTAGATGGATAGGCGGAAAGTGTTCAAAATATATGATTTTTTATTTTTAGTTACTTGAAATAATGTAGATTAACTTCAACAGAGTGGATCTTGCATTCAAATACCGTATGATTGAGAGGGATTCGGCCAAGAATCCTTTTGAAATAACGCAAGTTTATCTCATGTTGTTGAAATTTCAGTCATTGAATAATAAAGCCTACAATAATAATATGCTTATTTCTTTTCTTGTTGAAAAATTCTTTGTTGTTCACGGGAGTTTGATTAGAATGTTTAAGACTCTTCTTATTGGGCAATTACTCAAGCCAACATTACCCCCGAATCCCAAGTTTTCAGTTTAGAAATCTTTTGAATTACAGTCAAGTTTTTCATACTAATCATCTTTTGAATTGGCATCGTGCCAATCAAGTGTTACTAATTTTCGCCAGTCATCCTTTGAACTTGTGACCTCTCCATTACAGCTAGGCTATTTAATCAAAACTGACCGAAGTGAGGTTTTCTCTCATGACTCATATAGAAACTTTGTTCGTCCGGTTTTCATCCTCGAGAGAGAAAGCAGCATCGACCCCCCCCCCCCCCCCCCCCTTCTTCCTCTTCATCTCTCCCTTCCTCCCTCCTCCTCCTCATCATTGATCGATCAGTTTCTCACTGACAGCGACAGTATACTAGTATAATGTTCTTTTATCTTCTACCTTAAACTTGAATCAGCATCCCATCAATATGCTCTTTTGGCATAACCAAGCACTAGTGCTTTATTTTGCTTTGTATCTCAAGGAAACTCCATCATTTTCTCTTCGGGATAAAATCTCTTTTATGTCACTTTCTCATGTGTAGATTTTAACCAATACAACTCTAGCAAGTGCAACAGCTTCTAGTTTTTGTTTTTGCACAAGCTTCCTCCTCTCTTCCTCCCCCCTCAAGTTCATGTCTTCTCTCTGCTGAAAGTCCAATCAGGCCTAGGTTTTGGCTTTGGTGTTTGTAAAAGAGATTCAAAAGAGAGAATGGACCTAATGAAGGATATCACCATTGATATCATCTCTCTTGCTCTTGTTTATCATAATGACCTTCTCGTCTCTTCCATCTTCAGCCCAAATCATCTCAACTTTTTTCATTATGACGCGATTCATTATTAGATCTTGTATGCTAACTTGCAAGTAGGGCTTATAAAACAACCAACTTAATTAAATGCATCCTTTTCAAATCATGATTATGTTTGTCTCCCCCCGCCCCCCCCCACCCCCCCCCCCCCCCCCCCCCACACCCAATTTAGGATGTGTTTGGATTCACGGAAGTGGGAGGAAAATGGGAAATGATGATGAGTTGTGAAACGGTGGACCGCTTTATAAGGGAGGGGTAAGCCTTTGGAAGTGAGGCGCGGGCCTCATGAGTTTTTTATATTTTATTTTCTAAAATTATTACTAAATGTTATAAAATTATATGAAATGGTATAATATTATGCTGGTTAAAAAGAGTCGAGACATTAGTCAAAAATGAATTAGGCTTAGTATGCAAACAGAAGTAATTATGAAATAAAATTGGATGAAGAAGAGACAGAGCGCATGTCCTGTTATAACCACATGGTCTACATAAAAATACTAACAATAAAATGCAATTATTAAATATTAAAGGAAAATGAAATAAAACAACTATTAAAAACAAATGCAAAACATAGTTCTTAAAGAGAGAGTTCAACTACAAAAAAAATGACAAAAAAAAAAAAACACACAAATCAATGACAGATTCAAAATCACTACAATATAAGTTTAATAGAACAAAAAATAGAGATTGAAGACTATTTTTGTAAATGTCAAAGTAGTGAATAGAGATAGTTTCTCTAATAAGTAGAGAAAATAAGAACAATATGTTGGGTTGAATGAATACAACCAAGAGGAAAGCTTGATTTTCTCTATTTTCACCTATTCATCTAGTCCCACGTTAGATAGAATATGGAATGGTATGTAGTTTACATACAAACCTCTTTCATTCAATTGTTATGAGTTATTGGATATGGATTGGTACACTACACACATGCGCCAACGTCTCACGCTGCGTCCGCATGGCACGTGGCGCGCGCCGAGTCCAAGCCATGTTTTGTATTTTTTGATTATTTTATTTGATCTTTGACTGAGTCGTGTTGATTGATTCTCTAATAGTTTTCCAGATCTTAAAATTGGTGGATCAGGTGCAACGACTCACCCCTTATTGCAGATCACATGATCACATTGGTGGAACCGCCGTGAAATTTGAGAACAAGTTGTCGAGACTCGAGGTGATATTATGCCTATAAATAAGACCCAAGTTCAGAAGTCCAAAAGACACAACTCTCTACTCTCTACTTCCTAATGAAAACTCTACCCTTTTCCCCTCAACTCAAGCTCTACTTCTACTTTTTACATTTTCTTTATGGGCAACTAATCTTCATCTGGGCAGTGGCTCAGTTTCACACTCGAGCTGGGTGCTGAACCGATCCGAGGGTTTTGACCACCAGGAAATGACGACCACGACGACGCCTGAGCGATAAGACAAATCTTCTATTTTCTAGGACAGTGTTTGCACGATTGCTCCCCACAAACCATACTTTTTTTCTCGGTCTTTTATTATTGTTTTATTTCATATAGAATTGCTTACATGCTTCTATCTTAATTCTTTAATAGCCAACATTTTAGGAAAAATATAGTGTAAAAACAACACAATATGAGGTCTACTTTCTTCATTTTTAAAATTTAAGTTAAAATCATTCTTTTTTTTTTTCTTTTAATACTCATTTTCTCTTAAAGTGTATGCTTCAATAGAGAAAGAGGCGTATGCTTGTTGTGACAGATGACTTTTGTTTTTCTTTGCACCTCGAGGCGATTAGTCTTGAAATGCCCTGAAACGAGCCTTGAGGCGAGCCTCAAAAAAGTTTTTCAAATTCCACTGCTTAACTTTATTAGATTTTTGCATTTGAAAAAGAAATTAAGTTAGATAAATTGTTTGCTTGAATAGAAACACTTTATGCTCTTCTATTTGTTCTTGCTGTTATCATTACTTCCACAAATTTTAGTTTGCAACTTGAATAAAACTTGGTGGATGCTTGCCTCTGAAAAGAGCAGGCTATGTTGTTTGCTTTAAAAAATTAATATTCTTTATGTTATGATTACATCCATAAAGTTGAAATTTTTATAAAAGAGTGAAACTGACCTAGAATGACAAAAGTAATCTTGTGAATTTAGCACCACCATTGATCATACATTATTGGAATGAGAGTTAAGCTCAAAGTTTCTTCCCCAGAGCACTAACATGAATTGGAATAAAGAATTAGGCACCCACTTTTGGAGGTAGGGAATATATTGAACTCGAGATATATTTTTCACTTTTAGCTGCTTTGCTGGTGGGGATTTGGGAGCATTTCTTTGGTCCTGTTGTTTGGCCACAGAAAATCAGAAAGGGATAGTGAGCTCCACACTGGTAGGTTTCACGGTAATTCCAAATCACGGAGCCCGTCAGTGTCAGAGTTCTCAGTGTTTTCTGCTCGTTTTGTAAGGAAACCATTTAGAGAAAATTTTCTGGGCTCATGTGTACTATTTGCGGGGCCCACTTTCTTTTCTCTGTCCCTTTATTTTGTGATTCAAATATGAATTGAAAAAAAAAAAAACAAACGCATCTTTACAGTTGTCAGCTTTTCTGGCTAAAAAACTCTCAACCAAACAGACCCTTTGAGAGACATGTGCAATGACTAAAAAGTGGTAAAAAAACTATTGAAACTTGGATCTTTGAATAATAAGTCTATAATAACTTCTTTTTCTTATAAAAAAAATCTTTATTTTTATTGTGAAATACAGATTTAGGAAATTGGTGAGTCCAGTATGCACAAATGCTCCAAAACCCAAATAATGGACCCCACAAGAGAAGGTCCATTCTGGTTGGGGACCCACTGTTTTGTTGGTGGGCCCCACAGTGACTGAAGTTCCTCATATAGGCTACAAAAGTGTCCACCTCATCTCACACTGGTGCGCAATAATAATTATTCCATTGCTTTTTAACTTGCATGATGATGATGATGAGAGGGGCAATGCCAAAAGTGAGGGTGGGGAGTTGAGGGAACTCAACAAAAACTTCTGCGTCCAAGTCAGTGAAAGGAAACAAATGAGGAAGAAATGGGCCATTTTTGAAGATGGGGGAGAGGTTTCATGTGATGGTGGTTCTCATCAATCCAAGGAACTCCAAAACCATTGGCGATTCTGGACAGAAAAGGAGGGAAGGGGAAAGTTGTCATCATGAGATATTTTTATCCTTATCTTTCTTTCCACTTTTTTCTTTCTTTGGATTCATCTCTCTCTCAAAAAAAAAAACTTCTCTCTCTCTCTCTCCTCTCTCATTTATACAAACTTAAAAGTTTAAGCTTCGGTTCATATGAGGCCTGTTTGGTTAAGGGGGGAAGTGAGGAAGTGAAGAAGTGATGAAGTGGTAATAGTTCTCTTTGGAACTTGGGAATTAGTTAGTAAGTTTTCCGGTGTTTGGATGTTATTGGGAAGTGTGGTTTAGAAAATGTTATGTCTTTTCCGGTGTTGGATGGTAATGTGGAAGTGAAAGTGGAAAAGTTGACCACAAAGTTGACCGCAAAATAATATTAAAATAAAAATTAATTAAGAAAAATAAAAAATGGACTGTAATTAGAATGCAAGTGAGATTTACATGAGCAAAAAATTAACTGTTTTGTGCTATAACTTATTATAAATGAGATTTACATGACCACAAAATTAACTGTAGCACTCTGGAAGTGAGGAAATGATTGTGTAAAAGAGAAAAGAGAAAAGGAAAAAGGGTTTTCTTATTTTCCTTTTCCGGTGTTTGGATGGACAAGGAAGTGAGTAATTATACTTCCCTATTTCCTTACTTCCGCCCACTTCCTTGCAACCAAACAACCCCTATGTGAGCCACACAAACATATTATAAGAGAACCAATCTCGTATTGACACATGAGATTCACCATCTTATAATATTATAAGAGTTCTTTCTCTCTTTGAAACCCGACATCTTATTCACGTGTTAACGCGAGATTTGCCCTCTTATAATGTGTGTCTGACTCACACACATAAACCGAACCTAAATTTTGGTACTCCCATCTAGTTTGGTGACAGAGACAATAGTTTGTTTAGCTCTCGGACTTGGGAGGCTGTATATAAGTGGTCTTTTTATATATACATGTACGTCCGTCCGCACAAAAGAAAGGAGGAGGAAAAAGTCTGTACTCTTGAAAGTCTCTTGTTGTCCCTCTCTTAATTCTCAAAAAAAAAAAACTTGGTATTTTTTTTTTCTTCTGTGAATCAAATTATATAACTAGAAAAATAAAAAAAATAAAAAAAATTAATCTCTCTCTTCAAAATGTTGATCATCTCTTGTTCAGAATAAGAAGAAGACTCTTGAGTGTGTTTACTATTGAGAAAGGCAAATCAGATAACCTCATTAATCTGATTTTTTTTTTTTTTTTCAGTTCTCTTTCTAGCTAATTAAGGTCTTTTTGCAAGCCAATAATCAAATAGTAAGAGGATAAAATTAAAAAAAAATAAAAAAAAACCATCATTTTATAGACTAAATAGCACGAGAATCACTGTTCCTAGCACTAGAAGATCCCAAAACATCAAGCATCCCATAGCAAACTCCTCACCTGTAAACAACATTTATTTCATTTACTTTTTTTTTATTTTTAATTTGATCGATCGTACAGACTTTTTTTTTTTTTTTTCAAATTTTCTTGTCTTCGTGTTTCGTGAACAGATTGTGAATATTTATACTAGATGAAAGCATAATATATATATAGTGTGAAACTATCAATATCTGTATTTATATATTATATAATAATAAAAAACACTAATACAAGCTTCACTCTACCCTGCAACAGGGGAAAAAACAAAAAACAAAAAACAAAAAAAAAAACCTCTGCTTCATCCAAAAAGTCCCCGCACCTTCTCCCTCTTGAGTTCTTTAAGCTTCAAAAAAGAGAGAGAAAAAACGAGGGGGAAAAAAGAAATCTCGAGGGCATTTCGTCCATCCGCAACACTAGGCAAAACCCCCGGTGACTGGCCGGCTCTTCCGGCGGCGCCTCGCAGCGGCAGCCGCAGACGCCGCCGCCAGGGAGCAGCTGTCCCTCTTCACGCTCTCCTCGTCCATGAAAATCTGCTTGCACCTGCACTCCTCACTGCAGAACGCCCGATCCCCCTGCAAACAAAAACAAAGGAAGATCCTAGAGTGAGAAGAGTTTCGATCGTTCCCAAAATGCCACCGGCACCGCCGGGGCTATTCCGGGAAGAGAGGAGTTGGACGGGGAAATTCACGACATGGGTTTTCTTTCACTCCCTCACCTGTACATGTAGATGTCCTTGCCTTCTAGAAGCCGCTGGCGGCAGAGGTAGCAGTATTCCAAGAAAGGGCTCGGGTGGGCATAATGGGAAGAAGAAGATGGCGATCTCTTTGATAAGTTTGTCTTGCTGATGATCTGGGGGCATTTCGGGAAGGGATTTGAGCCTCCAAGAGAACGCCCAAGCCCGCCATCTTCACTCCCCTCTCCCCCTGAGAACTGGGGTTGCGAAGGAGTTGGATTTAAAGGAGGGAGAAGAAGGGTTGTGGTGCCCCGCGGGAGCAGGTTTGGGAGGGTGCGGTCACTCGCGGTGAGAATAGAGGTCTGTTGGTGATCTAGAAAGGTCTATTGATTATAATTGGTTCTTACTTTTTATGGTTTGTGCGTATTTATGCGGTTTTTTGCAGGAAGTTTTGAGAGAGATTTTGAGGCAGTAATTATGACACATTTCAATGCGTCAGGTTTCTGTTTTGTTATCATGGACACCTCTGCTAGTGCAGCTAACATTTTTTCTGGCAATAATGACCAAAAATTTTTCAAGATATTTTTTTTAAACAATAATTAAAATCGACCAAAGTAAAATTTGCCCACGTGACCAATTAAGCAATTATATATGTATATTTGTCGTCTTGAGAGAGAGGGAGAGAGCAATATTAGAACAGCAGCGTAGTCGTCCTCCACTCTCTCTTCTGCTTTCTTCTTCTTCTCATCTTTTTCTCCTTCGCTACTCGGTGGTGGAACTCGCTTGGTTTTCACCGTCACCAGTATTTTAATAGATTTTAGCACGAGTTACACGGGCCTGTTTGGTTAAGGGTGGAAGTGAGGAAGTAAGGAAGTGAGGAAGTGGTATTAGTTCCCTTTGAAACTTGAGAATTGGTTAGTAAGTTTTCCGGTGTTTGGATGTTGTTGGGAAGTGTGGTTTGTAAAATGTTATATCTTTTCCGGTGTTTAGATGGTAATGAAAAGTGAAAGTGGAAAAGTTGACCACAAAGTTGACAACAAAATAATATTAAAATAAAAATTAATTAAGAAAAATAAAAAATTGATTGTAATTAGAATGCAAGTGAGATTTACATAACCAAAAAATTAACTGTTTTATGCTACAACTTATTATAAATGAGATTTATATGACCACAAAATTAACTGTAGCACTCTGGAAGTGAGGAAATGGTTGTGTAAAAGGGAGAAGAAAAAAGGAAAAGAAGTTTTCTTATTTTCCTTTTCCAGTGTTTGGATAGATAGGGAAGTGAGCAATTATACTTCCCCATTTCCTTACTTCCGCCCACTTCCTTGCAACCAAACACACCCAAAGTGAAACGAGGATTTAAATCTTCTATGCTATATGGGTGTTTGTTTGGCCGTAAAAGGCTGTAATTCGTAAATGTATTACAACTCAATTACAGCACGGCGTTTGTTTGGACCGTAATTTGTAAAAGGCTTACACAACTCAGCAACCACTTACAGTCAATTTGTGATCATGCAGATTTGTATTATTTTTATGTTAATATTATTTTTTAATATTTAACATTTTTAGTATTTATTTGCAATGTTAAAAATTTTAAATCACCAAATAGTTAATTTTGCGGTCAACTTTTTCATTTACGACTAGCACATTACGACAACCAAACACCGTAAAACACAATACACTTTCCCACTTATAACTTTATATCACAAACTAAACACCATAAAACTTACATGCATGTAACTCATTTACAGCTGTAAAAGACTTTTACGACTTACGAATTACGGTCAATTACGACAACCAAACAGGCCTTATGTATTGACAGTAGACAGCTCACTTTTTAAAACATAACTATCGATTATTTATATAAAAGATTATGATTCGTTTTGAAACAAAATTAAGAGGTTCGTGCGTAATGCACAAAAGTTTGGTGAATGAATCATGTGACACACTTCAACAAAATTAAGTTTTTATTTGTTTCATTTTTATTATGTTTGTGTTCTAGTGTAACTAACATGCTTCTTGCAATGATGCCCGATTCTTAAAAAAAATTACTAGCTAGATTCTAATTTGACATATTGTTAATTTGATTTAATGTTTTGGCATTTATATTTCTATTTACTAGATTTTCTAGCACTTGAAATAAAATTAAAATTGTATAAAAGGAAATAAATTGAACAGACAAAATACATGAATTCGGGGCTGTTTGGATTCAAGGAAGTGGGCGAAAGTGAGCAAGTGAGAAGCAGGATATTTTTTCTTTTAGAAAATGTGAATTTGTGTGTATCTTTTTCAGTGTTTGGTTGATAGTTGAGAAGTAAAAGTGAAAAAGTATATTGTATTTTTCGGTGTTTGTTTAGTAATGTGAAAGTGGAGGTGAAAAAGTTGACCACAAAGTTGAGTACAAAACAATATTAAAATAAAAATTAATTATGAAAAATAAATAAGAATTTAATAAGAATACAAGTGAGATCTACATGATCACAAAATTAACTGTTTTGACCTGCAACTTAGTACAAATGATATTTACATGAGCACAAAATTAACCGTAACACTCTGAAAGTAAGAAAATAGTTGTACAAAAGAAAAAAGAAAAAAAAAAAAAAAGAAGAAAAAAAAGAGTTTTTTCAATTATTTTTTCCTTTCAAAACTTAAAGGAACAGTGAAAATGAAAAATGACACATCCCCTCTCTTCTGCTCGCTTCTTTGACTTCAAACAGTCCAGGTAGAAAGGTAGAAAGGCACTACCATGACTTTGTTAATTGATTTGGGATGGAATAAGGATGGTGGTGTGACTGGTATCATTGCTCAATAGTGACATGTCAAATCATTTTCCAATGTCTATTTTGAATCATGACAATATGTGAGACTTAGTTTTTTACATTTTTTTTTCTTTTCCTTTTTTTTATTATATGAGTAAATTAATGGTGTTTCAGTCAAAGACGTTTACTTCTCCCTAAACAATACTAAGAGCAATACTAAGAGGTTGTTTGTTTCGACGCAAGAAACGTAAAACTCCATAATTCGTAATTGACTTACAATCCAATTATAACTACGACATTTGTTTGAATCGTAATTCATAAAAGACTTACGCAACTCAATTACCACTCACTTGCAACCCAATTACCACTCACTTACAACTCAGTTACAGTTAATTTTGTGATCATACAAATTTGTATTATTTTTTTATATCAATATTAAAATTTTTTAATATTTAACTTTTTTAATATTTATTTGCAATATTAAAACTTTTTAAATCACCAAATAGTTAATTTTGTGGTCAACTGTTTCACATACTTACACATTACGACAGCCAAACACCGTAAAATACAATACACTTTCCCACTTACAACTTTATATTACTAACCAAACACCGTAAACTTACAATGCATGTAACTAATTTATAACTGTAAAAAGCGTTACCAATTATGACTTACGAATTACGGCGAAATACGACAACCAAACAGATCCAAAGAAGCATAGCAGAAGTTATTAGAATTTGGACAGATGGTGACGCATGAAAAAGAATAAATAAATATTTTAATTTAGTGCAGGAAAGGATTAGACTCTAATCTTTTTCTCAAATTTTTATTAATGAAATATGAGTAGGAAAAAAAAAAAGAGAGAGGATGTGAACCCTAAGCTTATTACACAAACCACAAGAAGAATTGTTTTACCAATGAGTAAAAAAATAGGCAAAAATAAAATAAAATAAAACAAAACAGTGAGATAAAAACAATAAGCAAGAGTCTATTGGATCATAGCAAAAACGTTTTCAATTATTGCAATAAATGGCATCGCGACACTTGTTATGAGCAGAGAAGTTGTCGGAGATGGGGAATTGCTCGTGTGTCGGTGTTATCAATCATTTTTTATTTGCTACAAAGCAAAACTTTTTCTTGTCCCAAAAAAAAGTGCTTTTTTTATGATGGTGGAAAGATGAAGAAGAATCATGAATCAGATCGTATATTATGTTACTGCTGGATTAGAAAATTAATTAAGTGAAAAATGTGGGTTACCTACAAGATTAAATTTCGTCATCAATTCGTAACATATAAAGGGCCTGTTTGTTTCGTTGCAAAACGTCGCAAGTCGCAAGTCGTAAAATGAGAATAGAAAAAATGAACTGTAGCAAAGAAAATATATTGTGTTTTACGGTGTTTAGTTGATAAAGTGAAATGTAAATGGAAAAGTATATTGTGTTTTACGGTGTTTGATTGATAAAGTGAAAGTATAAATGGTAAAGTATATTGTGTTTACGGTGTTTGGTTGGTAATGTAAAAGTGTAAGTGGAAAAGTTGACCACAAAATTAACTGTAGCAGTGATTTAAATATTATAAATATTATTAAATTAAATCTACTATTGCAAATTAAATTGTATTAATAAATTTGAGATAAAAAATTAATAATCTTAATATTTTATTTATAACAATAATATTAATAAAATATTAGTATAAATAATAAAATATTACTAAAATATTAACTAAATAAATAATATAAAATTTTAAGAAAATCTAAAGAACGTTAATAAAATTTTAAGAATACTAATAAAATATAAATATTAAAAAATGTTACAACAATAATAAAATATAGTTATAATATTATAATATTAAAATGCTTGAAAATTATTATAATATAAATTTTATTATAATATTATTGTAATATTATAGAAATATAAAATTAATAAAGTAAAATATAATTATAATTTAATAATAAATTATAATTATAGTATTATTATACTGAATTATTATTACAATATTAACATAATAAAATATTAATATAATAATAAAATATATTCTGATATTAATAAAGTAATTTTTTATATTAAAAAATAAATAAATAAATATATAGTAATTTTATATTAAACTATAATACTGTTATATTAATAAAATATTAACTCTAAATAAAATAATAAAAAATGAAATAAGTATTAATAAAATAATAAAATATCAAAATTAAATATTAAATTAAAATAGTAAAATATTAAATATTAAAACAATAAAAAAGTTAAAGATTAAAAATATAAAATAATTAAATAATTAAATAAGAAATTGAACACTATTAAAATATTAAATATTTAATAATATTTAATTATATATTAAAAAATAAATAATTAAATATATAGTAAAGTATAATATTGTTATATTAATAAAATATTAACTCTAAATAAAATAATAAAAAATGGAATAAGTATTAATAAAATAATAAAGTATTAAATAAAATATTAAATAAAAATATTAAATTAAAATAGTAAATATTAAATATTAAGACAATATTAAAAACAATTAAAAAAATTAAAGATTAAAAATATAAAATAATTAAATAATTAAATAAGAAATTGAACACTATTTAAAATATTAAGTATTTAATAATATTAAATTATATATTGATTATCCAGTAACTGTTTTGAACTGTAAGTGTACTACAAGTGAGAGTTACATGACCACAAAATTAACTGTAGCAACTGCAAGTGAGAAAATATGAGTGTAAAAGTGAGATTTACATGACCACAAATTTAACTGTAGCAACTGCAAGTGGGAAAAGAAGAGTTGCAAAAGTTTTTTGCATTTGCATTTTGCAAACGAAACCAAACAAGTGTAAAATATAAAGTTGCAAAAGTTTTTATATTTTGCAAACATTTTGCAAGTTACCAAACACGCCCAAAGTGGTGTCACATGTACAAGGTATATTCGACGAAGTTTTGTGAGGTAAATTCTCATGTGGCTCATCGATGAGTCTTTAAATTTGCTACTTAGGGCCTGTTTGTTTCCCCGCAAAAGGCCGCAAAATCGCAAGTCGTAAAACTTCTTTTCCATTTCCCTGTTTGTTTCGTTGCAAAACATCTTGTAAAATACAATTCTCATTTCCCACTTGCAGTTGCTACAGTTAAATTTGTGGTCATATAAATCTCACTTTTACACTCAAATTTTCCCACTTGCAACTGCTACAGTTAATTTTGTGGTCATGTAAATTCTACTTGTAATACACTTGCAGTCCAAAGCAGTTACTCGATAATCAATATATAATTTAATAATATTAAATATTTATATATTAATATTTTTAATAGTATTTAATTTCTTACCTAATTATTTTATATTTGTATTTTTTTAGTTTTTTATTAATTTTAATATTGTTTTAATATTTAATATTTTAATATTTTAATTTAATATTTTAATTTCATATTGTTATTTAATACTTTATTATTTTATTAATTTTACACCAATTTTCTTAATATTTTATTTAGATTTAATATTTTATTAATATAACAATAATATGCTTTAATGTAAAATTATTATATATTTAATTTATTTATTTCTTAATATAAATAATTACTTTATTAATATTATAATATACTTTAAAATTATATTAATATTTTATTATATTAATATTGTAATAATTCATTATAATAATATCATAACAATATTTATTATTAAATTTATAATTATATTTTACTTTGTTAATTTTATATTTTATAATATTACAATATTATAATAATCTTAAGTATTTTATAATATTATAATATTATAACTATATTTTATTATTTTTCTTAAGATTTTTTTAATATATATATTTTATTAGTATCCTTAAAATTTTATTAATGTTCTTTAGATTTTCTTAAAATTTTATAATTATTTATTTAGTTAATATTTTAGTAATATTTTACTAATTTTACTAATATTTTATTAATATTATTGTTATAATTAAAATATTAAAATTATTAATATTTTATCTCAAATTTATTAATACAATTTAATTTTCAATAGTATATTTAATTAATAGTATTTATAATATTTAAATCACTGCTACAGTTAATTTTGTGACCAATTTTTCCACTTATACTTTTAAGCTACCAACCAAACACCGTAAAACACAATATACTTTCTCATTTACACTTTCACTTTACCAACCAAACACAGTAAAACACAATATATTTTCTCTGCTACAGTTCATTTTTTTCATTCTCATTTTACGACTTACGACTTGCGACGTTTTGCATCGAAACAAACAGGTAGTGAGCGTCGGATTGAATCTCATTAGAGGCGATATTTTTCACACAAAATAATAAATATAAACTTTTAAGGCACGAGAGTTGACCAGTGGCAGTAGCAGCGAGTTGACGTGGAGCAGGCAGCTAAAGCGTGAAAATTAAAATTAGTAAATTAATATCCATAAATGATAGGTTTAATGGGTTTTTTTTATTTTGCGTGGGGCCCAGCGACAGGAGGGGGGGGGTCGGGCTGTCACTATTTAAGTGCGATGGAATGGCTCGCGGCCCTCGCCGTACTCCACGTGTCCGTGCCAGCTGGACAGGGCCTCTTGTCGTTTTGCGCGTGGGCCCCGCGGCATTGCATGGGTTTGCCACGTGGAGCGCCCCTCCGCGATACATGTGTTCCGGTCTCGGTGCATGCTGTACAAGATTCCTCGCTGGTTGTGGGGCCCACCAGCTGTACGTGCGCACCGAGCGGGTCGGGTCGCGTCGCGTCGGGTTTTGAATGTGATCCGCTGTCAAAACTATTTTGCTATGCAAAGATGTCTCGAGAAAAAGATTCTCGATAATTTAGGTTCAGTTTGAAGCCTATCATCAACCTGATTGATCAACTGAAAAGACAAAAAATTCATACAGATTATGTTAATACTGTTAAGGAAACACCATTTGGTGAAATAATCATAGCCTTCTAAGAGTAAATGTTTGGAGAAGGAATATTCATTTTGAATTTTGGACAAGAACTTCAAAATCTATCGGCTACTTTTAGACAGATATTGATGAAGATCGAATCGTCAAAGATGAAGAACATCGATAGATCAAAAGAGACAGAGGGCCGACGGACGAGAGTTCAGATATGAATATCAACGAGAAAAGAGTCTAAATATCAGCAAGGCTAAAATACAAATTTAAAATAAAGTCCAATTTGTCGGTTACTTTTTTTCTGATGTGGATGAGGCTGCATCGAACAAAAATTCAGGAATGATTTTTTTTTCCTTTCATAATTATGATGCAAAGTAGGAGACTGTGACAAATTCGTTCATATTAAAACTTTCAAAAATCGTATGATTTTTCCATCTATGTTTACTATGAATTATGAGAATTTATACAACTTTATAACATAATAGTCACGTGTTATTCGTGGTGCAATTTGACGGTGGTGGATGGTTAAAAAAAAAATTTGTTTAAAAGATGAAGCATTAATAGATAGTTTTCCTGTTTCTTTACTCCAAGCAGTAACTCGTATTTAATAAATTTTTCTAAATTTCATTTTTCGAGTCAAATTCTTATTGGGTCGGGTACACGCCCACAGTGCTTTGATCCAACCAATTTCTTGTCGTTTTATGTATATCCCACTATATTTCTGCAATTTCCTTTTTATTTTATTTTTTTAAAAATAATTTTGGATCTTTTGGTGTCACTCACTCTCCTTCCACTGTTTAGCCTTTGGTGTGGCTCTACTACAAGCAGTCAGCATATGCAAGATTCCTTGTCGATCGTGATTGCCAACTATTAGTCTGTGTCAGCTAGAGCATAAATTCTTTTCAGGATCATTAGTTTGAATGTCGCCTCACAGATATTTTTTTACTTTCAAATGTGTCTACGATCAGGCTCCAGATTTGCTCTGCGGAGGTCACTGATGAATAGAAATAAGCATGAACGTGTTCATGAGCCCTGAGCGCTTATTAGACATGTTCAATTGAGTTTTTTTTTAAAAAAATATAAATTTTTTAATTTTCTTATAGAAAAATTTTATTGAACATATCTAATAAGAGCTCATGAACGTTTCCATTTTCATCCTCAAGAGTGAACACCCTCCGACGGTTAAACAAGATTCCTCGGTGTGGTGGGGCTCACACAGAAGGGACCCACAGGTGGGTCCCACACAAACAGTAGCAGTCCTTTTCCATTCCTTTCCTTGTCTGCCGCTAGAGCAGTGTGCTTGCGTGGCAGCCCTATCCGCAAAATTGTTAGTTCTCATGTCCTTGTTTGATTAAACTAAGCCAAATCCCCACAAAAAGTGGAATCCACGTGATTCTTCGAATTTCAGAATTTATTAAAAAATAATTACCCAGATATTTTGTTTTCTCAGAACAATGCTTAAACAAACAATAATAGCAAAAAGAAAATCATATAAATTTTCTCTTTGAATTACCCACTGGTCTCCCAAGGTGCATGAAATTGGAAAAATAAAAAAAATAAAAAATAAGAGGCTTAATTTGTCGACCACCAATAAAATTAGCATTTCTTTTCTTGTATTATTTTCACCATGAGATGAACCTCAAGTGTCAATCTCTTTAGCTCTCGCAGGCTTTGTAGTAAGAGTGGAGCCTCTGCCTCCTTAGAATTTACCGTAAATTAGCAAGTTTTTGTATGAGAAAAATAAATAGAACCACAGATAATGAATTATCTTGTAAACTTAATGTTTGAAAAATATTTTATATTGTTAGTGACAATCAAAGGAATTGACACAAGTGTCATAGAATCCTAATCTAAGTTGACTGGTCATTTACGAGAGTCTAGTGAACTCTCTGCTATTTGTTCACATTGTTGCGTATAGGGGATGTTTGGTTGTCTTTTGAAAAGCTGAGAATGAGCCCGTGAGACTCACAAACTCAGCTTTCTCAATTAAAGTTGCGCGCATGGGGCTTAGCTTACAGCTTTCCAAGCCGTTTCGTCCTTCGTGGGAAGAAAAATCGATCAGAAAGCCAGAGCTCTGATTTTTGCATTTTTGGGCTCCCTTCTCGTTCTTCGGTTTCATTTTTTATACAACCAAGCAAATTTTGTGGGGAATCTTCAGGGAGCCCATCTTGATTAGATTTCTAATCTCATTTTTTTTTACGGCCAAACAGGCCCAAATATTCTAAGCAGGCTAAGAAAAGATAAGTTATAAGCGATGAGTAGGTACAAGTAAGGTTCTCATCCGAGCACTAGAAATTGAGTTCTAGAGACTTCGACATTTCAGTAAATATTTTTTAATCTGACAAAAAACTTGGAAAAAAAGGAAGAGAAAAAAATAAGGAGTGGAATTTATAGATTACCTTTGTGAAAAAGGAAATAATTGTTACCTTTTCTTTTCCTCTTCCTTTTATTTTTTTTTATGCAAAGTATGAAAAGTCACCATGGAAAATGATGGGAGGAGAGGAAAAAAAATGGATCTTGAAATGAAATTATTAATTTTTTTGTTTGCTACAAGAAAAATGAAAAGGAATGAGAATCTTTTAGCACATCTCTCTTTCATGCCACAATATGTTTTCCCCTCTAATGACACAGTGACAGTGAAATACATTGCATTTTATCACATTTGTATCTGTTCGGTGAAAAAATGTTTAAAAGATGGGAGAAGAATTGTGACATTACAGACTAAACAACCAAAAAAATCATTCATACCAAAAGCTTACGCATTTGTCCACTTACTCCTGGTTCTGGCTCTCTGTATGGAGTCACTAATATCATTATCTCTCGGAGGACACTACTGGACATGACTCTGACTCAGATTACATGTGACAGAAGTTGTCACGGGTGTCCTTTTTGGAAGCCTTTGATATTTGATGCAACTGTGCTATATCTGACGTGTTCGTTTTTGTTTTTACACCTGCGTGTGTTTTTTGTTGTTTCGTTCTTCAAAACAGCCCTTGTTTCTTTTTGTGTTGTTCTTTTGAATGTTTTCATTAAAAGCTTCTCAATGAAGCACAGAGAACCATTCTGGTTCACCGTTTTCTCTCAAATAATATACACGAGAAAAAAGAAGATTATGTGATCATACATAGCACATTTCAGACTTCTGCTCTGATCAGAAATTTTAGGAGTTATCATACCGTAGAAGAAATCTAACCATCATAAGATTCTCTAATATGTGTTTAGATTAGTGGAAAGTCGATAAACTTAATCTCCGACCTCTAATTCGTGGCTATAATGTATGCCGCACTGCATTACACTCATAACTATTTTACACTGAAGATTAAGCTCAATCGCCTGTACAAAGTAGTGGATGGTTATAATAGCGACTTGTAATGTCTGATTCTTAATCCAATTTTGACATAAAAGTTCGTGGGGTTCAAGTGTTTGGGTCCCAATTAGTAACTTAAATGATCCCAATTAAACTATTCATTAAGTTTTGATTCCTAAGATTAAAAAATAAATGGGTGCATGCACTACCATCTCTAGATCCAAACCTATGTACTTAGTTTAAAAACTATAAAGATTAAGCACTATGAATATGTTTTGATTGTTAAAAATAAAGTTTGATTGAGATTATAATATTAATGCCGCCAAATCTGAGCTTAAAAGAGATCATGGATCTCTAAGATATGCATGGGAATTTAAGACTTAGTTGTTGGATTTGGGTTCCCTTTAGCTCATGGAAGAATGTATTAGCATTCTGATTTTTTTGATGATATTTCTTTTTTTTTTAAGATAAATTTTGTAGAGGGGTTAGCTAGTAAAGTGTTTGAATATAAAATGGTGGTCATATTTTTGAGTATTGAGACAACAAAATAGAAAATTTTTGAGTTTTTCATTCTTACCGTAAATATTTTACTTCGAAGGAAAAGGGGGAAAAAATAGAAAATAAGATATCTACGGTGGGTCATTATACTAACAATTACGTTACTTTTGGGGAAAAAAAATTAAACTCTAAAATGATAAGTTTAGGATATATGTTATTTTAGGAAAAATTGCACATGATACTTGATGTTTTCTGTCAAACAAGACCTGATGATGCCAGACGCCATTCGATTCATCTTGTCTCAGTCTTATTCAGAATTCTCCACCGGTTTTTCTTCCAAACGTAGAGCGTCTTTGAGCTTTAATGCCTTCAGGGCATCCATCACCTCACACCTCCACTACCCAAAATTGTTTGTGCCATCGAACTTTACTACATTAATTTTTACGACTGATTAATCTCAGCCATATCTCCTCCAGGAACCGACGCCAAACACAATGCGAAAAATCAAAGGAAAACATGATTAGATTCAAACTAGATAAAGTTAGAATATTTACCTCAAAGTTAAACCCTAGAAGCGTTTCTGAAGCGATCTACTCCACCAAATCCAATCTTGTGGTGCATCTGCATCAAGTATGCCGAACAATTTCTACTTAGTATCAGTGAGATTTAATGTAATTTCCTGCATTAAAAGATGATTGGAGTCCACATTATTCAATATTCATTGAAAGAAGATGAATTGAT
Source organism: Agave tequilana (assembly GCA_038442645.1). Lineage (NCBI taxonomy): Eukaryota > Viridiplantae > Streptophyta > Magnoliopsida > Asparagales > Asparagaceae > Agave > Agave tequilana. The sequence continues at coordinate 90,644 of JAVJIF010032027.1, forward strand.
GATAGTTTTGGGATAGTTTCAGGGTCATCGAGAATATGTTTAGTTTGATTTCATTCTAAGATTTGGCCCCCATTCTGCCCATGCAAGAACATAATAGCATCCTGGCCTTTGTGATGATAGTATTCATTATTAACTAGATTTTGAAGACTCTGAAACTGGGTGAATTGTCAAGAAGTTTGTGAGGGCTTGATCTTTGATAGTCTTCTTGGGTAGGAAGGTCATATCATATTGGGACAACAGCATGGCTCAATTAGCCAATCTGAAGTTCAGAGAACTTGACTTTGACATGAATAATCTGCCCGACCAAGTAATGCCGCATTTTCTAGATGGCAAAGACAAGAGTAAGACATTCCTTTTGCAACTTTCTGCCCTAATCAAGCTACTGTTTAGATAATAGATGGCCTATTCGGTACCTTCATCGTTCTTCTGTGCAAGTAGAGCGCCTAAAGAATGGTCCATGGCTCTTACGTACAGTAAGAATGATTTTTTTCGTAACAGGAGATATCAGGATCGGAGGCTTAGTGAGATATGTTTTGATATCCTCAAACATTTTTTGAAAAGCATCATTCCAGACAAAAGATACGCCTTTCTTCATTAGGCGACAACGACCTGACATGTTTACGATAAACCTTCAGATGTAGGCCAGCCTGCCTTGAACACCTCGAAGTTTTTGAGATTCTTTGGAGGCTGCATGTTTTGAATGGCTTTGATATTGTCCGGATCAAGATGAATTTCTTTGGATATGACAATGAATCCCAGGAACTTGCCACTTGAAACTCCCTAGAAAGCCATCTACAAAAGATAAGTCGCGGACAAGCTGATGACCAAACTCAGGCCCTGCTGATCTAATGAAGAAGACAACAGACCAAATACTGCTTTTTGAGGCTGAATTAGCTTAATATTTAGCCTAAAACAAGCCCAAGATGTTAACCTCACTCCAGAAGCTAAATTATAACTTCACCTTGAAGCCCTTCAAAGCTCAACAAAGAGCTAAGTGTTAGCTTCACCTGAAACTCCACACAGAGGGCTAATTTCTAGTCTTGCTGATTAAGAGCTTCTAGCCCCGTGCACGGAGCTAAATCCATCCCGACGTGTAGAGCTAAATCCAGCCTCGCACGAGGCTCTCTATATCTCTATGCGAGGGGAGCGGTTATCCCCCCCTAAAAAATGATTCCGACACCCCATTTAAACTCATTTTTTGAATTCCCCTTTTACCCACAATTGAAATGACCAAATGTTCTTCTTCTCTCCTTATTCTCCTTCTTTCTCCTCCTCCTCCCCCTCCTCCTCCCCGGCCTTCCCCCACGCCCTCTCCGATCTCCTCCTTTCCCTCCTCGGTCTCCCGCTGTTCCCCCTCTCCGATCATCTCCTCCCCCCTCACATCCCCCCCCTCCGGCCGCTCCCCCCCTCCTCTCCCTCCTCAGCCAACCCCCCCCGCCCCCTCCAACTCCCTCCCCTTCCCCTTATCTGTTCGGCCGGATCTGGCAGAACAGATGGGGGGTGGGAGGAGGGGTGGGGGCGGCCCGGGGGGAGGAGGGGGAGGAGGAGATCGGAGGGGGGCGGCCGGGGGGAGGAGGGAGGCCAGCGAGAAGAAGAGGGTTATTTGAGATTCTTTTTGGGTGCTTTTGTCACATTTTGGGGTGCCTTAATCACTGGGTGTCAGAATCAGTTTTTTGAGTGGAAATATCCGCTCCCCAATTTAAGATTGCCAACTCAAGCCCCTATTGGCCCATTAACACAAGGTGCAATCAGCCTGTTTCGAAACAAAACTGAAGCCCACAGTGGCCCAATTAACACATCAAAGAAGAGAAATCTTTCTTCACTTTTGCTCACTGTTTCTTTCTCGTCGCTTTTGCACGCTCGACGAAAATTTTGACGAACCCAAGTCGATCAAAGATGTTCAAAAAGTGAGTTTTTTTTAAAAAATTCTTTTCTCGATTTATTTCTATATCCCGTGCCCTTTCTCTCAAAAAGTCACAGCTTTATTTGGTTCGGATTTCGTTGGAGATTGCAAACTCTAAGAGCCCCTTCGGATTTTTTTGAACCCAAATGTGTGTAATCTCTCCAGTGAAATTTCTTAAATTATTGAAGAACTGCGACTGTACAATAATTGGGACCATACAATTTAGCAGTAGAGTTTAGAAAGGTTTCATTTTTATTAAGATTTTGACATTCTAACCTAAGTTAGGGTTTTAGGCACTGGGAAAGGGTTGAAGAGTATTTGAGCTATAGTTAAATCACAATGATCGAAATATTATAGTGTTTGTTAATTGTTCACAGCATGCAATAAAAATTATACTATTTAGTTGATTTTATAGTAAGAACAAAGCAAATATCTCGTTGATATATAGTCACCTCATTTTCATTCCATTTGTTTTCCCTCTCAAGTTATACATCATATTTGTCGGGTGAAGTACTCAATTTAGAATAGATCCTCTGGTATTTGTTGCAATTTCGTTTTCATTAAACATATGTGTCATTGACTATGGAGACGTCTAAATTGTTTTGCAGTGGAAAGTTCCTAATTAAGCTTCTGTTTGCTTTCAAGGTTTACCTTTGATGATATATCTGCGCAAAATCAGGTGAAAGCATCTGTACAGAGGAAGATTCGTCAAAGCATCGCAGATGAGGTTATTATTCTAGCCGGTGCTGATTCATTTTCTTCCGGCAGTTTGCTACATCTAAAATGCATAATTTTGACTTTGAGATCACATGTTTTGATAAGCTTTTGAATTTTATGTTAGTATCCTGGCCTCGAACCTCTGCTGGATGACCTACTTCCCAAGAAATCACCTCTCATTGTTGCAAAATGGTAGGTCAAATCCTCATCACATACTATTTAGTATTTTCCTCTCTGTACTAATGTCGAAGTACTGCCTTGTTGTTTCATTCAATAATTAAGCATAAATATGTGCATTGTAGGAAATGTGATTTATTTATATTTTAATAAAGGTTGATATGGGATTTCTTACCTCCCACATCAATTTCTCATTGATCATTGTAAATTTTGTTGAGGAATAGTTGCGGACTACTGGCATGTGGTTGAGATTCTTAATGAAACCATATGTTTTTGTTATAGGACAAACTGAGCTACCATCATGCGAGATCTTGCACCTTTATGAGTATATGTAAATAGTTACATTATGAACCCTTAACTGGCAATCAGTTGACATGGTAGAACCTTCAAACTTTTCTGCAAGTTATAAGTCACAGACTTTGTTGCCAAAGAGTAATTTCCACCAAATTTAAGAATTAGTTTACATGATAGAACCTCCATCAATTTTCTGCAAGTTACAGGTCACAATCTTTGCTGCCAAAGATTAGCTCCACCAAACTTTAACCTTGATAAACCTCAGTAATGTTTTAGTTATGAATAATATATTCACAGCATGCAATGTTTACAGAACTGTTCAATACTCATATGGACAGTTCTAAAACTTTGTTTAACAGTTGTTACTCATTTTGATTTATGCTTTATCTTTCTGTTCCCAGTCAAAACATTCTTTGACCTGTCTTTTCCAGACAGGGTTAGGATCTCAAAAATGAAAGAAAAAGAAAGAGTATTGTACAAAATAAAAACTATAGTTTTAGGTCAAATTTTTTTTTCAGAGTGTCCATTTTATTGATATAATTTTTTTTGCAAGAGGATATATTAGAGAAACGGGTTTTATGAGAGGGAAGTCTGAGTCGTGTAAGCAGTCTCTCTAAATGACTTTCTTTTATAGAGGGGAGAAAGAATCTCTCCTGAGGTAAGCGCTCCCGTATTGATATAGGATAATCATCTCTATCGCTGTCGACTTTTAAAAAGTGATTCTTTTCTGATAAACATAGCTTTTGAGTCACCATCTTTTTATTCAAAGAGATTCCATCGGGGCTCAATTATACTATCTTGTCACTGTATCATTGTAACCTTTATTAAAAGTTGAGCATTGAGAATTATCATCGTAATTAGTGTGATTCACTATTGTCGTGTGTTGGTGGGTTACAATCTGTCAGTTGAGTGGTTGCTCTTTGCTTTTATTTTTGGCGTCTGTGCGCATCACCTTTCTCAAGTAGTGTTGATGTTGACGTCTGCATTTGGGTCATGAATATCTTAGAGGACAAAATGAGACTCTGTGGACATATTACTTGAGTTAAATGTTTCTTAAAACTACTTCATGTTCTCCAAACTTTTTTCATTAATTCTTCTGCTAAAGCTTGAGCATATTTCCTTTGGAACATCTTTTTTAACTTAGTCAGAGGATTTTCTGCCTGAATCTCCTGAGTAAAAGAGCGGTCTATGATCTTCCTGTTTCTTATGATAATTTCTTTAATCTGAGACCTTCTCGTCCACCTGAATGCTATTCCACCATTTGACATGGTAGCACCGCTTCAGATAAGGAAGTGCAGGTCATCCCATGCGGCCTCCATGGTCCATCTCCAGATTCAAAGAATTTTGATTTCTGCGAAGAAAGGGCATAACCCTTCAAAAATATTATGTTCATTCATATTATGAATATCTGGGTGAGTGTCGACCCATTTATCGTATAACTTCATAATTGGTTATGGAAAAATTTTCAGGTTGGCTCATATTGTACCAGTCAAACCATGTGGGTACTTCCTTATGAAGGGCAACGGGACATAGTTTTATAAATCATGTGTGTTTTAGCTTGGGATTATCATATAAAAATGTCTAATGAAAAGCTGATACATAATCCCAATAATTGAAAGTGTGAAACTATTAGTTTCATTTTCTGTTTTGCTTATTGACAATGCTCTATGAGTACTGAATCTCCGATCTTTAGGGGACAAAACTCTCTTGATGATAAATTTACTAAAGGTTGGGGGTAAAGTGACATTAGAATTTGGATGGAAGTGTTCTATGGTGATATCTTTTGTTATTAACAAAGACTGCATCCAATGTCTAGGTTTATTTACCAGAGTAGGGTTTAAGAGTTGTCCAGGTATTTGTGCCTCAATTTTTTACCCCGGTCATTAGATGTATATCTTCTTGTTCAATATGAAGAATAAAGTCTGAAACCTTTTTTTGTAAAAATAGATTGTTCTTGTTGAACAGTATCACTAAAGGTTTTCTCTGAGGATGATGTAGCCTGAGGATTAATCGCTACTTTCTTTGATGAGGTTGCCCCCCCGAGTATTACTTCCGACAACTGAATCTATTTTCATGAAGAAATCTTCATTAGCAAGTGCTTTAAAAGCATTGGAAGAGGAACTAATAGTTCCTTTTCTTATGGTCCGCCATGCATTAGGAGTGTTATTCGGAGTATTACTCCTTCCTCCTTTGCCTCTTCCTCCTCCCTTGTGGAGTCAACCCAGCGCATTTGTATCCTGCAGAAATTCACGGGTTAGAAAGTCACGCAAAGAGTTAGCAGTTCCTCGAATATGGTCGATGGTAAAGTCAAAACAGAAAGCTCTGCTTGCCATCTAGTAAAAATTTATTTAGATGCAAGATTCTTAACATCTTTTTCTATAACGCTTTAAGCAGAAATGCAATCAATGCGTAAAAGGAAGTGCTGATTCAACAAATCATCTTGAAATTTGTGGAGACATTTAATAATAGAATAATTATACTACGGTAGGATTCCATTTTCCAGATGCGAATCACAGCGGAATTTCTTTATTGGTTTTTGAATTAATCTGCTTAAGAATTCCTCCACACCCTATATTAGAGCATCTGTTTCAACAACTTTGAACCGGTTGGGATTAGCCAAATGTATACAAGGTAACTATTTAACATGTGCCTTATTGTCCTGACAACAATAGTATTAAAATCTATTAGAGGTAGATTTAAGTCTATCTCTGACACATCCAAATCTGTTAAGAGGCAGCGAGTCTTAATTTAAGGACTCATGGGTACAATTTCTTCTGGATCTGAAACGATAGTCATAGTCTATCACATTCATCACAAAGTGTTGAGTACTTTAGCTCCTAATGCTTAGGGCACTTGTTAAATAGTTGCCTTGTATACATGTTAAGCAGGAAATGAAACTAAGTTTCAATTATTGAGATTACACATTAGCTTTTTATCAGACATTTATATAATAATCCCAAGCTAAAACACACATGGTTTATAAATTTATGTCTTGCTACCCTTCATAAGAGAGTACCCACATGGTTCTACGATTAGTGTCACAAATATGGGCCAACCTGAAAATCCTTTCAGAACCAATTCTAAAGTTATACAATACATGAGTTGAAACTCACCCTATTATTCATAATATACAACAACAACAATAACAACTAAGCCATTTGTCCCAAGTATTTGGGGAAGGCTACATGAACCAAAAGAGAATTACGCCGGATCGGGCACATGGATCTGCTTTCTCCACTCATTCCTATCAAGTAATATGCCTTCACTAAGACCTTTAGCCTCTATATCTTGTCGTATTACCTCCATCCATGTTTTCTTCGGTCTCACCTGCGCTCTTTTAACTTGCCCTAAATGATATGCTCTACTCGCCGGACTGGCGCATCTGAAGGTCTACGTCGCACATGACCAAACATCGTAGCGATTTTCTCTCATCTTCTCTTTTATAGAGGCTACACCTATCTTAGTACGAATATCCTCATTTCTCACCTTATCTCTGCGTGTTACCACACATCCAACGAAGCATGCGCATCTCTGCTACATTCATCTTCTGCGCATGATGTCTCTTTATAGCCCAACATTCTGTGTCATATAACAAAGCTGGCCTAATAGCAGTCCGATAAAACTTTTCCTTCAGCCATAACGGAATGTTACGATCATATAAAACTCCTTTGCGCTCCTCCGTTTCAACCAGCCGGCTTAGATACTATGGCTGACATCACTATCGATCTCCCCATCTTTTTGAATAATTGAACCAAGTACTTAAAATGACTGCACATCGGTATTTCTTGTCCATCTAGTCTCACAATACTATAATCTCGGATTTCCTGTTTACTGAATTTATACTCCATATACTCTGTTTTGGCTCTACTTAATCTAAAACCTCGAGATCTAGAGTTTGCCTCCATAACTCCAATTTGACATTTACTCTAGCGCTCGTCTCATCGATTAGAACAATATCATCAGCAAATAGCATACACCACGGTATCTCATCCTGAATAGCTCTAGTAAGCTCATCCATCACTATGGCAAATAAGAATGGATTCAATCCAGATCCCTGATGCAATCCAATTGTGATAGAAAAATCACTCGTTATGCCTCCACAAGTTCTGACATTTGCCACTACTCCATCATACATATCCTTGATTATGTCAATATATTTGATGGGGACTCTCTTTTTCATCATGTCCACCATAATACCTCTCTTGGCACCTTATCATAAGCTTTTTCTAAATCAATAAAGACCATATGCAAATTTCTCTCTCGAAATCGCTCTATAAGTTGACGAAGCAAATGAATAGCCTCTGTCGTCGATCGCCTCGGCATGAACCCAAACTGGTTCTCTGATATTGTAACATTCTGCCTTAACCTGTGTTCAATTACCCTTTCCCAAAGCTTCATGGTGTGATACATGAGTTTTATTTCATGATAGTTTGAATAACTCTGGATATCACCCTTGTTCTTATAGAGAGGTACTAAGGTACTCTTCCTTCACTCATTTGACATCTTTTTAATTAGCCAAATCTTGTTAAAGAGGTTTGTCAGCCATCTCACACTCACCTCTCTTAAGCATCTCCATACCTCAATAGGAATTCCATCCGGGCCAACAACTTTCATTGACTTCATCCTCTTCAAGGCCTCTTTAACTTCAGATTCGCTAATTCTACGCATATAATTATGGTTCATATCCTGGCACGGAATGGTAAGGTCATTCAAGTCTTGAGTAGAACTACCATTGAACAATTTGTCAAAATACTCTCTCCATATTTTTTTGATTTCTTCATCTCGAATTAAAAACTTCTGATCCTCATCTTTGACACACCTCACAGTACATAAGTCTCTAATCTTTCTCTCCCTTATTCGAGCAATTCTATATATATCCTTTTCAACCTCTTTTGTGTCCAACTTCTCATACACTTCTTTGTACACTTTAGCTCTTGCATTCTGAATAGCTTTTTTAGCCTCCTTCTTGGTTAGCTTATACCTCTCAAAACTCACTCCATCACAGTTTTCTTTAAATCTCTATAAGAGTCGTTTGATCTTAATGGCAGCTTTTACCTCTTCATTCCACCATGATGTGTCCTTACATGGTGGAGCACCACCCGTGACTCACCAAGTACATATTTAACTACTCTTTTAATGCAACTAGAAATTTTGTTTCATGTTGTATTGGGATCATCTTGGGCTTTACAATCTGCTTCATGAACTACTCGATCTACAAAACTCCTTGGTTACCTTCTTTTAGCTGCCACCACTTAATCTTAGGATCTAACTTACGTTTAATCTTTCTAAATCTCCTTCTAATCCGGACATCTAAAATTAAGAGTCTATGTTGGGTTACTACACTCTCACCGGGTACTACCTTACAATCCATACAACAATCTCTATTTACTTTTCTAGTAAAAAAGAAATCTATTTGGCTCGCACTTGATCCACTTCTAAAAGTGATCAAGTGAGACTCTCTCTTCCTAAACCAAGTATTCGCTACAATCAAATCATATGACAAAGCAAAATCTAGAATCGAGTTACCTGGTTCATTTCTTTCCCAAAACCAAACCCTCCATGTACCCTATCAAACCCATAACGACTAGTTCCTACATGCCCATGAGGTCACCGCCTATGAAAAGCTTTTCTCTACTGGGTATGCCTTGCACAATCTCATCTAAATCCTCCCAAATTTGACACTTACTTGACTCATCAAGTCCTACTTGTGGTGCATAGACACTAATAATATTAAAAATCTCCCTACCTAAAATAAATTTAACTAGTAAAATCTTATCACCCTTTCTCCTAACTTCCACTACATCCTCAAGCAATTGTTTATTTATGATCACACCCACCCCATTACGATTTCTATCTCTACCAGTATACCAAAGTTTATAATCCCAAGGCTCTATAATTCTAGCCTTTTCACCTACCCACTTAGTTTCCTGCACACACAAAATACTAACATTCCGTCTAACCATAACATCAACTAACTCAGCTAATCTACCTGTAAGAGAACCTATGTTCCGTGATGCTAACCTAATCCTATATTCATGAGCTAATTTTTTTACCCTCACCTGCTCATAAAAGTGTGGGAACCCTTGCTCATTTGACACCACATCCAGGCGCCGACGTGGCGTGTCGTTTCTGGACGACGACCTAGCAACCCTTGCTCACTTTTCACTACACCCTATTATTCATAATATGAATGAAAATAATATTTTTGAAGAGTTATGCCCCATGTATTTTTTTTTTCAGAAATCAATTTTTTTTGGATCTGGAGATGACCATGGAGGCCTCATGGGATAACCTATACCTTTCTTGTCTAAAGCTGTGCTACTATGTCAAATGGTGGAATGGCAATAGGGTGGACTAGGTCTCTGAGATTAAAGAAATTATCAAAAAGAACAGGGAGATCCTAGATCGCTCTTTAACTCAGGATATTTAGGCAGAAAATTCTCTGACTAAGTTAAAAATGTTCTAAAGGAAATATCTTCAAATTTCAGTAGAAAAATTAATGAAGAATGTTTGGAGCACATGAAGAAGCAATTTTCAGAAACATTTTGCTCTCTAGGTATTATGTCCACAGTCTCACCCTACGCTCCAAGATGCTAAGGAATCAAATGCGGACGTCGACATCGGCACTATTTGAGAAAAGATGATGAGCACAAACGTCAAAGATAAAAGTAAAGAGCACCCACTCAACTGACCGAATGCAACTCACTAGCACACGACAATAATGGACCAGACTATTATGGTGATAATTCTCAATGCTCAAATTTTAATAAAGGTTACAGTGATACACTGACAAGATAGCATAATTGAACCCCGGGAGAATCTCTTTAATAAAGAGATGGTGACTCAAAATCTATATTTATCTGAAAGGAATCACTTTTTAAAAGTCGACATCGACAGAGATAATTATCCTATCTCAATGACAGAAGTTCTTACCTCAGAAGAAATTTCTTCCTCCGTCTATATAAGAAAGTCATTTAGAGGGACTGCTTTCACGTCTCACTTTCCTCTTGTAAAACCCGCTTCTCTAATATATCCTCTTGTAACATTTCTTATATCAATAAAAGTGGAAGCTCTGAATGAAAAGTTTGGTCTAAAACTATTAAGTTTTTATTTTGTGCAATACTCTTTCTTTTTCTTCATATTTTGAGATCCTGCCCCCATCTTTATATCTATCTATATGGATGGAGAGAGAGAGAGAGAGAGAGAACGGGGAAAAAGCTGACGTATGAGGAAATTTCCTCTTATGTCGCACTCAAAACTTGACTTTTCCACCAAAATTTTAAGATCTGACTGTATATTAGGATCTTTTTTGTCTAAAACATAGGTGTATGAAAATTCATGTAGTTTGGATCTTGTTTGCTCATGGAGCTAATGGTCGTATTTGTTCTATTATAGAAAAATTGTTAATTTTACAACTATTGATGCGTGGGTAAGAGATGTTTAAAACTCGTGAATTTTTATCGATATACATCTCATGAAAGTTTGAATAAAACATAGGTGTATGAAAATTCATGTGGCTTGGACCTTGTTTGCTCATGGATCTACTAGTCGTATTTGTTCTATTATAAAAAAATCGTTAATTTTACAACCATTGATGCGTGGGTAAGAGATGTTTAAAACTCGTGAATTTTTATCGATATACATCTCATGAAAGTTTGAATGGTTTAGATTTTGAAATTTAGGTAGGAAAGTCGAGTTTTTGGTGCGATCTAGGAGGAAATTCTCTCCTATGCCAGCTTTTTTCCCGTTTTCTCATATGTGTGTGTGTGGTGTGTGTGTGTGTGTGTGTGTGTGTGTGGAGATGCAACTATTGTTTTATTATAGGAGCCCTAATATCTGGAGAGAGAAAAATTCTTTGCTTGAATTTTCGTGTGCTTAGTATGGTCTAATGGAATGTTAGCAGGGAAGTTTGGTCTTATGCTGTTGATGGAAGGGGAATTGAGCTTAGACCAGGGCAAAGACTCCATATAGCATGTGCTCATGAGACATGGCGAGTTTCTAAATTTAACCATATGGGGCAGTTGATAATTAGTGCTTAATGGTTACTGTCACTAAATTAAAAGGATTCTAGGAGACTATTTTTCACAAATTAACTACTTTAATAAAGCATCCTGTCACACCCACATTTCAACTTCATGATTATTATTTATTGATGCCCTCTGCCATCCCCTATAGTCCCTTCTTCTCGCATTGCACATGCCTTGATTTATTTGTAGCCATTTTTTGCAGCTGGGCAGTGAGGGTTTGACTTTGGAGCTTAAAGATGTAAAGGAGTATAATATGAATCTTTCTGCGGCTCTGTGCCAATTTTTATTGTAAATTCATAATAATATTGTCTTCTCAAAGTGGTTTCATCATTTTCTTGTAGAAGTAGAACTTGGACTGTTGGTACTTGGTAGAGGGCACTTGCATGTAATGGGAGATGTCATAGGTTTAAAGTCTGGCTGCAGACATGCCTATAGAGTAATTTTCTCCCCTATTAGAGGAGATCGTGGCAGCTACCCATCTTATCATTCAAAAAAACCTTTTTACCTTTTATGATATTTACTTCAACTATCTTATATATTAGTTTGTAGGTCTTTGGTTTTCATTAATTATCATGAAGTATGACCAATTAAACAACTACTTATGAGCCATGCTCAAGCATTCCCACTTTAGACCTTATGTAGATTTTACATATTGACTGGTAGATTGTTAAACAATATGCAATCAGTACAATAAACTCTAAAATTTTAAAGCAATTTTAATATTTATCTTTTTGGCTTCTATATTTTTTGTCGTTGAGGGATAAAATTTAATGCTCAGGGCCTAACCTTGTAATAATTGTTTTTTTTTTTTTAGTCAAAACCACTTGAATCTTGTTGTGGTGAACAATGTGCCACTATTTTTCAATGTTCGTGATGGCCCTTACATGCCGACACTGAGGCTGCTTCATCAATGTAAAGTTTTTCATCTTCCTACTATTCTCTTTGTTTAATTTTATAGGTTGATGCTTGTTACAATGTTGTAATGCTCAGTTAAACTATATCATATGCTGTGGGAATATAGACAAAATGTATGATCAAGGACTCCGACTTTGTGTATGCATTTCTCCTTTTACCTCTAGTGTTTTGTTCTTTCATCACCAATTTCAGTAAGCATATAACTATTATTTTGCGGTGCAAGTTCGTGTCTAACTTGCAGGATTACTACTGGGAGATGCTCACTTGATTCTTACTTTTTCCCTCTTCCTTTTATTCAGATCCAGAGATAATGAAAAAGTTACAAGTTGATAGGGGTGCCATCAAATTTGTCCTTTCTGGTGCGAACATAATGTGTCCTGGTCTTACCTCCCCCGGTGGTGCTTTGGATGATGATGTTCTTGAAGAATCCCCAGTGGTACAAAGTCACTCTTAAACACTTGGTACATTAGAACATGAGCATCTCCCACTACTTAGTGGAATTCATAAGCACATTTAGAATGTACAATGTTTATAGTTTCAACCAGCCAAGTCTGAGGAGTCAACTTGGATACGTCAGCCATTAATCACTTTGTGGTCTGACCATGTAGCATGATATAACATGGACTTCTATGCTTTCTGAAATATTAGTTAAAAGTATGTGCTATGCTTTTTAAATACCTAGTAATTCTGGCTAGCCTCTTCCTTGTTGAATTTTTGTAATGATATTTTTTTCCTGACCTAACAGATATTTCTGTTATTTTTGGATATATTGATAAATAGTCCTGTTATTAAGGTAATCTTGACCCTTGAAAGATGACTGACTCATCATTCTGTTCAGACAAGCTAATACACCTTATAAGCTTCATATTGGCTGTCTGCTTTTCTAAATTTAAACTTGACAAGAGGCTGATCTATGCAACCTATTAATTTCAGGCAGTAATGGCTGAAGGAAAGCAACATGCTCTGGCAATCGGATTCACAAAAATGTCTGCAAAAGACATGTAAGTTTTACTTCTTACCAGGAATTATCACACACATATTGGCTACGTTACTTATTACATGAGACTATTGGCTGTATTGCCTTTAATGCTACTTGGCTTATATACTTAATTTCACTGTATAATTAAAAAAAGCACTGAACTTCTTTTTCGTGAAGTAAATATTGTCGATACTTCTCATATAAGAATGTGGCTTTGATTATTGATCCCACCTTCTATTTTTATAATTCTTTGTCTTTTTCAAAATTATGTGGATTTTAGTTACTAGCTACTGAGATTAAGCGAATTACTTTGTTGCACTGTTAAAAATTGGTAAAGGAATTCTCTGATAACGAGTATGAAAGTAAATAAGAATACAATATCTGCCAGAGGTTGCTATATGTGAGTTCACTGGACAGAAAAACTTGATGAGTCTATTCTAAATGGCAGACGTAGAAACTGATTTTAAGCTTTATTTCATCTTTACACATGCAGTTGCTATATAGCACTTTCTGAGAAACAAATTCCAAAACCTCAAGCCAAGGGATCTTTTGTACCTTACATTTTCCTATAGGTTTAGGGACCACAATTAGATTAGGGGAAATTTATGGGATACATGCTATAGAAATTCCTTTGAAGAATTCCCAGTCTCCATGTCAGCTATAAGTGTCGACCATAGGCTTCATTCCTGATTCAAAAGGGTAAAGTATTCCTAAGGTGACTCCTTATATGTTTCTTAGGTACTACATAGAAATCCACTTAAAATCTCATGTTTGGTCATTCATATTGATGACCCACACTAATCATCGTGGTATCCATGTTCTAAAATGGTTGTGTATAACAAAGTCATGCAATTTTGATAGTGGAACAGAGAGAGGTTGGAGAGAGTGCACAAGAGGAGAGCGGGGAGAGAGGAAGCGAGGATTTAATGGAGATAATAAGAGGGACAATAGAGCGAAGTTTGAAAATAGATATAAGGCTATTTTTGGGACTACATAAATATACAGTGTATGATACAGTCATACATATCCTACAGATATTTGTGTTTATAGAATTTAGTATTGGATATCTTGGGTTTTCATGCTTAGGAAAGTGTGTGGGTTTGAAAGTAAATCAGTTATAAACAGTGGGCATGGTTGCATTTTCCCCCTGTTAATATTGCTTACAAAGACTGTAACTGACTTGGAACCATATATAGACTTTGACTAGTACTGTAAACTTTTATGTTTTCTCTGATGAAATGGCTTATTGGACTTTTTGGGGGATTTCCTGACACCCGAAGATTCTTGTTTCACAATTTCTTTTACATATTTTATTCTGAATTTTGCTAAATAAGCATTTGTTTGTTTTTGCAGAAGGGCTATCAACAAGGGAATTGGCGTTGATAATATGCACTATCTCAATGATGGTCTTTGGAAGGTGAATATTCTTAAACTTCTTTTCCTATGAATGCAAAGTTAGCTGCCTTCTGCTTTGATTTTCTTAAGATAAATGACATTTCTGGTTGGTATTCTATACATGGTAGTGTCAAGCTTTTGGGATCTCCACGAAACAGAGAGAGCTCTGTATTTTATTAAGTCCAGTGCACTTACCTTGTTTATAAATTCATGGTCGCCTGGATTGTATTGAATATTTAGTATTTAGCATTATAAAGCATGGGCTCTAATTTTGTGATTTTGTAATCTGCCATTTGGATAGCTAGCCAGAATCTTGTGATTTTCTCGTTATCATGTCTCGGCTATGCATACACTGCTCTAAAAAACCTTTGTGTAGTAGCTCAGTGCAGTTGATCCAGCCATCCATAGATCCATTTATCTTGGGATGATGCATGTTTAAATTGAGAGATATCAGGGAACAACTATATCCTCCTGTGCTGTAAGGTTACTCCATTTGGCCTTGGCCAAAAAGTCTGTTGCTGCAATATCACGCACATCATGTGATCTATACAGCTTTTCTATGACATTTGAAAAGAAACCCATGAACCTCTAACTAGACATAGCAAATTTTCCAATGTAGAGTTGAAGCTTAAAACACGAGTGTGCACTAGAGGTTTAGCAAACATACTCCTCAAGCAGGGTCCCTCCAAATGGTTTATGGCATGACCAATAATGAATAGGATTCAGTATCTTTATCGGGAACAAGATCCAACATATAGACCTGTGCATCCTAGAGGCTGTTGCCTACAATGTAAGAATATCAAACTCTAAACAAATGATTACGTTTATTATTTATGTGAACCTATTCATGAAGATACATATAGGGCGTGTTTGGTTGCAAGGAAGTGGGTGGAAGTAAGGAAATGGGGAAGTATAATTGCTCACTTCCCTATCTATCCAAACACCGGAAAAAGAAAATGAGAAAACTCCTTTTTTTTCTCTTTTTCCTTTTATACAATTACTTCCTCACTTTCGGGGTGCTACAGTTAATTTTGTGGTCATGTAAATCTCATTTGTAATAAGTTGTAGCTCAAAACAGTTAATTTGTAATCATGTAAATCTCACTTGCATTCTAATTACAATCTAATTTTAATTTTCTTAATTAATTTTTATTTTAATATTATTTTGCGGTCAACTTTGCGGTCAACTTTTTCACTTTCATTTTCACATTACCATCCAAACACTGGAAAAGACATAACATTTTCTAAACCACACTTCCCAACAACATCCAAACACCTGAAAACTCACTAACAAATTCCCAAGTTGCAAAGGAAACTATTATACTACTTCATCACTTCCTCAATTTCTCACTTCCACCCCTAGCTAAATAGCCCCATAGTTACCAATTGGCCTCCTTTAAAATTTATGTCAAGCCATAGATAAGACATTTTGTTGTACGTCTATGTAGCATAGACATTTTTATCAGGAAGCTCTACATATGTTGGACACGCTGAGACATCAACTGATGTGGGACGGAGGGGGTTTAGGGTTTGTGGTGGGAACTTTGTGAAATTGGGGAAGAACAAGAGAAGAAATGAAAGATATGATCGCAGATCGCAACCCGAATTTTGTTTCACCATCTATGATTCAATCCATGAGATTAAAACCAATACCCAAAGCAAGTAGCGTCATTTTTCATCAAAATCATTTAATAATTTTTAAAGATCACTACATGGTTATATATAGCCGACAACGTGCACTATATTGCAATATTTATAACATCAAATCTCACCGAATCTAACTACATCTAAATTCAAATAACTCCTAAATCTTAACCAAATCTAATTTAAATAAAAATCTCAAATCTATTAAATCTAAACCATTTGTTTCCCCATCATTCTACCCGATTTGAAAACATTCATCCTCGATGAATGTAGTGGTAGGTAGAAGTTAAGTACAACCGGGTTGAACCACATCACGAATCCTCAATCAGACCAAGGTGGTGGGTTGGGGAATCAACATCGATGCGTCATGGTTGAACCAAGATGGTGGAGGTGGAACTAGTTTTCATGACCAACTGGTTGTGGCCAATGGTATCTCGAACAAGGCACATGCAGCATGCCGAGGCAAATCATTCCTGATGTGGACTTGATTAATTGTACTATGCATCATAAGAAATCTGAACTCCTGTTAACCTGTCACCTCTAGAAGGATCGGCAAGGGATCGTATACATCAGGCAATCTCAGGGGGTAAGAACTCTCACAGCTGGCATAGATGACACTAACTCCATGACAAGCTTCGCTGGGAGGTCTGTTGAAATCTCTACAAGAGGCTCTTCTATCTCTGAGTTTGACTCGGGCTCATCAATAATTGTTGGATCTGACTCTGCTCAGCTGCTGGTTCGGCTCATCAATAACTGTTGGCTCGTTTAATCTTCCTCAGATGAATACAGAAGGTATGGAGCATACAAAGCACGAAAAAGATCTTTGAAAACAAACCAACATCGATAGTCGATTTGACTGTCTTTTCTCCAACAATAAGCTTTTCCAACAAGCTTCATTTGGGCATAGCGATACTTCTGTTCAGATGTTAGAATAAAATAACTGAAGAAATCTTTCAGATTGCTTTCCCACTTCTCATACCCATACTGATCATCAGAACCTCAAAAAAAGGGAGAGCCGCATACATATCTCTTTCAACTTCCTTATTATCAGCTTCAATATTTATATAATTTTCACAAAAGTAAATTCCATGAATAAACTTTCAGAACATAAGTTCAAAAATTACCTCAACGGTTCGAACTGGACTCAAATTGGACTGAAAACGGGGTCTGAAATGCCGATTTTCTGCTGCGAGAATGTTAGCGGCACCAAACAGAAGCTTGTGAAGGTTAGATCTGGTATCCAATTACTGTGAAATCGTTCCAGTAGCTCTAGGACCCAGTCATGCATCCAACGGTTCAGACGGAACTCGAATCAGACTCCGAACGGGCCTGAACTCCAGACTGCGGCGGCACTCTGTAGCGAATAGTAACCGTGAACAGTAAAGTTACTGTTCACGGAACAATAACTTTTTTTTTGGAAGTGGATTTTTATGGAAGGAAAAAAAGTAGGAAATTCGGCTCAACACCAAAATGATGTGGGATAGAGGGGGATTAGGGTTTATGGTGGGGATTTTATGGAATTGGGAAAAAACAAGAGAAGAAATGAAAAATATAATCGCGGATCGCAACCCGAATCTTGGCTTCACCGCCTATGATTCAATCCATGGGATTAAAATCAATACCCAAAGTAAATGGTTTCATTTTTTTATCAAAATCATTTAATAATTTTCAAAGATTACTAATGGCTATATTTAGCCTACAATGTGTACTATACATGCAATTATTGATAACATCAATCTCACCAAATCTAACCAAATCTAACCACATCTAAATTCAAATAACTCCTAAATCTCAACCAAATCTATCCAAATCTAATTTAAATAAAAATCTTAAATCTATTAAATCTAAACCGTTTGTTTCCCCCATCACCAACACTTGTTGAACACTTCTTAGTAGGGGTGCAAAAGGAATGGATATGGATCAGATATAACATTTTTTTTTTTATGTGAAGCCTTTCTCAACCGTATACTTTTCTCCATATGATAATTGCTCCACTTGTTTTCATTTCATTAAGTGTATTGACTGCTCACTTTCCATTGGACATTTGTTCTAATATATCAAGGACCTAAAACTATCAATATGAACCATCACATGCTAATGGTTTTTCCTAATTACTCTGCACGGATAAGCTTACTTGATCAAGTTCAACATACCGAAGTATGGAGAGTTGGTACACTACTACATTTGGTAGCCAGTCAACAGCATTTTGCAATGCGTTTTTGGACTCTAGTCATCACCCATACTTGCTCTATTATTGGTGTTTCTAAATATTAGATTAAGGTTTTGTATGTTTAGTGATATGTTTTTGTTCGGCCAGAAGTGGAGGGAAGGGGAGCATAGTTATCAAGACAAATTTTTTTACCATCAAGGACAGTGATCTATGAAGAGAGAAAAATAATTATGTTTTTCTTATCAGTGCAAGTTTAGTGTGTTGGTTTTATGCAAGTTATTTTTGGAACTTTTTTCCTTCTTATTTTAATCTAAAATTGTTGGTTGCTTTTAAGGGGAAGGGACATGTTTGTGTTTTAGGATGAGTTTTTGGGTGAAAGATTGTATCCTTTCTTATCTTGTTTCTTTCATTTTGTTAGTGGACTATTGGAACCCTGAGTACAAGATGATATGTTAATGAGATTAATGGACGTGTCCAGCATTTACGTCCTACTGTAAACAGAGAAGGTTTTCTTGTA
This sequence comes from Agave tequilana, assembly GCA_038442645.1. NCBI lineage: Eukaryota > Viridiplantae > Streptophyta > Magnoliopsida > Asparagales > Asparagaceae > Agave > Agave tequilana. The sequence continues at coordinate 109,381 of JAVJIF010032027.1, forward strand.
GAAAATGGGCCCATATGTGATGAGTGTCCTGGATATTTGATGCACATCTAGTTCTATATCTGTTTGTTATTTTCCCTATTTCTTAAAATTGAATTAGACATGATGGATCTTTTAAGGGAGTAACTTAACATCCCATTTTAAGCTCATTTGTGATTATCAAGATGAAATATTTTAAACTCTTGCTAACCTTACAGACATTGTGAAATTTATGCCAGATCTTTTTATAAGCTGGAAAGTAAGTAGATTTGTATTGTTTATGCAGATGGAGCGTCTTGAATAAGTTGGATATGATTTGGACAACCCTTATGCCTCAAGTAGACTGTTTCCAGGTAAACTGTTCAACTTTCAAGTAAAACCATTGGCTGGTGATAGAAAATTTTCAGTGTGATAACCATCCATTTTATCTCTACTTTTTGGAAAATTATTGTAAGATTTTTTTTTTTTGCTTTAAAACTTTCTTTATGAGAGAAGATATCATTAATACGATAATGTTTTTTGTTTATGTCTAGGCGTGTTGCTAACTTCTTGATGCTTCATAAAATATAAATGCAGTTGGGCTTGTGGATTGTCAGCACCTGCTACTTTGCGCTATATTATGGGGTTCCATCCTTTTGTACACCTGTGGCTAGTGGATCTAACCAGTGAAAAATAAATACAGATAACATGTGTTGAAAATGTTCTTTAATTGTCTCTGAGGAGTGGAGATTAGTCTGTAACACCACATACACCAAAATTATCTGCATTCTATTGAAACTTCTACCTAATTTTAGGTTTAAGCCCTGACCTCTTAACTAATTATGATTTGGTTTTCTATGGCCTAGAGATTTGAAATGTTTGTCAACAATGTATTCTTTATCTTCTTTATTTAAACTTCCAGGGTTTAAATTTTTCTAGGTCTGCCCCTTCATTAAACCTTTCAAAGTTGTTTAGGTACCAAAAGTCCTGTTTGGCTCTTAAGATTTGGTTCATTAGCTATCAGTTTCAATTCATGGAGTTGCTATTATGTAACTGATTATTCCCCTGTAGTTAACATGGTTTAAGCATGGGAAATCAAGAATCAACATTTACTGATTTTTCTTAGAATTAACACATTAGATGAAGAGGACTGAAGAGGAGAAGCTATCTTTTAATCAACATACTGTTATGCAAGATGGAACTGACTGAAATAGTGCCTATTTAGATTAAGCTAAAGCAATTAAGGAACAAGCCCCCTTGGTTCCCTTGAAGGTGAATCTTGAGGAAAGGCGAAGAGACCAGGCATTACTAGGTGCTGAAATAGGTAAATTCTTATCTACTTATTTGAGCATGAGAACTCAAAACAAAATCTGACTATTTCCTCTTTCATTAATCTCAACTGATGTGTATTCAAATTTTCAATGTATTCTACATTTGTGCTATTAGGAGTATGTAGTCAACAATTAGAAACCACCCTCCACGAATTTTCTGTGGGCTGGGTTGGTAAGTTCTTCCAAAACTAAGCCATCTTAACAACCCATAGGCAACAGCTTGTGTTGAAGAGGTCACAGAAGAGCAAGGAGTCATATTGAGATAATATAGATGGAAGTTGTGAGTAAGGATCTAAAAGGCAGACAGCTGCAGCTCTTAATGGGAACTAAGGGTGACCACAGGCATTTTCCGATCTAAATCTATGGACCTTTGTAGAAAACTACAAAAGACCAGCCAATTCGAAACTTAGGAGACCAGCCAAAGGAAAGCTGGGATGACGAGATTGGCCAACTTTCGGTTTCCCTTTCCCCTCCTTATTTGTCCTACCCACTAAGATTCTGCTGCAGAGGCTTCCACTTGAGGACCATGAGTTGGAACGCTAGTGACTTGTGGGAGATTGGAATCGATCACCTCATCGATTTGGATTGTTGCACAAAATGCTCCAATTCCAGAACCAAAAGGGTCCCAATTGTTTAGAAACTGCAGCTCTTCTGACGTTTCTAGAGTGCTTAATGGTGTCCTTGCAGACTTTATGTGTGTTGCATTTGTCCATAGGAATGAATAGAGTTCATATGAAATTATGAAGTCTTTACTGTATCGGCTGTCTCGCTCTCAGATGCTTATCAAGAAGAGCGAGATGCAGCAGAAATGGAAATTGAAGTGGATGTGGTAAATTTTGAAACGTAATGAGAAGAAGATTAAGTGCATATCACACTGACACTGAAGTGGTTGCGTGGTTAATTAGGAAGCTATCAGCCGTGGAGGAAGATAAAATGGACGAAAAGTTATGAGAAAAGTCTTTATTGCTACAACAGGAGATAAGATATAACTAGCTCAAAGTTGACCCCAAGGTCAGAAATACATCTTTTGAACATCATATCCCAATCACATCAAAAACATAGAAATTGTTTGCACACTTTTTTTTCATAGAAATCTCTTGATTTTTTTATTTACTTGCATCATGCTAAAAGAATTTACCTTTTAGAGTCAAAAATTCGCAAACTTGATTGTGGTGTATCTAGAAATCTTGCCTGTTGATTTATTGTGTTTCTATATTTGTATTCCTCATATAAAAAAAATGCAAATATAAAACTACAGTTGACAAATGAAAACATATATAAATAGTATTTATATACGGTATTTACATGAATAAAATCTTTTTTGGATTCATATTCAATCATCCCATTCTTGCCTTTTTACTGGCTAACCTCATTCACCCACTTCTCACGCGCTTACCACCACTTTTAGAAACTCACAACTACCGTCTCCCTCAATGGGTTTTAAGCCTTCTTCTTTTGCTTCCTTTGCATCCTCCTCCTCTCCTTTTCCGACCAAATTCATTGCCTTCATCGCCTCCTTGTTCCAGTCTGTTCGCCACGTTGCTAACACTATTGACACTGCACACATCACTTGGGCTGTCAGAAGTCCAAGACAGAGCCCAACAAAGCCCAAATCCATCACAAAAGCTAACAACATAGACGCTGGTGCCCCTACTATATAGAAAGAATAGAAATTGATTGCAGCTCCAACTGCAGGCCTTGCACTCCCACGCATCACACCACACCCGGTCGTTTGTGGACAGTTGGCAAGTTCGCATAACCCAATGATTGGTAGCACTGTTTTTGTCAGCTTAAGAACCTCAAAATCATCTGTGAACACCCTTCCCCATGCCTCTCGTCCTAGTGTGGCCCATGCTAGGCTAATACATGACCCTGCAGCTGCCAAGCCCATGGCCCCTGCAGCTGCTGCACGGGCGCGATTAGGTTGGCCTGCACCAAGCTCATTACCGATCCTGGATGACACTGTAGTGCTCAGTGTTGTTGGCAGCGTGTACATCAGCGAAGTTGTTTGGATGACAATTGCTGATGTTGCCAGTGTAACTCTAGGATTGTTCAGGTAGCCAGAGGCCAATGTCATTAGTTCATACCACCACCATTCGAGACAGACTGCTAGGCAACTCGGCAGGGCTAGCTTGATAAGCGGTCCCCAACCTGATTTTAGCGAAAAGGTGTCTGCCGATGGTAGGGGTGTGTAGAGAGGCTCACTCTTGTCAGTAGTTCTTGTTTGGTGATGATCATGTAGGCAAGAAGAAATAGTAGTGTGTTGAAGTTGGTGGTAAAGGCTGCAACGGAAACACCAGGGACTCCCAGGGTTTTAGTCAGAAAGGAAGTTAGAGGCAAGTGCAGGAGAGAAGCAAGCAGAGAGGAGTACATGAGAGGCTGAGGGTTGCCCTGCGATCGAAAATGAATTCGTATAGGTTGAAGAAGTGAGTTTGCTATAAGATCAGGGAGTGAAAAGAGACAGTAGTCTGCCGCAACTGAAGCGACAGAAGGGTCCTGTTGGAGCAGTAAGAGGATAGGTTGAAGGTACAGCCAGAGGATAGCTATTGGAATAGAGGCAAACAGTAGCATGAGAATGGCACGAAGGAGAGTCGAAGAGAGCAAGACAAAGTTTTGAGAACCGGAGGCCTGAGAGGAGATGGGCTCCATGCCAAGTGCAAGGCCTGAGAGGACTGAGTAACCAGTGATGTTGGTGAAGCCGATAGCTAGTGCACCGCCGGCAAGCTCTAGGCGGCCTAGACGGCCGAGAAACGAGACGGAAACCATGGATTTCATGTAGGAGACCAGGTTGATGGCTGCTATGGGAAGGGCTATGTCCTTCATTTTCTTGAGCTCTTCTAGGATCTGTGGGAAGGAGAATGGAACGACAAACTTTATGGAGATCAAAGGATTGAAGTCCAACAAAAGGTGTTTGGATTGTACTTTACCTCTGCCATTGTCAGGTGCTTTTGGATTTGTTCTCCTGCTGCAACCATCTTTTTGGTTGCTTCTTTGGCTCTTTTTGATGGTGAGCAGGAGAGCCAGAGTGTACTTGCTTGCTCTTTTGTTGATGATGGGCAAGAGTTTTTTTGTGAGAGGTTGCCAAGGGAGGAGGGGGGTTTATAAGGTTTTTGTCAGTGGGGGTAAGGGTGTGGGATTATGAGAAAGTGAGTGTGGGGTAAGCTGTCTTTTGTATAGAGCAGGTCAGACAAGTTGTTTGCACTCAGAATTGTCAATGCATGTTAGAGCTTTTCCCAGTCCAAGCTCTCTCATGTAGTAACAGAAAGTGCAGAACTTGTGTACACCAACTTAGACCAGCACCCACCAGCACTCTCATCCATTGACACGCGGGACCGGGATGATTTCTCGCCCAGGAAAAGAAAAAAAAATCTAGAGAGAGAGAGATGCCAATGTTCAGGGGAAAGTTTTTCCTTCCCCACTCTCAATGAGATGCCAATGTTCAGGGGAGAAGTTTTTTCCTTCCTCCACTCTCAATGAGCCCATCCAGCACTCACTCAGACATGGAGAGTGAGAGAGCTGCTGATGTCAAGGGGAAACAAGTTTTCGTTCTTGGGCGAATCTGTTCTCATCTCACAATGAGCCTAACCAGCACTCACTCTAACATGGTAGAGTGAAGTGATGGGGTTGGGCAAGACATGTCAATGGGATCATTGCAAGTTCAATGCTTTGACACACTATTATCTATTTCACGTGCAACATTAGTGTCTTAGCCTAAAGTAGAGCTTAGATCATGTATGTAGTTTTGGTTTTCAGACTTACCGTTCTTTTCTGATATGCTATTAGAGCAGATTCGTAGATTTGAAGTGAGATTTACGAGTGTTATACACTGATAGCTTTAGCTTTTGAACAAACTACACATGGTTAAGAGATTTGATGCAATCAGTGACGACAAACTGATGGTGTTAGAAGAGTCGTGTTTAGTCCCAAAAGGTGTGCGTTATATCTCTGATTCTCCTTTTCTTAGCTGGGGACTCTTCAGTGTACTTAGCAGCGTTTGCACATCCAGTGTGCTAATGCTATAATGGTCATACCTAACTCAGTCCCATTTGAGAGATGCCACCCATAAATTTTCGAGACTCGTTAGGTAATTGCGACTCCATATGGGTGGGTGCATTGATCGCGATCATGCAACGACCATGGCATGTCCAGTAGATTATATCGAGGGGATTTCATTTGATTGGACGACCCATGTGCATGAAAGGCCCACCCAAGGGTTGTGCTAGCTATCAAAGTACAAGGGTAAATGGTTGGCTAGGAATCGCGTATCACTGTTAACTTTTAACTGCGATGTTTTTGTATCATTAGCATATGCTTCAAGTTCATGATGTTTTGACATTGATCGAACTATAGAACAACAACAACAACAACATCATCATCATAAAAACACACTGCAACTTTGTATCATGTAGTGTATCCTTCATTGTTTTTCATAGCATAAGTTTACCTTACTGAAGAACAACTTAGAGAATGATGTGCTCGTAGAGCAGTGTGACAAAAACAAACTTTTGATGAATGCCGATTGATTCCACTGGGGGTGGTTTCTTCGTGTAGACGGGGATTACCAACACTCCAACCTACAATGGTGTCTTTGAAGAGTGACGACGATTGGGACCAAAAAAAAACCTGACTGCTTGCCAAACATCTCACTTATGGGGACCAATGAGGCCAGTTTTTCTTGGAAACCAATACCAAAACCATGAATGCCTTTAAATCAATTCCAGAGACCTCCTAAAACAGAGCCCTTATCCTCACCCTAGTCTGAGGCACTAAGCCTAGTGTATGTGCGCGCGCCATGTCTAACAAAGTTGAGGCAGCCTGTAATCCTCTGCGGCCACGTTGGACTGCTTGGGTTCGATTTGGCGTGGTTTTTCAGGTACGAGTCCATTCGAAACTCATGGAACTGTGTTACCAAAAGGGAATGAAACCCTTTTACATGTGCAAGAAAGTCTCAAGAGAGATTGCTTGCTGTCTGATACTGTACTAGTTGCTGGGATGCAAAGGACAATGTGCTCTTTGAGCCCATGGCTGTATGCATGCATAGGTTATGCCCATATGGCCTCACCATCATGTGTAGCTTGTATGCATGTGTAGGATAATGGATTCTTCGCGAATTTCATTATCCTACTAAGGACCACCACTGTTGGAAATCTACTTAAGACAAAATTTTCAACGATTTGGTTGTGCAGAAGTTACAACTTTGGCTTACAATTAGTACCCTTTCGTTTAAGTGAGAGGACGATAATGATGATTGCTTAGACTTGAATAATCCATGCCTTGATGGTGTTCCGTTCTGTCACTCCGCATTCTTGAGGGCTCACGGTATGGTCCTACTGTAATCCTTAACCGCGAACATTATGCATGTGCATTTTGGTTGCCATTAGGTCATGATTAAAGAGGAAAAGAGATTCCTAATCATGCCATAATCCCACTTTTGGGGTAATGCTCATCTGTTTCCATCAGTGATCTGGTCCTGTTATCAAATGGCAGACTTAGGGTGGCATCTTGGGTCGCGTCCAGTTGTGGGGCGACACGTGCCCTTAGCTCACACGTCCCGTCTCTCCGTTAATGGAGGGATAATCCCTAACAACAACACTAATTCTCCCCATTCTCCCCACCCTTGTGACCAGCACGAAGTCTTAACAACTTCTACAGACATCAAAGTGATGCAAAGGTAGGTTAGTTGGAAACTGTTGATGTCTAGACATGTTGGAGTTTTTACACGAAAACCCCACTCGTAAACAATATTTGCATCATACATGCACGCGCACACTCTTCTAGACCTAAAACAAGGAAGGATGAGAATTACAAATCTCAATTAGGAGAGGATTTGTGATGCAAAACTTGTGAACACAATTCCCCCAACTACCAAAAATAACTAGTGACCTTTGTTATCCTCTTGTCTAAAGCTCAACCAACAACTACAACTTGCAACAAGGATTGACATTTGAGGTGCCCACCCCTCACATGAGTCCCCTTAATGGTTTGCTAAAGTGTCATTTTCCACCAACAAAGATGAGTGATATCATTAACTAAAGTTGCCACCATTGGAGAGCTCACTCCCTTCTCAAGTCAAAGCAGGCCTCATAGAGAGAGAGATTAGTATCTTTGAGATGATAATCTCCCCATTAGCCGACACAATCCCGGACCTTTTGGCTCCTAGATTGTCAAATTCTTTTATTTACTTGCTAGTTAGTGATGGTGATCCTAGGGAAAGTTGTTCCACTGTTAGCTTTACTACATGTTTAGTCTTGTCTTAGTGCCTTGCCAATGATCGATTATGGCTTGTTTGATTGCTTTGAAATCACATGAGTGAGAGTGATGTCACTACTCACTCCCTCACTCATCTCTCATTGCAACTGAAGAAGATGTTTCGGAATTTTCATCTCTCTCTTATTAGTGTAGGTTTCACTTTTGTCACATCAGATTCTCAGTCACCAGCATCATTGCTTCCTCGTTTTTTTTCCCCCTTCTTCTCCTACAACCGAACAACCTTGTATTGAAGTTCTTCAAGTGTGATGCCATGGATGGATGGGTTGGTTGAAAGAGTTGAGAGCGGTGTGAAAACGATTCATGTCCGTTTGGTTGTCGTAATTGGCCGTAATTCGTAAGTTGTAATTGGTAAAGTCTTTTACATTTGTAAATGAGTACATGCATGTAAGCTTTATGGTGTTTGGTTGGTAATATAAAGTCGTAAGTGGAAAAGTGTATTGTGCTTTACGTGTTTGGTTGTCGTAATGTGTAAGTGTAAGTGAAAAAGTTGATCACAAAATTAACTACTTGGTGATTTAAATAGTTTTAATATTGCAAAAAATATTAAAAATGCTAAATATTAAAAAAATTAATATTAACATAAAAAAATAATACAAATTTGCATGACCACAAAATTAACTGTAACTGGGCTGTAAGTGAGTGGTAATTGGGTTGCAAGTGAGGGGTAATTGGGTTGTGTAAGTCTTTTACGAATTACGGTCCAAGCAAACGCCGCAGTTGTAACTGGGTTGTAAGTCATTTACGAATTACGGACTTTTACGCGAAACAAACGGCCCCGTGTCGACTCCAAAAATTTGGCAATAGGCTTTGCTACTGTTTTTGTTGTATTATGAAGTGTGGTCAGGTCAAACTGTGCTAGGATCAAGTCCAATCTGATTGGAGTAGAGTCCTTTGAAGAATGATAGTGAGATAGATTCAGCAGAGGCTCCTCATTCTTTGATGCACTTGCAATTTGTGACCAAAGTGGCCACAAGGGACTACAAGGTGAGGGCATTGTTCCTCCCTTTGTGTCATCATGAAGGGAAGGAGAGGAGAGGGATCTTGCAAAGTTTTTTAACCTTTTGACTTTGCCCCCAATCCTCTTGCAATTATTTTGCCAATATATTAACCTATCTCATAGGAGGGCGCATATTTGTTTCATGGCAACTTAGCATGAAGCCTCATCATTAGGATTTTGTTATCCCTCATAGGGTTCCCCTAGGCCTTAGGAGAGTCGAGGTCTAGATATTTAGGTGGCAAGGTTCACCTTTACTCACCCATCAAAGAGCGAATTATTCGCGCGTAATAATGCATGCATGTTGGACTGTTTGTTTCGCTGGAAACTTAATTTCTTCGGGCAGTCTGATAGTAAGTGTAGTGGTCAGATTTGATCTTCATCAGGATCGCGACATGCGTTCCACCTTGTTAGGAGCATCCCGAACAGGAAACAAACTCGACGTACCGGCAGGCCGAAGAAAAAGTCCAAGCATCTTCCTGAAGTCGAGAAAGGCCGAGCACTTTCCCGAGACCGCTCCTCCTTTCGAGGACACTTAGCAATTCTCAAAGTCGCTCTTCCTTCTGAGGACATTTAGTCGTTTCCGAAGTCGCTCATCCCTCCGAGGACACTCAGTCATTCCCGATCGCTCCTTCCGAGAACACTCAGTCGTTCCCCAAATCATTCCTCCCTCTGAGGACACTTCGCCTCCAGAACTCTCATACTCCTATCTGTCTCGAGGTTCACTCCTTTTCAGAGACTTTCACTTTGAGCAAGATTACTGCAACTACCGCCCTCCTTGATCTTCACCGACAAATAGCTACAACAATAGACCTCTTTGATTTTCGCCTTCAGTTACGTAGCCTAACTTCCCTCACGTTCGTAATGTCCTGAGCAGTTATGGGCTGGGCAGGATTTTTGAGGAAATCTCAACAATCAAGCGCTCACAATCGCAACTGTTATAACAACTCCGCATATGAAGATCGTGGCATTTACGCCAATTTCGCCAGCGTTTCATTCGCTCTCAGGCCAACAATTCAGTACAAATAAACATTGTCCTCCAATGAGAAAGGGGACTGAACGCTAGAAAATCAAATTTGTAATAGAGTGTGGAGAACTTCTTGTAATCTCTTTGATTTAGTGGAATCTCTCTCTCATCCGCTCTGTGGTTTTTTCCCTCGGGTTTTTCATGTAATTATCTGGTGTTTGCGTCTGATTCACATCCCTATTCACAATAAGAGCGTAGATAAATTCCCCCGAAGAATTTACCTCTACAACAAGGTTGCATACCCCACAATGGCGAGATCATCGTTCGCGAATCTCATGTGAGAGAGGCCATGAACATGGCATGTGAGATGAGTTGGAGGGCTAAGGGGGTATGAAGGAGTTCGAGACATGGCTTTTGATGGAAATGGACTTGTAACTGAACACACGAGGCTTAAATGAAAACTAAGTGAGAGTGGGCAATGAAGGCCAGCCAAGCTAGCAAAAGCATATATCCCCCAATGTAAACCACCATGTGGAAATAATGTTGGTAGCTTCCTCACCTTTCCATTGTGCCCTAGTTCTCATGTGTTGTTTCCATCAATAGAGGGTGGGCGGTGTTACGTTTGTGCACATGAGCTTGTCTTCGTTTTGCTATGCATGTTTATGTGTTACTTGTACTTGGGACTTTTGGAAGCAACTGTTTGTTGGGCTATCCTAGGATATGCTATTGTGGGTTACTGTACATTTGGGCCACTCATCATCAAGGCCCTTCTCTCTTTGCAGATTTCTCGATACGGATCGCCCATGTCGTAAGCGTAAAGAGAGGCCCAATTCGTGATTCCAGGAACCGCCGCTGCTGGTACTGATTGTAGTTTGAGCCAAGAGGCTGTTTGACTGTTAGAAAACAAAGTAAGTGAAACCAGGTGGGTTCTCACATGTCAGATTTCGGACGTTTTCGGAGCAAAACGCTCTGAAATCTGACAGTGCATTGTTCAGCTCAAAAACTGTGGTGGATGCTGATTTTTCCCTCTCAGTTTTCACAACAAACAAACAACAGACTGAAGGAAAGGAAAACACAACAAACAAACAACAGACTGAAGGAAAGGAAAAAGGTGTGGTGCTCACAGTGTCAGAGGCGAAAAAATGAGTTTTCCACAAACTTTCAGACTAAACAAACAGCCCCTAAACAAGGCACCATGCTATGGTGTTTGTCTAAGTTATTGAATTTCTGCAAGTATCATGGAGATTGGCTTTCATTGATGCCGTTCAGCCTTTGAGAAAGGGAAAATTTGAGACGAAAAAAAATTGCATTCAAATGGACTAGATTTTAGTTACTAGCCAGCTCTGTTACCATCACCAGGCCAATTTCTTAATATGGGTGTCGGAGGCACCAACGTATTGGGCCTTATTAAGGCCCATCCAAGAGTTTGTTCTATTAATGTAAATAACCTATTTTGAACCTGTGACCCGTACGAATTAGATATATTTAATTCCGGTCAGTGTGATCACTGATCAGGCCTTAGATTTGCTCCCCGGTGATCGCTCTACGGTCTCTACCACTCTCTCTCAAGAACAAATAAATTTTTGATTATGTGAATAAAATGAAAAGGGTTTGAGGGGGTATATAGAAAGATCCACTATCATGTTGTTTGAAAAAAATATTTTGGGGAGGTGGTTGTCTCACTTTTTAGTCCATGAAGACATTTTGAAGCACAAGTTGCCCAAAACCATAATGGCACTTTTTACACAAAAAAAGAACCAAAACAGGTTTTTAAAAGATAAGGTCAAAGCTTAAAATATTTCATATTGATGCAATCTATAGTTATAGAAAATGTTTTAAAAACAACTAGAAGAAAAGATCAACTAACAATCCCCCATTCTGAAAATATCAATGAGAACCAAAATAGCTAGAAAATTCGGGGAAAAAAAATAGAGAGAGGAAAAAAATAATGAGCCTGGTTTATTTGGTGGGCCGGGTCAGTCACTGGAGTGGATCAAGATCCAGCCCGCTCAAAAAGGGCTCAGAAAACTTATTCAACCGCTGAATATGTTAAGGCTTGGGCCAGACTTCAAAGGCCCAGTGAGATGAAGAGTGAGTCGGATCCAATCATTCAGAAAACCGGGTACGTACCCGAAAGAACCGACCCGTTTGACGATCGAAGAGCATAGCAAAAACCCTAGCCTCTCGCTCTCTTTATTAATAGTCGCCGTCAAAGCTCTTGAGAGCGGGAGCAGCAAGTCACCATGGTAATTTCTCCTCACATTCTTTCTTCAACGCTAGCGAAACCCTAATCTCTCGATTGAAAGCCCTAACTCTTCTCTTTCGAATGGCAGGGCATCGATCTCATCGCCGGGGCAGGAGCAAGAAGACGAAGCGCACCGCCCAAAATCCGAGGATGTGTACCTCAAGCTCCTCGTCAAGGTTCGAATCGATCGGGATCTTTTGGTTCCTTTTTCGCTGTGATTTCAGATTATTTGCGTTTTGATCTTTTGTTTGGTGTTCGTTTTATAGTTGTACAAGTTTTTGGTGAGGAGGACTGGGAGCAGCTTCAATGCTGTGATCTTGAAGAGGTTGTTCATGAGCAGGACCAACAAGCCTCCGATCTCGCTCAAGAGGCTCATCACTTTCATGAAAGGAAAGGTATTGATAACAGTCGTAAATATATTGATTAAAAAAATATATATTCTATTGAAAAATATTTGCTACCAATTGCTAATTGCGTATTTAATTGTTTCATGTTTAATGCAATCGCAGTGGGCTTTTGAACAAAATTTCAAATTTCCTATCCGTCTAATTACACATTTGCATTTTATGTTTGTTAGTATAGATATTTGTTTAAATCAATGTATTAAATTCTGAAATGTGGGAGGGGACTGGAAACAAGCTGGTCAAAATCTCATGAATTAACCAAAACTGTATCAGATATGAATGCAATTTTATATTGAATATTGGGATATTAGGATATGATTACTTTGTTTTGATTAAGACAGAGAATTCATTGTTGTATATTGGTCTGACCTTTTCCTTTTTGAGCCCTGCCCTTGGGTAATCCATAGTGAAACATAGGAAAACAATTATTCTAACATAGAGCAAGTGCTTAGCAGTTTTTTTTGAAGTTGCTTATAACACCGAAGTTATAACTCGGAAGGTTTACATGATCTCAAACCCTGTACTGAAATATTGTCTTCAAACTGTGTCAAATGCCAGTCAAATTTAATTAGTTTATGCTCACATAACTTGTTGACTTTTATCTTCTTCATTTTTATATATGTGGAATGTCAACTAAAAGTCTGAAAATTGCCAATTAGGCCTTAACTCTTATTGTTATTTAGAGCCTGTTCTAAAGGTTGGCTTGTATTGAGGGCCAAAATATCGGGCAATAATATTTTTATTTTTTTTATTTTCAAATAGGAGGACAAGATTGCTGTCATTGTGGGCCCAGTGACAGATGATAAGAGAGTGTATGAGGTTCCTGCACTGAAGGTGGCAGCTTTGAGGTTCACTGAGACTGCGAGGGCCAGGATTGTCAAGGCTGGTGGTGAATGCTTGACCTTTGACCAGCTTGCCCTTAGGGCACCACTCGGTCAGAATACGGTATGAACTTATTACTTATATCATGTCTAGAATCTCTATAGCCTGTCAAATTTATTTTTCATGTTAATCCATGTTGTTAATCTGGACATTGTTACTTATTAGTTGATCATGCAACAATTGAATGAGTGAGTGGAATCATGGTTTTTCTCTGTATTTTTAGAAACATGGGATCTTAGTTGCCAGTATGCCATTGCAGAGATTTTAAAGAAAGGGAAGCTACATTGTCACTTTGTATTGATTTTACTTAACATATCATGATGCATTTTGTTTCTTTTTGTTTTTGTTCACTCTGATAACTCAAGTTATGACAAATAGATTTTGATGTTTATCGTTTTTTTGCATCACACTATGCGAGTGATAATTCTTTTCAGCATCCAATTTTACATGCTTGATTGAGGTACCTGGCTATTTTCAATCATTTTAGTATATTGTCTATTTCTTCAAATTTAGATACCTGTTTGGCTAATTTTCTAATATCAACTTATAGTTGGTGTAGCCATTTTTCTACCTCGACCAAGTACTTCCTTAGATACATTATTTCTCGCATTTCTAAGTTCCAACTCATTTATTCTAACTAATCATTGTGCAAACCTTTCATGTGTGTGAATGAGAGGGGTTAGCTCATCTCAATAATTATTCTAGGTTCTATTGATGGGGATGGTCGATGGGTAAGGATAGATGTATATGTTTTGTCGTGTATGAGGTTGAGACAGATGAAATCAACAAGGATTAAGGAATTTTGTTAAGTCAACATCTTACTTAAAAATGTGGCAGGTTGGGGTTACTTCTATTTTTCATATTTGTTTCTACTTTATAGCTGAAGGGAGTGTTCTATAAGTACTCTTGGCATGCATTATTTTGTTCCACTCTTTTTTATCTGCGTTTAAGGTTGTTCTTTTTAAAGCAATGATGATACTGTTTTTTCCCAGCTCACTATGAGAACTTCCATTAAACGGAAGATCAAGGAATGGAAATTATAGAATATCTGAGCTTTCTCTAGTTTAGTTCTTTTTTTTTTGTTATTTTTATAAGTTATTTCTTTCCTTTAAATTAATCTTTATATTGCAGATATCTTTAATGATTGATTCAATTATCTTCTGTTTTAAGGAATCTTTATCTTCATTAGCTTGTTTTCTTCTCAAATTAAACAGTCAGTTTATAGTTTTCTTTCGTATTGTAGGAAATTTTAGTTTGCTAAATTTGTAATTGACCTTTATTTTCCTTTTTTTCCTGTGCATTTGTTTTATGTTTATTTGTTTGATTCCCTATGATGATCTTCTGAACCATGCTAATGCTGATACTCTGATTAATAATTATGCTATATCTGAGGGAATCACATCACATTTAAACTACTATATTTATTCATATATGAGAATTTGTATTGTTTTTTCTGCTATAGATTGGCAACTCTGAGTCCCTAGAAATGAAGCAACTTTTTGTAGTCCATTCAGAGGAATCAGTCGGCGGAAAGTTGAAATGTGCTATGTGATTTGACTGGTTTGATAGTGTATTTTGTTTTTTTGGATAAACTATGTATACAGCTTGTGATTAATCCTTCCTTGAGCAGAACCTATCATAGTATTTAATCATTAAAGAGTTATTCCATTCTTCAGTCAGTTGAACTATTAAATTTCTTGTTCTCAACAAAGCCCCTGATGAGAGATATTTTAAGTTGTCAATATCATATTTTATTAATTTCACACCGCATCTTAATTCATTATTCCTTTGGGCTGTTTTCTTTGTCCTTTGTGTGCTTAAAGATTTCTTTTGTTTTGTTTTGTTTATTGTGGTTGAAGCAATGATGATGTTGTTTTAATCCCAGCTCATTATGAGATTTTCCATTATTTTGGAATATCAAAGAATAGAGATTCAAGAACAATATCTGAGCTCAGTTATCCATCAGGAATTCTGTTTCTTAGCTCCTTCTCCTGAAGTGAAGGTCTTCAGGGTGTTGGTTGCTGACCTCTTCCCATTGATTTTTTGTTGATTTCTAATATCTTATATGCAAAGTGAATGAATGTACATGCCGACCTGCAACCATAACCTTTCTGCTCTGATTTGATGTTTACTTCCATCCATAATTGCCATTAGCCATCTTTATTTGCTTCATTTCAGCAGGAACTATTTAGAGTTTCCCTATTGTTTACGATTGCATTCTTGTTTTTTAGTTCATTTTTTACCTTTACATCTGATATGCAGTTGGCACAAGTTTTTTTTTTATTTGTAGAGCACAAGTCGACAAACGCCGCTCATATTTAATCGTTGGTTGATGTTTTTACAGGTTCTCCTCAGAGGTCCAAAGAACTCTAGGGAGGCCGTGAAGCACTTTGGCCCAGCTCCTGGTGTTCCTCACAGTCACACCAAGCCCTATGTCCGCGCCAGGGGCAGGAAGTTTGAGAAAGCCAGGGGGAGGAGGAACAGCAGGGTTTCAGGAACTAGTTTCGTGTGGAAAACGATGAGGTACCAGGATTTCAACGTTATATCACTTTTATCCCAGTGTTTGGTCATGAAAGGCTGTATCAAGTGGTTTCTTCTGTGTTTCTCAGATTTCAGCATAGGACATTGAAAACTCGTGTGTTTCTCAGATTTAGCGATGCATGGAAATTTGTTGGTTAAAGACTTCCCAGTTGAGACTACTGTTTCGTGTTTTTTCCATTTCCCCTCTTAACACTGTCGTACTATGTTATTAGTGGCCCCCACCATTCTCTGTTTTAAGTTTGATCAATTGATTTGTGGTGATGATGGCGTACGTGACATTAAGTGGGAACGGTATCACACTCTCAATTATCGGAGTTTGTGTCAATTATCAGTGTTTGTAGTAGTAGGCGTAATATATTTTTCAGCGTGAATATAAATGTAATAAGATTTTAGGTACTTTTATTTTGTGACAAAAGTGAAAAAAAAAGGTGAAATTAGAGATTTTTTTTTTTCACTTTTGTGTTTGTTTGGAACTCAAAAAATAATAGAAAAATAAAATTTCATTTCCTTTTTTCATTCTCTCTTTTACATTTTTTTTCACTTGCAGGTCTTTGTGGTTATATAAATCTTATTGTAATAACTTGTTCAAAACAATAAATTTTGTGGTTATGTAAATTTCACTTGCGATTTCATTTTTTTAACTTATACATTACTATGTAAACACTGAAAATTATAATATATTTTTTCGTTTACAATTTATATTACCATTAAATATAAAAAAATTTACTTGCACAAATCTTAATTTCTTACATTTTCTTTATTTTTTTTTTCACTTGTACTTTTTTTTCTCACTTACAGCAAATCAAATAGGCCCCTAATCAGATATGATTATATGTAATACGACAAGAGAAAAAAAAGTGAAAATTAATATTATACCCATTAAGACATTAACATGTGACTAATAACTTAAGTTTATAAGTTACCATTTGAGCAAAAATACATTTATGTTAGTAAAATTAATTCAAACGAAAAAGGATGTATGTAAAAAGAACTGATATATTGTTTGTATTATTTTATTAATTTATAAAAACTAAAGTGTGCGGACCGTATGTGGATCCGTCCCTGAGTGTTTGAATCTGTATGCGTATGTGTCGATGGAAGTGTGAAAGTGAAGCCATTTTCTCAGATCGTAGTCATTGCACATAACTAAAATTCTGAATTTATGACTTTGATCTGGAAAAATTCTCACAATTAAAAGATGCATGTTCAGCTGGAATGGAAGAAAAGGGAACAAATCCATTGCAAAGGGAAAAAGGACAAAGGAAAAAAGAAAAAAAAAAAGAAAATATTGGACGTCCATGCTCAGCTAGAGAGAGAGAAAATAAAAAAAAGATTTTTTTTTTAGACACCCTTCCGTCTTTACTTTCCAAAAGCTTCATATCTACCCTCAGATCATGTAAATTTGAACAAAATATTCCTTTTCATAGCTGATGTTTGTTTTTTAATGATACAAAATAGCTCATCTAATAACATTGGAATCAAGATCATTTGATTTTACTCTTTGTTGTTTTAAACTGAGACAGACTCACCTTCATTATTTCATAAGCTGAAAATTAAGAGTGAGTCAAGAGAAATAGATTTTTATTAAGAGGGAAACATACAAGAAAGAGGACGGGCGATATAAAAAAAAATACTTAGGATATTTTTTAGCTTATTATAAATGGGAAAAAAAAATAACAGAGAGAATATTTTGTATAAAATTATAACATTAAGATTTTAAGAGTCAATAAAAAAAATTTAAAAAGACTTTCAGACGCCAAGAATAATTCCATCTGAACAATCTATTGCGAGGAAAAGCCATATCTCTAAAACATGACAATGACTCTTTTATTATTAAAAAAACAAGATGTTCTTAATTTTTTATTGTCAGAATTTTGGACTGAAAAGTCTATGAAATTTAAAAAAAGAATCTGAAGGGATAAGAAATTAGCGTCTGATGTTGACATGATCAGGGCTATCACAAAACCATACCTAAAAACGGATAATGTACATAGTATCAGCCGCCCGTTTATCTTGTATCAGTGACCTTTGATCCTTTGGCCATGGCGAACGCACTGAAGCTTCTAGAGCTCGGCACCAAGATCGTCGCCGTTTGCCGAAACTACGCCGCCCACGCGAAAGAGCTCGGTAACGCCGTCTCCAAGGTGGTCTCCTCCCTCTTTAACCAAAAAAACTCCTAGATTTAGCCCCAATTCGTGACCCTAAATCGACAATTCACTTATCTCTCCTTGTAAATTTCTAGGAACCGGTGCTATTCCTGAAGCCGACGTCATCGTACCTTCACAATGGAGGCACGATTCAGATCCCGCACCCGTTGGAGTCGTTGGATCACGAAGTGGAGCTGGCCGTTGTGATCGGCCATAAGGCTCACGATGTGGCGGAGTCTACTGCCATGGATTACGTCGGAGGTACTTGGAATTCGAGTTTTTTTTAATTTTAATTTTTATTTTTATTTTTAAGTTTAATCGTTTGGTTGACGTGCAGAAGTTTGTCTTTTGATCACTGGAAGTAGGATCTTGGTTTATTGATTGAGATATTAGCATTTGTTTTTATTTTTATGCGTTAAAATTTTACCTTTTAATTAAGTTAATTTATGAGAGGATGCTGTTGAGAATTTGAGTTAAAAATCGTTTTTTGTTCTTTAAAAAATCGTTTCTTGAAATTCATTTTTTTGTTTTGATGTGCAAAAGTTTAAGTTGATCACTGGAAGTAGTATCTTAGTTTAATTGATTGAAATATTTATACTTATTTTAATTTTTAGTAAGTTAATTTAGGAGGGGATGCCATTGAATATTGGGAGTTCTTCATGCGGAAATGATTGAACTTTTGTTGATCCTTTCCGTTGTGGTGAATGGTTTTGTCAATATGTACTTTTTTTTTTTTGGGCGAATTGTAGGACTAAATGTTGGCGTTTGAGAACATTGTTTGAGTTGCTGACGAGCTTTCATTGTGTTCCATAAGGCTCTGTTATGTATGCCTATGTAAGCCTACAAATTATTCTGATAGTTGAATGCTCCCTTGTAATTTGATTCAAAGGAAAGAATAAACTTATAGGAGGTACATTTTTCAAAGAAGTTGCTTTGAAGTTTAGAACAAATGGGATATCTGCTACGAAGAGAAACTTAAGCACAATAGTAAGGGCCTGTTTGTTTTGTTGCAAAACGTCGCAAGTCGTAAGTCGTAAAATGAGAATGGAAAAAGTGAATTGTAGCAGAGAAAATATATTGTGTTTTACGGTGTTTGGTTAATAAAGTGAAGTGTAAATGGAAAAGTATATTGTTTTTTACGGTGTTTGGTTGGTAAAGAGAAAGTGTAAATGGTAAAGTATATTGTGTTTTACGGTGTTTGATTGGTAATGTAAAAGTGTAAGTGGAAAAGTTGACCACAAAATTAACTATAGCAGTGATTTAATTATTATAAATACTATTAAATTAAATCTACTATTGCAAATTAAATTGTATTAATAAATTTGAGATAAAAAATTAATAATCTTAATATTTTATTTATAACAATAATATTAATAAAATATTAGTATAAATAGTAAAATATTACTAAAATATTCACTAAATAAATAATATAAATTTTAAGAAAATCTAAAGAACATTAATAAAATTTTAAGAATACTAATAAAATATAAATATTAAAAAATCTTACAAAAATAATAAAAATATAGTTATAATATTATAATATTAAAAATACTTCTAAATTATTATAATATAAATTTTATTATAATATTGTTGTAATATTATACAAATATAAATTAACAAAGTAAAATATAATTATAATTTAATAATAAATTATCATTATAGTATTATTATACTGAATTATTATTACAATATTAACATAATAAAATATTAATATAATAATAAAATATATTATGATATTAATAAAGTAATTTTTTATATTAAAAAATAAATAATTAAATATATAGTAATTTTATATTAAAGTATAATATTGTTATATTAATTAAATATTAACTCTAAATAAAATAATAAAAAATGGAATAAGTATTTATAACATAATAAAGTATTAAATAAAACATTAAATAAAAATATTAAATTAAAATAGTAAAATATTAAATATTAAAACAATATTAAAAACAATAAAAAAATTAAAGATTAAAAATATAAAATAATTAAATAATTAAATAAGAAATTGAACACTATTTAAAATATTAATTATTTAATAATATTAAATTATATATTGATTATCAAGTAACTGTTTTGAACTGTAAGTGTACTACAAGTGAGATTTACATGACCACAAAATTAACTGTAGCAACTGCAAGTGGGAAAATATGAGTGTAAAAGTGAGATTTACATGACCACAAATTTAACTGTAGCAACTGCAAGTGGGAAAAGAAGAGTTGCATTTTGCAACTTGTTTTTCAACGAAACAAACAACGGAAAATGGAAAAGAAGTTTTACGACTTGCGTTTTGCGGCGTTTTGCGGCGAAACAAACACGCCTTAAATCAGTGCTGTGGAGCTGAAAAACGTAAGCACAATATAACTGATACATATCCATAGCAGCTATGTTTCAAACCTTGATCTTTTTACTTACATTTTAGCTCTTTTATTGTTGAAACCTCTTTGTACTTGTATCAACATGTCTAATATTACCTTGAGTTGAGTAATTAGGAACTCAGTTTTCCTGTGGGAAAATTCAAAAGAAGAGTAAAAAGAATAGGCTACAGTGTTAATAAAATCGTGTTTTCATTATTTTAGCATCTGTATAGGATTTCATTTCTCATATCTTTTGCATTGTTATGTTGTATTGTTTAACCGTGGACTCTTTTTGATAATCTTTTGTAAGGGAGATCCGAGTATAAACATGTATCAATTCTTAACATATATATTGCATATCAGAAGATTCTGAACACCATAAGAATGCTTGCTGAATGTTAATCATGCATCTCTTTTTGAAAATCTTGACCTTATTCTAGATAACTCTGTTCACGTTGTAAATGTGCATGTTAATTTCCTTTTCATATAGATGCTTAAATTGAGAAGTAACAGTCATATGATCTTCAGTAACAAGTTTACTATCTGGACATTGCAGGTTATGCGCTTGCACTGGATATGACTGCAAGAGAAATCCAAGCTTCTGCCAAGGTGTACAGTTCATCATTATTTATGTAGTACAAGTAGTTAGGTAGTTTATATGTTGCATAAAGCATTATTCCATCTTATGTTTGTTCATTTGATTATGTTTTCGTTTGCCTGTTCTATACTTGTCTAATATTGAATTGTACAACCACTTATTGCTTGCCTTAACCAACTTTTCAACTTGGAAGGTATATAGCAGAGCTGCAGGGATAAATTATAAACCTTGGCAGAATGGATGTTACGGTCATTTTATCATCTTCCATGTCTTACCCAATGATATGGGGTTGCCTATGCGCATGAATTTCTCATGCAAGCAAGGACTCCATAGGTAGATAAGCATCTTCGTATCTGTAGTGGTCACTTTCTGACCTGTCCAAATCATGACACATGTCTATCAGCCTCTGACGGATGTACGACACATGGCTACTTCCAGAGCATTTAACCCGGTATCTTCGTCCAGTTTGAATTTCGAACGGACCGGGTGATTAACAGAAGGATCGGATTCGATTATAGAGATCTTTATCCCTAAGCCCAATGCTAATTCAAACGTGATAGTTACCCCTCGAGAGTGGTTCATTCTTATTTACAGCCGAGCACGAACCACAAGATAGAGATAGACTCTCTCCTATATAGATTAAACTAGGGTGTTCGAGTCAACCGTTATTAAGATAAAGAATTAAGGTATTCGAACTGAGCAGGATTTTCTAACCTTATATATTGGACATGACTTGTATAAATAGAGGATCCCTTCCAACGAGAAAATGATCACGTTCACCCGAATCCAGGGAGCTCTATTGTAATCGTCATTGACATAGTGAAACTTCTCTCTCCATGATTTTTTTCCTTTTGGGTTTTATGTGTATTTTCATTGTGTTTGTGATTGACTTTTTTGTGATTTGGCTACATCCACTTCCCTATTTTGGTGCATGAACTGATTTCTTAGGATTACCCACTGCACTATCGATGACAAACAAAACATTAGAGTTGTTCTCAGTCTTTGTCTCTACGTCATCTACTCAGGAAAAACTCAAAATGGTGACAATCTGCAAGACACTAATTGAAATACACCTAGAGGGGGGGTGAATAGGTGTAATAGCTAATAGCTAATCTAATGACAAATGATGCAGAATTAAAAAATCAATTACAACACACTATGTTAACCAAAGAGTATAGCCGAATTCCCAGTGAAGGGCTTTGGACTATCTCCTCGAGATTCCTCTAGATCAAGAGTTGAGGTGTTATATGAAGCTCTCTTGGTCAACACAAGTATGGGCAACGTACAAACTATATCTAGCATATGAATATGTGCAATATAAAGTAATGCAAGATATAAGAGAGATAGAGTTTAGAGATAGTGGATCAAACACAAACAACAAGATATGTTTCGAGGTTCGAGCCACTGCTCTACGTCCCCGCCTTCACACAGAAGGATTTCCACTACGTCCACACCGGACCTCCCATAAAGGGAACCTCCACCGAGGAATTGCAATTATAAACTTGGAGAATACAACTCCTCTCTCCAACACAACCACCTCTACTCAAGAGATAAGGCACTGTTTGGTGGAGGAAAAATTGAAGATCGAGGAGTAAATTCTTTATTTAACTGTAAAGAAAGTTACAGCGGATCAATAATCCTCTTACAAGAGGGGAGATATTCAAACTCGAATCTCCCTTTGTTTAGTGCTGGGTTCTTGATGTGGCGATGGAAAGTGAATCTTGTTTTTCGTTGACTGGGTGAACGTCAGGACCTCTTGGGAATCCTCTATTTGGATAGTAGACGAAGTAACACAGCTTCTGTCCACCAAGGATCTCAAAGAGATTGTAGGCAAAGAACGGACTTTACGCAGCAAGTTGTTAGAAGAGTTGAACTCTCTTTCTCTTCGTTAGAAATCGTGGTGTTTCTACGGCTTGCAACCGAAGCTCTTTTGACCAAGAATTATCCGACCTTTTTCCGACCCCTCTTTCATAGCAAACTGGGTTATTTATAGAGGTTTCAGGGGGTAAACGTGTCCCCTAAAAATACTCCATAGTGGGGGTTAACTCCCTCATTACGTGGGCAGTAATTGACCCAGTAATGAGGGCTCTTATAACTGAGACGCAGGTTTTGAGCCTTGCGTTTTGCTGCTGAAGTAATGCTTGAGAGACGCGGGTTTTAGTTCTGCGTCAAGCTTCGCGTGAGACGCGAGCTTTGAACTCTGCGTCTTGGTACCGCAATAATGCTGATACACGGGTTTCAACCCTCGCGTTTTGATCCTTGCAGTGATGTTGAGACGCGGGTTTCAACCCTCGCGTCTTGGTCCTGCGCTGGTGACGATGACTAGCCCTGCGTCTGGAGTTTGGATTTTGCTTTTTGACGACTTGTCTTCAGTGATTTTTAGACACCCTACAGAACCTCCTCTAAAGTTTTCGATATTTCGCGGTTGACTGGGACGGATTTCAAAATACTTTGGACTCTGTTTGAATTCATACTTCTCATAATTGGACTGACAATCATTTGAGATACTCTGAGCTTGATCTTATCTGGAGTATGGTCTTCGCGAGTGTACTGTAAAACCCTTTGAAACCACCAGAGATGATCGTGATGAGTGTCTAGATACGCAGTTCAGACCTCCTCAGTGTTCTGAGCAGGTTGTCAGTGTACTTTGAATCAGGAGTGAACAGTCGTCTGCTTGTGCCAGTATATTATTGAACTGATTTGCAGAAGTAAAGATTGAATGTAAGTCTTGTAGACGCAGGGGCATGTTGTTCTAGAGACGCAGTCCTTACTTGGAGTGGAGACGCATCTATTAGTTTGCTGAAGAAACGCGGCTCTTGGAGGTACGCGATCTTTGAGATGAAGACACAGCTCTCACTCTGTGAACTAGGCGCGGCTTTGGCTTTGCTGAAGAGGCGCGACTTTTTGGAGGGACGCGGTTCCGGCTTGAAGACAAAAAGACGTTATTCTGAGACGCGAATTTGTGTTCTTCAGTAAAGGGAACGCGACCTTCATACTTATGGAAGGACGCGGATCCGTGGACGCGGCCTTTGATTCTGTCAGGATGCAGAATTCAGGATGTAGTGGAGACGCGGCCTTGGGCTCCTCAAGACTGACGCACGGATCTCAGCTAATTGATGCGGATGCGGCATTGGCTCAATAAAGACGCGGCTCTGGTCCCTTGATAGGGCGCAAACTCAGGCTGTACTGAGCTCACGATGGGGATGTGACGTTCATCTTACAGTAGAGGCGCAGTTTTGGGCTCCTCAAGAGCGACACGCGGGATTCCATAAGTTATTGAGGATGCGGACTTCAGGACGCAGCCTTTAAATCTCGCAAGTTGACGTGAACTCAAGACGCAACCCCTGAATGGACCCAATTCGTTGGAGAGACGCGGCTCTGAACCACTCTAGGAGACGCGATTGTGAATCTTTTAGCAGGAATGAAAAGAACGCAGCCTTCAGATTCATGAAAGGATGCGGATTTCAGGACGCGACCTTTGAGTCTACGCTTGACGCAACCTCCTAAGCGTCACATGCAGCCTGACTTAAAGATCTTGTTGGACCTTTACATGTCAAGTCGGCGTTGACGATGGGGACTTGTGGTCTCCGATGTTTCCCAAAGCGGCAATCCACGCGTCAACTTCTTATTGGGCTTTGACGTTCGTGCAAGAATTAAGGCTGATGGCTCTGATTTTTACGCCATTAATTGTAAGCTTCATGGCTTGCCTATAAATAGGCTTATTCCCTTAACAGTCCATTGCTTAGACTGTTTCCCTTAAGAGCATGCGCTTTGAGGGTCTTCGTCTTGACTTATTTTTTTCTCTTCAAGGGGATATGAACAACGAGAATTCAAAGCTTCTATGCTTTCCTTTAATCTTTTCCAAAGATTATCACTGTCAAGTGATTTCAAGATAAAAAAGCATCGCCTTAAGTGCTTTTTATCGGCCGCACCTTGATGCATAAAGTTCAACCTCTAAAGGTTTCTTCTGCGGGTAGGAACCGCTTGTCGCCTTGAAATACTCAGTCCCGCTGAGTTTCTGTTTTCTTGCCTCTCAAAGAGAGTCGATCTCTTGATCTTTCTCTGAAAGTCTGACTGATGCGCCTGTTATTCGGAAGTCGCGTCTTTTAGACTTCTTGATGAAGCGTGAGTTGATTGACCTTGAATTCTAACTCAAAATCCTTTGAATGCGAGTGTGATGAACCCTGTATTTGGATCTTGAGACACGAGCTTTGTATATAAAGTTCGCGTTTGAAGTTCTTGACTTAAAGAATTTTAATTCTTTTGGGGCCTCTGAACTTGGATGTGGCAACCCTTGTTTCTCAAACGCGGGGTGTGGCGACTTCTGCGTCTGGTCTACCTTGCGTCTCATATTTTGGATGCGGGTCTAAAACTAGACCGCGTTCAAATCTGTGCTGATTAAATCCGCGTCTGAAGTCCATAACTTCAACCGCGTCTGTCCTTCAGTTTTTATGCTGTTGTCTTGACAGAACTTTAGAATTTCTGCACTAGTCATTTCTGCGTCTGAAGTTTACCACTTCAAACCGCGTCTGCTTTTACATTTCTGTTTCTGCCTTAATAGAATTTTAACCTTCTGGTTTTTGTTCTTTGCAGATTATGGCGGTCTCAGTCAGCCTTTTGCATCTTCGCTGGGTCCTTGGGAGAATATTTCGACCAGCGAGCTTGGTCAATAGGCGAGCACTGGAGAAATCAAGGCTCCTGTTCATGGGCGAGGAGGATTTGCGCCATTGATGACATCCGTCAAGGCCTTATTGGACATGATGCACCGGCAGTGCCCCGGGTTTGTCATGATCACAGTGGGTATGGTCCTCTTGCAGGTCACGGGAAAGAGAACGTCACCTGTAAGGTCTCGGATCCTCCCTTCACCAATTTTACCCTCAGAAATGACATCGACTAAAACCTATGCTCATTAGATGACTTTCTGGTGGTGGAGATGTTCATCAACGAAGGATTATGACCCACACCAGTTGATCGGGTGGAATCAGAAGGTTCTGCTACATTTCGACCTCGAGAAACACCATTGTTCTTGTCAGCGATGGGCTCCTTCGATGTTTACGTCATGCATCATGATGTAATCAGCATCCGATCGTCTTAACAGTGATCAATCCTTCTTCGGCGCTCTTCCAAACATCTTGTATTTGGAGTGGTGGGAATGCTTCATGGAGTGAGTGCAACCTTTTACTGAGAGAGATGAAATTCTTTGTACTCCTTTATTGTAACACTCAATCTTATTGTAGAAGAGAGCGTCTTGTACCACTTTGTTTGAATATAAATAGAAGTGATACTTTTTCTTGTTTTCTTATATGTCTTGAATTGCTCTTTTTTTTTGAAAATCAGAGACATAGAAGTAGGGACTCTTGACTTGATAGAAATGCAATAATTAACTGAACAAGTCAAAGTTGGGAAAATTCCATTCCGGGAATTCAAGATTACTGTCAGAGGTGTGATGTTAACTTGACGGGAGTAGGATGGTTCTTGTGGACCTGCCAATCTATAAATGAGAATGATAAGTGAAATTTGCATCCACATGGAGGATTACAAATGCGTTTTCGTTAGAGATTTGGTATTAACTTGACTGAGACTCAGCTGAGATTTAATAGAAACACTGTTAGAGATGTAATGTTAACCTAACAATGTCTTTAAGTGGACTTGTTATTCTGTTGACAAGAATAACAAGTGAGACTAGACTCGCGGGGAATCTAGGAGAACTTTTACCGTTAGAGTTGTGATATTAACTTAACGGGTTGAATTAAATCTTGTCAGAAGTGTGATGTTAACTTGACAAGGATGTGAGTCAGAGGTGTGATATTAACTTGACTCAAGAGTGTTTCAGCTTCATTCAGGAAAACTGAAAGGGTCACTGTCATAGGTGTAATGTTAAACTTGGCAATGAGGGTAATGCCAGAGGTGTAATTTTGATCTTGGCATTTTGGTTATCTCGACTTCGACAAGGAAGTCCGAGGGAAAGTCATGGCCATAGGTGTATTGTTGAACTTAGCAATGAACTGGATGCTAGAGGTGTGATGTTAAACTTAGCATCGCTCATCTCATCTTTGATATGGAAGCCTGAGAAAAAGTAGCTGTCAGAGGTTTAATATTGAACCTGGCAGTAACTCAATCACTGTTAGAGGTGTAGTGTTAAACTTAACAGTAATTTGTCAGAGGTGTAATGTTAACATGACAGTAGTCGATTTGCGGTATGAGCAATTCTGAGGATTTGTCATTCTATTGATGAGAATTGACAAGTGAAGTTTGGAATGTCAGAGGTGTAGTGTTAACTTGACAAATTTGAAGACTTGCTACTCCATATAGAGTTCAGACAGGTAAAGTTTGTACTCGCTGGGGAGTGTTGAAATTTTTCATTGTCAGAGGTATAGTGTTAACATAGCAATGATTGCATTTGTAGACTTACCCTTCTATGGAAGAGAATTGGTAGGGGATTTTGGTAGAAAGTGAACTGAACTGTCAGAGGTTTAATATTAATGAGAACTGTTGACTTTCTGGAGACATGGAAAATTTACCGTTAGAGGTGTAGTATTAACATAACAGCGAGTATTTTTAAAGAGTTTTGTTGTCAGAGGTTTAATATTAACTTGAAAGAATCCAGTTCATTCCATTAAGGAGAACACGGTATTTTTGTGGTCTTACCATTCTGTGGGTGAGAATTGGTAAGAGATTTTGGAGGAAAGAGTGGGATCAAGTCCGCTAGGATTTTTAGCAAACCCTCAGCTATCAACGGATTTGGTATGCCTTTACCAACTACTGTTTGAGTTGGGCTAGCCATGCTATTCCCCTCAGCATGTTGAGTTGTCGAAGACTTATGTATCATTTTCCTCTATCATTGGCCGTCGGAGGCATCAGATGTCAATCAGAAGAGTAACTAATGCTAAAACCAAAGTTTCGCATTTTGTTTCTTTCTCAATATTTACATCAAGCATCATGATGCAACCAATACTCGATCTAGTAAGGGAAAGAAACTCTTCTTGGATCTGGAGTTTTGTCAGAAATGCACTATTAACTTGATCGGGGGAAGAGTGCTATCAAGGGTAGTATTTCTTCAAAAATTTACCGTTGATTGGCATCATGAACGTATCACCGTCTGAGGTTATGAGGCGATATGCTCCATTTGAGTAGACCGACTCTACTACAGATGATCCTTCCCATTTGAGTTGGAATTTCCTTTTGTCTTATGTGTCATCACCATAGGTCTTCTGACAGTTAAGACAAGGTCACCTTTCATGAAAGTTCGCTCCTTAACTTACTTGTTGAAGGCTCTGGTAATTCGAGCTTGATAGAGCTCGATTTGTTGTTGGGCTTGTAGACGTTTATCATCTAAAGCCTCAGTTCTTGGAGTCACAGTCGATGTTTCCCCTCATTTGTCATCTCTGCCGTCAAGGCACTCATAAAGATGGGATTTGGATTTCCAATGGGAGTACGACCTTACACCCATATACCAAGGGAATGGTGTAGTCTTCGTTGGGGTTCGTACGGTCGTGCGATAGGCCCATAAACATTCACCTAATTTGTCGTCCCAACCACGTTGGCTTTTTGAGACGAATTTCTTGAGAAGCTTGCCAATAGTCTTGTTGAAAGCTTCCGCAAGGCCGTTAGCAGCTGGGCAGTATACTGTTGAGGACACACTCTGGATTCTGAACTTGTTGTAGAGCCTTTGAAAAGCCTGACTGATGAATTGGGGCCCGTTGTCGTGGACAATTCGTCGCGGCACACTAAAACGGTAGATAACGTAATGTTTAACGAATTTGATTACATTAGATGTCTTTACTTCCCTCAAAGGGATAGCTTCAGCCCATTTAGAGAAGTAATCGGTTATGGCTAAGATGAACCGGTGTCCTTTAGATGATGGTGGGCTTATAGAGCTGACTATGTCCACCCCCCACATCTCAAATGGCCAGGTAGAAGTTGTAGAGTGAAGATACCCTGATGCTTGATGGATAAAATCGCCATGGACTTGACAGACGTGACATTGTTTGGCATAAGTGATGGCGTCAGGGATCATCCTAGGCTAATAATATCCCAATCTTCGGAGTCGATCCCTAAGATTTGGACCAGGTTGATGAGCTCCACACATGCCGTCATGCGCTTCTTTGAGTACCTCCTGTGGCTCTTTTCGTGACAGACAACGGAGAAAGACAACGGAGAAAGATCCCGTCATGCGATCGACGATACAGTGTTCGCGTGATCGCATTATAATAAAATTTGGGGGCTTTCCTTCTAATGGCAGCCGCTTCTTTGAGATCATCATGGAGGATGTCGTATAAGGCATAGTCAATGTAAGGGAATCACCAATCCCTAGGCTCTGGACCGGCTGACGACTCAAGAGCTTCTTTGACTTGACAATCTCCTGTCAGCTTTTGGTGATCTTGAAAAGCGATTCTTGGGCAATACAAGTCGTGGCTATAGACAAGTATTTTCTCTACTATTCCAGCTGGAAGGGCTAAAGAGGAAGCGAGAGATGCCAGTGCATCTGTATGAGCATTTTGCGTGCGTGGTACATGGTCGATGTAAAAGTTTCCGAACCCCTCGGCCATAGAGATAGTTGCCTTGTAATAGGGTGTTAAGTCTTTATGTCTGACTTCGTATTCCCCGCGAACTTAGTTAACGATGAGTTTAAAGTCACTATATGCCTCGAGATTTTTAATGCCAATCTCATCGGCGATTTGCATTCCAATCAAGAGGGCATTGTATTCCGCTACATTGTTGGAGCAGGGCTCGGCTAATGAGAAAGTTCGAGGAATCACATAGTTCTGTGGGGAGACGAGTACTATCCCTACTCCGTGCCCTTGCGGACCTATTCTCGATGCACCATCGAAGAAGAGTTACCACACTTGTCTTTCAAAAGATGTCTGGGTCAGACAAACTTTAGCGACTTCGTCTGGGAGATCCTCATAAAGTTCGGTTGCCCTCGTATCTGGATGCTCAGCCAGGAAATTTGCCACCGCTTGTTCCTTCACGGCTTTTTGTGGTAAAAAGCGCATTTCATATTGGGATAGCAGTATGGCCCATTTTGTTAGTCGACCGTTTAGGGATGATGGCTTCGTCATGAGTAACCTCAAAGGGTTAACCCTTGATATGGCGTTTATAGTCTGTCGCGTTTCTGGACTGCGAACACCAATGCCAAATATTCCTTTTCGATCGGGTTGTACCGATGCTCGGCTCCGATCATAGTCTTACTCAGATAGTAGATTGCTTGCTCATGTCCCTGATCATTATTGTGGGCTAGCAAAGCTCCTAGAGAATGATCCATTGCTCGAACATATATCAGGAAAGGTTTTCCGGACACCGGAGCTGTAAGGACCGGTGGTTGCGTGAGATATCGTTTGATTTTCTCAAATACTTGTTGGCAAGCATCATCCCAGATGAATGAGACACCCTTTTTCATCAATTTGGTAAAGGGTTGACATCTTCCAGAGAGATTTGAGATAAACCTTCGGATGTATGCCAGTCGTCCCTGCAATCCCCTAAGCTCCCTGAGGTTCCTTGGAGGTTGCATCTCCTGGATAGCGCGAACTTTTTCCGGGTCTAAATGAATTCCTTTGGAAGTTACCACAAATCCTAGGAATATGCCGCTGGCCACCCCCAGGAAGGATTTGGTGGGGTTCATCTTCAACTGATGTGCCCGCATGATTTCAAAGATTGTCTTCAGATCGGCTATGTGATCACCTTTGGTGCGGCTTTTCACTGCAATGTCGTCAACATAGCATTCCACTGTTTTACGCATGTGCTCGTGAAAAATTGCATTCATAGCTCTCTGATATGTTGTCCCCGCATTCTTCAGTCCAAAGGGCATGACAATATAGCAATATACCCCCAGTGGTGTTCTGAAAGAAGTATATTTTTCATCATCAGGATATATTTTGATTTGATTATACCCTGAGAATCCATCCACGAAAGACATTCGCTCAAACCCGCACGTATTGTCAATCATGACATCCGTGATTGGGAGAGGGAATTCGTCTTTGGGGCAGGCCTCATTTAAATCGCGAAAATCAATGCAGATCCGGATCTTTCCGTTCTTTTTAACAACGGGGACGATATTGGCTACCCAATCAGGATGTTGCTCTTCCCTAATGAAGCAAGAGTCTATGAGTTTCTTGATTTCTGACTGGATTGCTTCCATTATTTCTGGACGAAACCCTCGTTGCTGTTGTTTGACTGGCTTCACGTCTGAATTAATGTTAAGGCGATGGATAGCCACTCAAGAATCCAGCCCAGACATGTCCTCATAATTCCAAGCAAAAACATCTATATACTCCCGCACAAGAGATATTAAATCTTTTTTCTCGGAGAATGATAGGCTTTCGCTTATAAATATGGGCTTAGGATTAGCCTCATCTCCTAGATTAACCTGGATGACCTTATCTTCCGTGGGTGGTTCGCGTTGTTCAAAGCGAGTATCCTAGAGAGTATTTAGGTGTTTGATCCAAGGATTTGTATCAAACTGGATCATTTCTTTATCTCCGTCTTCCAGGTGGCTTGCTGAAACCATTTATACTGAAAGTTCTCCGAAGAGGTTGCCAACACTAACATCTGACTCCCACGATGACGTACCAGATGAGTAGTTATGGTATAGTAACTTTTCAGACTCAGAGGCTGACGTAATTGGGGTTGACACATAACCCAAACCCCTGCGAGTTCGATGGTAATAATCGGGGGTTTTCCCTTTCGGAACGAAAGACCGGAGCAATGTTCTTCCTTTGCCGAAGTTCAACCCAGGACCATTTGTCAGATCATACCAAATGCTTTCCATCATTCTGAGTATATTTAGCTCATAATGGGTGAACTGAGGAGGTTCATTCTCGCTTTCTGACTCTTCATGAGACATCAGTTTGGACTTGACTTGTCCGAAAAGGATTGATTTTTGGCCTTTGCGTCTTGCTGGGACCATGAATACTGATTCTCGCGCATCACCGACATCTTGGTACGTTTCGAAGGATGACTTTAATGGTACATGTAATGATATCAGAGCATCCATTGCCGATTAGGGGTCATTATCCACTTCGGTACTAGTGTCTGATGGCACTGAATCAGAAGCGAGCGCAGAAAAGTAAGTCAAATTTAACTCTTCATTAATATACCACCCGCCTACATCATTGACGGTGTTATTAACATCGAGCTTATTAATGCTCGTTACAAGTGGATCTAATTCCTACATGCACACTTCTTTCTCTGGCTCGGTGTCAGCTTCATTACCAGAGTCTGGTTCCTCTGGTTGTAGGTTCTCGTTTGTTTCCAGAGAGTCCTGGTACAGGAGAGAGTCCGTGAAATAGTTCTCTACCTCTTTGAACGGATGCCTTTCAGCAATCAATGTTCGTACCTCCCACTTCCGTCGATGTATTTCATAACTTGGTGGAGAGTGGAGGGGACGATGGAATTACGATGAATCCATGGTCGTCCAAACAGCAAATTGTATAAAGTGTCGGCATCGATCACATAGCACGTCACTTCGGACTCTAAGTCCCCAATTTGGCATTTAAGCTTGATCTTCCCCATTGGGCGCGGGCCATTGGCATTGAAACCATAAATGGTAGTCTGGGTGGCGCTCAATCGGTGGGTAGTGAAAGTACACCTAGAGGGGGTGAATAGGTGTACGGCTAATCTAATGAACAAAATACGGAAATTATAACTTAATTGCAACAACACTTAATGCAACCAACAAGTGTAGCCGAATTCCCGGTGAAGGGCTCTGGACTAACTCCTCTTGATTCCTCTGAATAAGAGTTGAGACGTTATATGAAGCTCTTGTGGTTAAGCACAAGTGAGGCACACAAACACACAAGCATGTATATGATATGGCAATATGAATCAATACACAAAGTAATAGAGAGAGTTAGAGTCAATGGATCAAACGCAAACACCAAGATTTGTTTCGAGGTTCGAGCCACTGCTCTACGTCCCCGCCTTCACACAGAAGGATTCCAATCCACTAACTTGTCCACACAGGACTCCCACACAGGGAACCTCCACTGAGGATTTGGGGCAATACAACTGGGAGTACACAATTCCTCTCTCAACCGAATACAACCTCTACTTTTAGAGGCAACACAATCACCACCTCACACAAGAGGGGTAGGCACTTAGCCAATACAAACCAATCACCTCACACTTGAGGGATTCCAACACAAACTCCACCTCTCACTAGAGGGAGCCAAACACCAATCTCTACCTCTCACTAGAGGGAGCCAAATACCAATCTCCACCTCTCACTAGAGGGAGCCAACCACCACTCCAAAATCAACCTCTACACAAGAGGGATAACACAAGTAAGGAGGGTTTACAACTAGGTGGTTTATCTCAATCACAAACAATCTCTTCCACAAAACAAAGATCCTAAATAGATAGAATAGAAGATATAGCTCAAGTGTGGAAAATCAAGATGTTGGAAAACAAATCACAAGGAAAAAATACTTGGGAAGACAACTTAGTATTTGATAGAAATGAAGAACAAAGTAAATATCCCAAATCTATATTTTCTTTGATTTTTTTCAACTCTTGAAAACAAATAAAGAATGTTCTTAAAAATCAATAAACTCTTTTGAAAATTTGCTGTTTTAACACTAGAGTAGTAAGAAAATTTTGCTCTAAAACTTGGTTAAAAAACAGTCCAAAGAAGTCCCCTATTTATAGGCTAGAAAAACTAGCCGTTGGGGCAATTTTTTCAGCCCAGAC
This sequence comes from Agave tequilana, assembly GCA_038442645.1. Classification (NCBI taxonomy): domain Eukaryota; kingdom Viridiplantae; phylum Streptophyta; class Magnoliopsida; order Asparagales; family Asparagaceae; genus Agave; species Agave tequilana. The sequence goes on from JAVJIF010032027.1 coordinate 142,759, forward strand.
GGTTGTCGGTCGACCGGCCCGGTCGACCGCCAACGGTCAAAAATCCGACCGTTAGAGCCTCGATCGACCGGCCCGGTCGACCGCAGCCTGGAACAGAGAGCAGAGCTCTCTGCCGGTCGACCGACCCGATCGACCGTGGCTTTCCAGATAGCAGAAGCTCTCTGGCGGTCGATCGACCCGGTCGACCGGCCCTCCAGCCAGAGATGGCGTGCACGGCTGTGCACGTCGGTCGACCGACTCCTAGCTCGGTCGACCGGCAGAAGCCAGGACAGGACTAATATAGGGATTGAATTGTTGACTTTTTATCTTAAATAAAATCCCATAAAACTTCTAAAATTTCACAAAAATAAGTTCTTGCATGATATTTGAAATACAAACTTGTTTGAGTAAAAATCAAACCAAATTACAAACATTTTGAACTCTTTTAGTGTTATGAAAATTTTGCCGAAAACCAAAATTCATATTTTTCAAAACTTGAATTTTTGAATTGAAAATACGTTTTGTCCAAAACTCATCCAAATACAAAAACATGATACTTAAACAACTTTTAGGCATGTTGTATACGGATATAATCCAATATACATGAAATATATATATCAATGTTTTTGATATTAAATCCGAAAATATGTTTTGTTAGAACACAAAAACATCAAACTCATGAAATAGACTATCAAAATAAGTTTGTCTAAGATATGAAGCATACATGTATATAGAACATATCTAATATACATTAAACAATATAAACTTGTATTGATACTATCTATTCATGAAAACCAAGATCGGTTAAACCAAAAACCGAAAACCAAAACCAAAACTAAAATATGAAACGTGTGTGTTGTGAACTTGAGCATACCACACTATCTAATCTTTACAAATGGTTCTAAACTAAACTAAACTATGTACCGAGGTCTTCTTGTAGAGCGCCGTCTCCAAGTCGACTCGATCCAAACTGTGATCCACCGAGCTTGACTCCAACGAGTGCTAGATATGAACTTTGACCCTCGGGCTCTTGAATCACCATGTGAAAAGCTCTAAAACATCTTTATTGAAGCTAATCACCTACTAATATTTTGGTTAGAGATCTAAAAATAAACATCACAAGATTATTAGTAAACATAACTACATGAGTTAATCATCATCAAAACTAGAGTGGAAGGCCTCTGGGCCAACAATCTCCCCCTTTTTATGATGACAAAACTCATGGAGTTATATATGCACGGATTAAAGTTAAGCTTCAAAGAAGCTCCCCCTTAACTCATGCATAGCAATAAACAAAAAGATATGCAGTGAATATTAAACATGAAAATGCATAAATATGCATAAAACAAGCTTTTGATACCAAATACAAAAACATGCTCTTGATATCAAACATGAAATGCATCAACATGCATAAAACAAACTCTTAATACCAAAATAAATTATTTCTTCTTTACATAAACATGTTCTTAAAAAAAATGCTCTTGATACCAATAAAAAACAAACTATGTTTCAATAACAAAACAAACTACTATGTTTTTAGATACTAGTATTCATTACTCTTGATACCAATATCAACAAAACATAAAACAAACACTCTTGATACCAATACTTGATACCAATATAAAAACATGCATAACATAAAAAACATGCATATAAACTCAAAAATACTTCTCCCCTTTTTTGTCAATCATCAACAAAGGGGTCCAAGTAAAATCAATAAAATATGTTCTTCCCCTTTTTGTCCGAAACAAAAAAATACTCCAAGGGGTGAAATCAAAACAACATGATATCAATTAAAAAATATATCAATATAAGTGAATCATGATACCAATTGAAAGTGAACATATCAACAAGCCAATTGAAAGTAAATGAGGTATTGAAAAACAAATCTTAAGGAAACCAATCAAAATTTTGATACCAAAATGAAAGATATATAAATAATCTTGATTACAAATTCTTTCTTGATACCAATTGAAAGTAAACAAATAAACATCTTGATACCAATTGTAAGTATTTTTCATTTTGAACATATGATATCAAATTAAAATCAATATTAATTTTTAAATCATTTTTCATCATAAAGTATGGGAGTGAAAATCAAAGGTAAACAAAATACCAATTGAAAGATAAAATACGAATTTTCTCTCCCTTTATGAAATACCAAATAAAATGATGCATAAGCTTGTATTAGGATACCAATTGAAAACTAATCAATTGAAATATGATTTGCATTAAAAATCAAGCTTAGCAAAACTAAAATTTGTGCTCAATGATATAGAGATATAGTAAGCACAAATAAAGCATATATATGTATGTATGAAAAATTAGATACCAATCGAAATTGATACTATTTGAAGTGTGAGTATACATATATAAAAAATATATGAGTATACAAAAGAATGTCAATATTGATACCAATTGAAAAGATCCAATGATACCAATTGAAACTATAATAAGATCAAGTGTATAACTCATATTACCTACCACCCATTTCATGCACATGTTTTAAAAGATTTTCAATAATGAACATACAAGACATGGTCGCCTAACCAACCGCCCTTAAATGAGTAGGGGTTTTCAAAAATAGGTTTGAAAATAGAGTATGTTTGAAAACTCTATCATAATGAAGAATACGAACTAGTTATATGAAAAACTTGTAAACTAATACAAAATCCTTCAAGTAAGGAATAAAACAAAAATATATTTCATGAAAAAACATGTAGATCACATGATCATCAAACACTCAAAATCTATATAGCACAAATTGTACTCATGAAAACAAAATCATGAGAAAACATCGAATAAGGTGAGTGTACAAGTGTTATGTGAAACACATTATCATGAAAATATGCAATTAAGCTCAATAAGCAATTCCTTAAAACATGAAAATTATCAAAACTAGAATTCTTCAAGGTATATGTATGTCTTATATAAACTAAAGTATACACAAATATCTCTAAAAACAATTGAGTCCACAATAAAGATTTGCATGAAAGGCAAAAAGACTCAATGGGTATACATGTATATCTTAAGTTTTTACAAAATAGGTATATACATGAAGTTAAAACACAAACATGAAAAACATGTACAAAATGGGAATACAAGTCAAATATATGAATCATCAAATCTAGACTATACTAGTACATCTAATGAGTACAAATGAGCTTTCAAGCACAAACATATAATAGTTTATTTGTGACTCACTAGTTGTACAAGTATATATCCTAGTTTTAATGAAAACTAACATTCAAACAAGTAATCAAAACATGAAGCATGGAAATCAAAACAAAACTCATAAACATCCATATGATCATTATGTACATGCACATGCATTAGATCTAGAACATACACATTAGTTAAAACAAATGTGAGAACACAAAGGTATAAATTCATATTAAACATGGGTGTCTCAAATAACTAATCATGTATAACACTAATCTAATAAACATGACATATGATATAATGAACATTAAAACATGCATGCTATAAATGAATGATCTAAAAGCATGTAAACATAAATGAGTAAGAGATCGTTACCAAGACCTAAAAGGCAACTCTCCATGTCTCCAAAACAAGGTGGTCCTCCCACCAAACTCCCCTTAAAAGTGATGCATCCAAATTGTCCTCTTGTAAGCTCGGAACGCATCCACCTCAAGGCACCATTGCTCTCACGTCATGCGAGAGCCCGCACCTACATCAAATACAATAGGGGTGGTCTTTGGTACCCACACTCTTTGGGGTCCATGGGGGTTAGTTCCTTTCCTAACCCAAACAAATTTAGTTGCTAAATTTACATCATGTATCTTATCATAGCAAAATTTAGCAAGATGGCACGTACGTCCACAATGTGTACAAGTGTACACATGAGCATACATCGTGTTATGGGAGTGTACGTGAGGAGCATGTGTATGCCGTGGATGGTGTGCATGCATAGATGGAATTTGTTTCTTTCGAAACAATGATTCCAAACGTGTATGGTTCATAGCACAATGGCTCAAAGTGGAGCCCAAACAATCCACACTCTTCTTTAGCATACAAATATCATTTTCAATTATGAAAGAAGAGGTGCATGCAATAGGCCGGCTAGATGAAGAAGCTACACTAGCATGGCAAACATGAGAATCAATATTAATTTTCAAAGATTCATTTTTCTTTAAACAAATTTCTAAATCCTTTGAAATTGAAGCAATTTTTATTTTCAAAGAATCATTCTCTTTTAAAACAAAATCAAGTTTTGAAGTTAAAGACTCATTTTTCTTCAAAACTTCATTGCAATCTTTTTTATTTTTCAAAATCTTGTTTTCATTTAAAACAAGTTCAAGTTGGGTTTTCAAGGAGTCACACTCATTTAAAAACTCAACCTTCTCTTGTAAAGCCAACTCAAGTTTTGAAAACAAATCCTTATTTTCTTTTGATAATTTACAAGTTTTCTTTTTCAAAACTTTATATTTTTCAAGGAGGTTCTCACAAACAATAGATAACTCTTCATTTAATGCATCGGCATCCATACTATCAAGATCATCAAATGAAGAGCTAGTACTATCTAGTTGAGTATCCGAAAGTACCTTAAGGGAGTCATTCTTTTGGACCATGTAGCATCGTTGTTCGGATTCATCCTCACTAGATTCCTTCTCCATTATGGTAGGCGTTTGAAGCTTGGAGGAGGTGAACGTGTTCCACACTGCAAAGGCGGAATCACAATTAGAAACAAAGCACATATATTCTTATTAAGCGTGCTTCTAAGTGCCTCAAGGGCTTGTGCATTGGCCTATATATGATTGCTATTACCAAGATAGGATTTCTTGGTAGCGGCAAGGAAAACATGCAAGTCTAGGGTTTTCAAGTACATGGACATCCTAAATTTCTACATGTCAATGTTGGAGACATCAAACATGGGAGGTGTCAAACAATCCATTAGTGTGTGTAAACAAATAGTGTACAAATGCAAATGATATATTAGCAAAACCAAGATCACACTCCTAGGTGGTTAAATCAAATATCAGGAGCGTAGGCTCTGATACCAATTGAAAGTACACCTAGAGGGGGGTGAATAGGTGTACGACTAATCTAAGGAACAAAATGCGAAAATTAAAACTTAATTGCAACAACACTTAATGCAACCAACGAGTGTAGCTGAATTCCCGGTGAAGGGCTCTGGACTAACTCCTCTTGATTCCTCTGAATAAGAGTTGAGGCGCTATATGAAGCTCTCGGGGTTAAACACAAGTGAGGCACACAAACACACAAGCATGTATATGATATGGCATTATGAATCAATGCACAAAGTAATAGAGAGAGTTAGAGTCAATGGATCAAACGCAAACACCAAGATTTGTTTCGAGGTTCGAGCCACTGCTCTACGTCCCCGCCTTCACACAGAAGGATTTCCAATCCACTAACTTGTCCACACAGGACTCCCACACAGGGAACCTCCACTGAGGATTTGGGGCAATACAATCGGGAGTACACAACTCCTCTCTCAACCGAATACAACCTCTACACTTAGAGGCAACACAATTACCACCTCACACAAGAGGGGTAGGCACTTAGCCAATACAAACCAATCACCTCACACTTGAGGGATTCTAACACAAACTCTACCTCTCACTAGAGGGAGCCAAACACTAATCTCCACCTCTCACTAGAGGGAGCCAACTACCACTCCAAAATCAACCTCTACACAAGAGGGATAACACAAGTAAGGAGGGTTTACAACTAGGTGGTCTATCTTAACAACAATCTCTTCCACCAAATAAAGATCCTAAATAGATAGGATAGAAGATATAGCTCAAGTGTGAAATCAAGATGTTGGAAAACAAATCACAAGGAAAAAATACTTGGGAAGATAACTTAGTATTTGATAGAAATGAAGAACAAAGCAAATATCCCAAATTTATATTTTTCTTTGATTTTTCCAACTCTTGAAAACAAATAAAGAATGATCTTAAAAACCAATAAACTCTTTTGAAAATTTGCTGTTTTAACACTAGAGAAGTAAGAAAATTTTGCTCTAAAAACTTGGTTAAAAAACAATCCAAAGAGTCCCCTATTTATAGGCTAGAAAAACTAACCGTTAGGGCAATTTTTTCAGCCCAGACGGCTGTCGGTCGACCGGCCCGGTCGACCGCCAACGGTCAAAAATCCGACCGTTGGAGCCTCGGTCGACCGCAGCCTGGAACAGAGAGCAGAGCTCTCTGCCGGGCAACCGACCCGGTCGACCGGGGCTTTCCAGAGAGCAGAAGCTTTCTGGTGATCGACCGACCCGGTCGACCGGCCCTCCAACCAGAGATAGCGTGCACGGCTGTGCACGTCGGTCGACCGACTCCTAGCTCGGTCGACCGACCCGGTCGACCGGCAGAAGCCAGGACAGGACTAATATAGGGATTGAATTGTTGACTTTTTATCTTAAATAAAATCTCATAAAACTTCTAAATTTTCACAAAAAAAATTCTTGCATGGTATTTGAAATACAAACTTGTTTGAGTAAAAATCAAACCAAGTTACAAACATTTTGAACACTTTTTGTGTTATGAAATTTTGACGAAAACCAAAATCCGTATTTTCCAAAACTTGGATTTTTGAATTGAAAATATGTTTTGTCCAAAGCTCATCCAAATACAAAAACATGATACTTAAACAACTTTTAGGCATGTTGTATACGAATATAATCCAATATACATGAAATATATATATATCAATGTTTTTGATATTAAATCCGAAAATATGTTTTGTTAGAATACAAAAACATCAAACTCATGAAATAGACTATCAAAATAAGTTTGTCTAAGATATGAAGCATACATGTATATAGAACATATCTAATATACATTAAGCAATGTAAACTTGTATTGATACTATCTATTCATGAAAACCAAGATCGGTTAAACCAAAAACCGAAAACCAAAACCAAAATATGAAACGTGTGTTGTGAACTTGAGCATACCACACTATCTAATCTTTACAAATGGATCTAAACTAAACTAAACTATGTACCGAGGTCTTCTTGTAGAGCGCCGTATCCAAGTCGACTCGATCCAAACCGTGATCCACCGAGCTTGACTCCAACGAGTGCTAGATATGAACTTTGACGCTCGGGCTCTTGAATCACCACGTGAAAAGCTCCAAAACACCTTTGTTGAAGCTAATCACCTACTAATATCTTGGTTAGAGATCTGAAACTAAACATTACAAGAGTGGAATCATCGTCAAAACTAGAGTGGAAGGCCTCTGGGCCAACAGGTAGGAATCCCTAAATGTTGCATGACCCGGCGAGGCGTAATGCTCAACGCAGATCCTGGAACTACTTGAATGCGGCTTACTTCAGATGATCCAATATACCCTGTGAAGTATAGGGGTCGATCATGTTTCCCCTTAACCTGCATATCATCTGCCGTGAAGGTGATGCAAGGAGCATTTTGGGAGGCATGGAGGCAATCCTCTACATCTTCCTTCCGTGGTCCAGCCGGTATCTGGGTCATGAAGACCTCAGCATTAGCTAGGGCTTCCCTCAGGGCTTCTCTGGTTGACTTTGATAGCCTCAGGAGCTCGTAAAGGGTGATTTTGGCGGGGATATTGGCCAATTGAGCCAGGATGTCAAAGTGGTAAGGTGTTGTAGATCCTTCCACATTGTTCTTTGGGAGAGCTTTAGAAAACCGAAGCTCTTTCTGCTTCTCCACCAGTTGTTTCGTGGAGGGCTTGGCTGACTCTATAGTGGGTTTAGGAGGGCTTGCCACCATTTCGTCATACTTTTTTAAATATGACTGATCCGAACGAGTTTCTGCCACAAGTGGTTTATTAGGTTCTGCAGCAAGAACTATTGTTTCCTCTTTTGAATCAGTTAGTGAGGGAACATCGGTTTCTGCTTCTCGGGAAGAAGCGCACACCACATTACAGGACGAAGCTTTCGCCTTACCTTTGGACCTTCTGCTGGTAATAGTGGTCCATTGCTGACTGTCCACAAGGTCGGGATGAACCCACATAACTTCCCCCCTGAGGTGTGGGGACAGGTACAAGACTCTTCTCTTGTTGATGATGAGGGTCCATATTGATCATTCTTAGTTCCCCTTTCGGGATGGGAACTACTCCGGAGTGTGCTGAAGGCTGTCTTCCAAACTGGAGGAATGATGTCATATTAGCCGTCACTTTCTTCTGTTCTGGACGGAGTTTTAGTACCTTTGCATCAATTAGAACCTGAAGGATGTCTTTGAAGACATAACAGCTCTTGGTGGGGTGCCCCAACATCCTATGATACAGGTAGTAGTTAGGATTATCGGTTTTACCAGCTTCTTCAGGACGTCTAGCTTCAGGAAGCTTCAATTGTTGCTCTTGTTGAGTAACTTGAATAACGAATCAACATGTTCGTCTTTGAAGGAATACTGCTTATTGGCGCGTGGCTGACTTGAAGAGCCACTTCCCTTGACCGGCTGAGGCTTGACAGGGGATTTTGTCTCTGTCGCCAAGTTATCTTTCCTTTTGGTTGAAAAGATGTTTCTGGTGTGCGTCTTGTCGACCTTTCGGGTCTGGGTTTATTTTCTTCTGCCCTAACTTTGGCGACAATTTCTTCAGCCTGTTCACCTTGCTGGACCAATTGCTTCCAGGTGCGGCTTTCAGTAACTCCTATTTGGGCTAGGAGTGACGTTTGTAGATTGTGGCGGCACATTTCTACCAGGGTGACCTGGGTCATACCGCTAGGACAACAGAGTGCCATATTCCGAAATCTCTCTACAAATGATTTGACTGACTCTCCCTTTCGCTGCTTTGTGGCCAAGAGAGTAGGCATTGTGATCTCTGAGTCATCTTCAAAAAAGCGCGTTAGGAAGAGCTTCTCCAGATCACTCCAATTTTTAATAGAGCCTTCTGGGAGCTTCATGAACCATTCAAAGGCAAGCCCTTTTAGAGTGCCGATAAATAAATGTGCCAATATGGCATCATTATCTACCACGTTCCTCGTCTGAGACTTGAAGTAGTAGATATGTTGGTTCGGTGACCCTTTGCCGTCAAACGCCTGTAGGGTCGGAGCTTTAAACTTAGGGGGTATAGAACAAGGTCCCACTCGGCTGGACATAGCCGGACCACTCCTGCTTCTTGGAGTCCTTTCCGATTGGTAAGGGCCTCTAGACGTTGCTCCAATTGACTCATTCTTTTAGAATTAATCTTTCCATGGTCCGGATTGCCTTTCTCTTAGATGAGGATATAGACGACTCAGAAGTAGATTGCTCTTTCTCCTCGATATGTACAGAAGATGAGTTTTCTCTTTCTTTTCGTTTGCCTTTAGACTTTTTAGAGAAGGTTTTGTTAGTTGACTTCCTCTTGTCTTCAAGCAATTGTGCAAGTAATGTTTAAAATAACGATAACGTAATGATAACGTTTTTCTTCTGTTATGTTAACATAGGTTATAACGTAACGCATAACGTAAGTTACGCGATTTAATATTTATTTAATAAAAATATTTATATATATACTATATTTAAGATTTTTTATAAATAGGAAAATAATTTTAAAAACTCTAAAAAATATCAAAATAATATATAACACATTTTAGCAAGTCTCACAATAATTTTTCACATTTACAAGTTATAATTCATAATTCTACCTACACAAACAACAATATGATCCACATATTTCATTATAATTCATAATTTTTAGTCATGCTATTCAATCTACACAAAGATTCATAATTCAATTTACATAATTCATAAATCAATTATAATTCATAATTTTTTAGTCTTGCCATTTATTATAATTCATAACTCAATTTACAATATGCTAGTCAATTATACCTGCGTATTCTTCACTCTCTCCTATATTTTATCCCCGATCTCTTTGTTCTCTCTCCCGATCACTCTCTCCCTCCGATCTCTCCCTTTGTTCTCTCCCTCCAATCTTTCTCTACTTTCTCTCCTGATCTCTCTCTGCTCTCTCTCCCTCGGAAGAGAGTAGAGAGAGATTGAGAGAGATCGGGAGAGGGAGAGAGTAGAGAGGAAGTAATCAGGGGGAGAGAACTGAGAGAGATCGGGGGAGAGAAAGATCCGGGGGAGCGGAAAAAGAGAGATCAATGGAGAGAGAGCTTACTTGTGCTTGGAGACGAAGAACCGCCACTTAGAGCGCCAAGGAGAACCACTAGAGGTAAGTCTTCTTCTTTTGTTGTCGATCGGAGAGAGGTACATCTTCCTCTTTCTTCTTCTTCTCAGCGCCGATGAGGAGACGACGATGAGGTTGCAGAACGGACGACGAGCGAGCGAATTTGGGGGGATTTTTTCCTTAAACCGGGAGAATATAGGTTTTTTTATTTATAAAAAGTTGACTTGCACCATAACGTAAGTTATGGTACATTACGTTAATAATGTAACGTAACGTAAGCTACAGGCAAAATAACTATAGTTATCAAATATTGCGTTTTTTAGACCTGTTACATTACGATTGATCGGCGTTACGTTACATAACGAGTTATAACGGGTTATATAACGGGTTTTTTAAAACACTGAGTGCAAGCATCTGTTTGAGGGAATCGATGGATTCTTGTTGAGCACGAATCATCTCGAATTGTTCCCTCTGGACTTGGGCTTGTTGTTCAAAGCTCCTGGCCGTCTTCTCAGGAGTATTTGTCATGTACGCGAGGGCTTCCTTCTCTGAGATTCTGCAACGACGGAATGTGATTCATTTACTTCAATGCCCCTGCTAAGGCACTGTAGTTGATGGGGCGACCGCACCAGTCCGAGTGCGACTATGCCGATACACACCTTCTGGTGAGCTGACTGCTGGTTGATTCCCCTACTTCTGCTTGCCATGTTTGCAGTGATTTTAGGGTACTCCGCGTCAGAGAAGGTCTTCCTTCTGCGAGAGCGATATCTTTTAGCTGATTGGGAAGTTGGGGTCGATCGTTGGCTCGCATGTGAACTGTAGCGGCACTCAGAGAGCATTGCTGTGATAAGCCGTTCACAGCAACAAGATGGAGTGATCAAATTAGCACTCCTCTTCTTTGTCAAATAATCTCTTAGATCTGTCGGAGGGGGATCAAAGAGATCAGCCTCGGGTTGTCGAGGGCTTTTCAGCTTTTGAGAGCTATTCTTGCGTTGCAAAGCTGAGACGCAGGGTTCTGAGACGCGGAGCTCACGTCCTGTAAGATAGACGCGGCTCTCGCGTTTTGATTCTGAAACGTGGGCCTCGCGCCTCTGTTGAGAAGAGACGCGGACCTCGCGTTGCTGATTGTTGCATCTGGCTAGCGACACTTGAGAAACGCAGGCCTTCTAGTTCTCGCGCATAACTGTAGAGACGTGGGTCTCGTGTCTCGAATGAGAAACACGGACCTCGCGCGGCTGATTGTCGCGTTTGGGAGATGAAACTTTAGAAACGCAAGCCTGTTGGGCTTCGCGTTTGAGTTTCCAAACGCGGACTTCGCGTGTCTGACGTGATTCAGAAGAGACGCGGGCTTGAACCTCGCGTCCTGTATCTGCGCGTCCTGTATCTGCTGGACAGATAGTTGTTCTAGCTTCTCGCGCCTGTAGTTGACGCGCACGCCGTCTCTGTCGTCGCTCAGCATTCTGGTTACGCCGTACGGGTTGATGGGAACCCCCAGTAACTTGGTGCTGAGGAAGGGGATAGGCATGAACGGGCTGAACATCAGCAACATTAACCCCGCGGGTCTCATGGGAGATGTTGACGCGGGCGTTACATATGATGTTGTAAGCCACGACATCCTTCTTGCCAGTCGCGTCTGAGGGGATCTCAGAGCGGACTCGAGAGCAAGTTTCTGAGGAGACTTTGTGGTGCTGTCGCGCCTTAGGGCTCTTAGAGCCGGAAGAGGAACTCTTCATACTTTGCCTGGTCGAACTCCACGACAAGTGATTCGACCGTTTTTCTCATATAGGTGACGTCATCTTGCGCCACAGCTTGCTCGTCAGTAGAGAAAGTGGTCCCCAGCGGAGTCGTCATCTCTTGTTTGGTGGAGGAAAAACTGAAGATCGAGGAGTAGATTCTTTATTTTACTGTAAAGAAAATACAGCGGGTCAATAATCCTCTTACAAGAGAGGGGAGTTATTCAAACTCGAATCTCCCATTTGTTTAGTGCTGGGTTCTTGATGTGGCGATGGAAAGTGAATCTTATTTTCCGTTGACCGGGTGAACGTCAGGACCTCTTGGGAATCTTCTATTTGGATAGTAGACGAAGTAACACAGCTTCTGTCCACCAAGAATCTCAAAGAGATTGTAGGCAAAGAACGAACTTGTATGCAGCAAGTTGTTAGAAGAGTTGAACTTTCTCGTTCTTTTCGTTAGAAATCTTGGTGTTTCTACGGCTTACAACCGAAGCTCTTTTGACCAAGAATTATCCGACATTTTTTCGACCCCTCTTCCATAGAAAACTGCGCTATTTATAGAGGTTTCAGGGGGTAAACGTGTCCCCTAAAAACACTCCATAATGGGGGTTAACTCCCTCATTACGTGGGCAGTAATTGACCCAGTAATGAGGGCAGTTATAAGTTATAACGAGACGCAGGTTTTGAGCCTTGCGTTTTGCTGCTGAAGTAATGCTTGAGAGACGCGGGTTTCCAGTTCTGCGTCAAGCTTCGCATGAGACGCGGGCTTTGGACTCTGCGTCTTGGTACCGCAATAATGCTGAGACGCGGGTTTCAACCCTCGCGCCTTGGTCCTTGCAGTAATGTTGAGACGCGGGTTTCAACCCTCACGTCTTGGTGCTGCGCTGGTGGCGATGACTAGCTCTGCGTCTGGAGTTTGGATTCTGCTTTTTGACGACTTGTCTTCATTGATTTTTAGACAGCCTGCAGGCACAAAGCCAAAACTCAATTACCTCTAAATAAGCGGGATGGGCACAAAGCCAAACTACAATAACCTCTACACAAGAGGGATAAGACACTAAGTCAAAATGCAAGCACCTCTACACAAGAGGGATAAGCCACAAATTCAAAGCAAAACCCCAATCACCTTTACCCAAGAGGGATAGGCACAAAGTCAAAGCAAAGAAGAGATTACAACACTTGGTGATCACAATAGACCACAAACAATTTTCCTCACATAAACAAGATCCTATAGATAGGATTAGATATGATAGCTCAAGTGTGAGAAAATAAGGTGTTTAGAGAACAAAATCACAAAGAAAAATACTTGGGAAAAATACTAGATAGAAATAAAAATAAAGATCAAAATCAATTTCTCAAAGACTTCTTTTTCTTTGATTTTTTCAACCCTTTGAAAAACAAAATAAAAGATAGAGATTTGAGGCACAAAAGCTCTTTTGAAACTCTTTAGAAAATGGGCAAGATGGCACTAGAAAACTGATTAAAATTCTCTTCTCAAATCTTGTTCAAAGTAACCCCCAAAACCCTTTTATATAGGGCTAGGAGAAAACTAGCCGTTGGCAGCCAGAAAAGGTCATTTTTGACCTTACGGTTGACCGGCCAGTCGACCAGCCAACGGTCATATTTCTGACCGTTGGAGCTCCGGTCGATCGGGCCAAGCCTGTGGCACCACCCGAGAGCTGGGTAGTTACAGTCGGTCGACCGCCCAGTCGATCGGCCTTCTAGGCAGGCCATGTGCACGTCCTCGTGCACATCGGCCGACTGATCCGATGACCGACCTCTGGTCTGGTCGACCGCCAGCGGGTTCTGGCAGGAATTATAGGTTAAGAAACTTAGTTTATTTAACACCTATAAAATCTCATAAATTCTCATAAATTTCACAAAAATAAGTTTTTATTAAATATTTGAAGAACAAATATGTGTAACAAAAAATCAACACATATTACAAACTATTTGAGCTATTTTTGTGATATAGAAATTAAGCTTAAATACAAAATCGGTATTTTCTGAAAACCAAACTTTGAAATGAAAATTCGATTTTTCTCAAACTTGTATAAATACAAAAGCATGATATTGAAACACATTTGAAGGATATTGTGTGTGGATAGAATTCAATACACATGTAAATGATATATCTATATTTTTGACATGAAATACAAAAATAAGTTTTGTAAATTTCAAAACTCTAAACACATGAATAGAATCATCAAAATAAGTTTTTCTAAATATATGAAGCATATATGTATATAGATGAAATCTAATATACATTAAACCATGTAAACTTGTTTTAATTCTATCTATTCATGAAAATCATGTATATGTATATATGAAATCCAAAACCAGTTAAACCGAAAATCAAACTTTTGTGTGTGTGTGTGAACTTGAGCATATCAACACTAGTCTATCTTTACATAAGATCTAATCACAATTAAAACTAGACAAATCAAAGTCTTATTGTAGAACTCCTTCTCCAAGCCGACTCGATCCCAACGCGATCCAAAGAGCTAGACTCCTCTTGAGTACTTGATGCGATCTTTGAAGTGCAAGCTCTTGAATCTATATTTGTTAGCTCCAAAACTCCTTTGTTGAAGCTAAGCACCTGTTAAGCTCTTGATCAATAACTGAAACTATATAAATATAAGATCATTAGTACTATAACTACATGAGTTAATCATTATCAAAACTAGAGTGGTGGGCCTTTGGGCCAACACTATTCTTATAACCAAAGAAAGTGTGTGCAAACATGGGGTCAGCTAGATCCATGAGAACATTGAGAAATAACCTCTTAGAAGTTAGATATTATATGGTGCACATCCTTAATAACATGTATCTTCATTCATCTTGCTTTTCCAAAACTTTAGCTGGATATCTAGGAAGATGGAGAGACTATGAGCGAAAACACCACAACCAAAGCCTTATTATATTGTTTGTGCTTACATTGATTGGGACAGAAAAGCCTCACCTGTAAAAGGATGTGTAAATGTTATGACTGGTAAACTGGCCTGATGGTCTTTCTTCCTTTCAACTTTCTGTTTGCTACTGTTGATACTTGCCTGACTTCTTTTGAACTGCTTTATGTCCATTCTAGTATGTTCATAATCTGCCTATCAGATACTAATATTATGTAGTTATTGATATCTCTTGTCATTTATAGGCTGCAGGTCTTCCATGGACTGTGGCCAAAGGGCATGACACCTTCACTCCAATCAGCCCTGTTGTAAGCTATCCAACACTATTGTTTTGATTTACTTTGAGTTAGTCTTGTGGTTATTATAGGAGAAAAAGAAAATGGTGAACTTCCCAATCTATAGCAAATGAATCAGCCAGAAATGAGTGAGTTTGTTGAGTTAAATTGGCGCATTTGGCACATAATTCAAGTTCTAATTGAGTATAAGTTCGGTTTCTCATGAAAGCAAGCAACTCATATTTTATAACCTTGTCAATCGGGTAAAAAAACATAAAGCAACATTTACGCGCTGATTACTATGGTACTGTCCATGATTTGTCTTATATGTGATATATTGTTTCAGTGATTTGAACCTAAATAATTTGCTTGCCATTAGTTGTAAACACCTGTAATGTACTTTTCTAAGTGGAAGGTCGCCTCATAATTTAATATTTGATATTCAAAGACACGATCATGAGTTTTCAGATTCAAATCCAACCCAACAATCAGAATATAGTGTACCCAATTTTACTGTTGTAAATTTATTTTTCATTTATTGTCTTATCTATTTCTTTCTTTATTTATTTTCTGCAGCTACCCAAACCAATGATCAAAGATCCTGAGCATCTTGAATTGTGGTTAAAGGTGCTTGAATTCCCATGTTATACTTTATTTCCAAATATGCACAAATCTGTCCTTGTAATTATCTTTAAAGTATTTAAAGAAGCAATCATCTTTCCCAGGTAGATGATGAAATCAAGCAGAAAGGTTCAACTAAGGATATGATATTTAAGATCCCTTTCCTAATCAGTCATATAAGTTCTATTATGACGCTAATGGAAGGAGATGTTATTCTTACTGGTAAGGACATTTCCTTGAAGTATTTTGTTGCTCTTTTGTTTTAACTCTTTATTTTTCTATTTTCTATTTTTGTTGTTGATATCTATTGCAACAAAGAAGCAGATGTGCACAATATATGTGCTATAGTCAGCATCGTCCTTGATTAGAGTGCTATATGAGATCTAGAGAATTATGCATTCCTCAACTTGCAAAGATTAAGAATATGAAATCATATCTAGGAATCGTAGAGCAAAACACTCTTTCTCCTTCAGAAGATTATTTCACGTGGCTTTTTTGATGCATGTGGTTTTCATGTAGAGCAGACGGACTGCACTGATTGTGATTGTAGGTACATTGAACAATGTCTGTTGGAATTTAGGGTCATTTGTGCGGGTTTGTTATTTCAAGATCAAAATTAATCACTTGAAATCATTTTGGTCCTGTTAGAATCATGCAACTTTGGTTCTGAACTCATAGCCCATGGTGTATCTTTGACACCGACACTGGCTAGTCTCTCCTTATATTGTTAATCACATAATCCAAGCCTGCCTTCGACTTCTAAAACTAGTATATGATTCACTCTGAGAATCGACATCCCCATCTTGAACGTACACCTTAAATTGCTTCTGAACGGTTTTGAGAACCATGGCCTATTCATTTAGACAATTAGCATGACTAAATGTAGATCAAGATTACTTGCGACATTTCGGCCAAAACTAATACACAGGGTGTTGGCCCCCCATTTCTTTCATTGATGTATGTCCTAATATGCTCGCTCTGCCCTTTGTGCAGGTACTCCACAGGGTGCTGGTCCCGTGAGAGCAGGCCAAAGGATAACGGCAGGCATATCAGGTCTTATAGACGTCCATTTTGATATTGAGAAGCGCCAAAAAGCAGCAGCAATCAGTTGAGGGTTCACGAAATGTTACATTCGGCTAATAAAGTACCCTGCCCTTGCTTTCTCGCTGTGCTATTATCAAACTAAATCCCACAAGATCAGGAGAGGGTAAAACAGATAGAAGACAGAATTTCTTGCTGTCGTTTAGACAGCAGCGTCTTGGCTTTGATTAGTGTGTGAATGATGCTGGCTTTTACATTTACATATTTCTTCTGTTTTGGTTGAAAAAAAGTATCTGATGTGTCAAACAAATATCTGATTTCTTCTGTTCTGGTGATAACAAATAAGGTTGCAAATTGATGGTTAAATGCTTTACATATGAGAACAGAGAGCAACTCTGCCCAATTTACAGTGCACGATGTATACCCTGTCAAAACCAGTGATCAAAAAGAACCTGAATTCAAATAAAATTGTTCTAATGTATATGTTTGTATGATTCAATGTACGTACATTATAATAGAGTTTGTTATCAGGTTATTTTGGCTACACACACACAATCAGTGAAAACTAGGTATCATTCAGCATTTTGTGTTTCAACAAAATCAATTGGTCTACCTCTCTGTCTCCCCAAAAAGGCTTTAAATTGGCACCATTGATTACAATAACCAGAAGAGACATAGGCCTAGCATGACACTTGCTTATGATCCCACATTGAGATCTCAATTCATCACTCGAGCCAGCTCGAAGCTAGCCCAAAACAACCAATTAGGCCACCTCATGTAAGGCCTCTCTCTCACATTCATGCTTCTTCTTGTGGTTTGTTGTGCTCTAGCTAGGGGTGCCATCGGATTGGATACGGATCGGATATTGTCTTTACCATATCCATATCCGCACCCAACCTTTGGATACGGATATTGGCGGATGTGAAAAAATGATATCCGTATCCGCCAAAATCGGATATCGGATATGGATCCGATATTAGCGGATCGGATGCGGATACTAATCGGATATATAAAAATGGATACGCTTAAGGAACAACTAAATAGATATACTTATATTATTTTTTATCTCGTTTACAATAATATTAAATGTGATACATATTATGATATTATTGTGGACGTATCAATGCTTCCACCGTATCCATTGTCATTCGACTTCTATAGCAATATATTACACGAGTCCGGTGCTATATGTCGATTCGGATGGCATGATTGATGCCGAAATACTCAAAATATCTCATTCTACTCTTGCAAGAATCGGATACTTTCTACTATTACTTTTTCACCAACTCAAAATATCAAAATTAATTGCCTCATTCCATTGAAGAATAGTCTCTTTCATACGGATATCATTATCAAGCACCCAACTTTCGGATATCGGATCGGATATGGATAGGATATTGCTTTTACCATATCCGTATCCTCACCTAACTTTCGGATACGGATACGGATATGGATATTGACGGATGTGAAAAAATGATATCCGTATCCGGGTTGGAGGCAGATTCGGATACGGATATCCGCGGATAATCCGCATCCGGTGGCACCCCTAGCTCTAGCTCTTGCTATATGTATATATATACACATCTCAGGGTCAGTTTGTCGCGTTGATGTCTTTATTTCTAGAGGCCCATCAAGAATTTGCATCCCCTCATGAGGAATATATGCCCATGGTCTAAAGAGATCAATCAGTCTTCTGTGGATAAGAAGAAGAAGATATATGCACACACAAATGTAGAAAGAACAATCATCACCATGAATGTGTCTTCTGAGCTTTATCAAAGGTCAGTCATGATGCCATAGGACTCTACTTTGAATTCTGCAGGATAATATCGTATAAATGTTTTATATTTTTTGGTGCTGACACCAAACCAAAGTTCTCAGCAAATTGAGTTTGACTTCTGTTCTAGGATCAGATGAGGGAACAATAGGCAGCGCATTTATTCTTCTTTTTGTGCAGTTGTTCTGTTGACGGTTGGTCGAGCCCATTAACGCGCTGAGTGGCCTGAAACGCAGTTCATGCGTGCTAGAATTTTTTCCTAGAATTTTAGAATGAGGCCATTGACATTCTTGACAATATGTTCGATCAAATGTCTCGTGATATGTTAGCAGATAAGAGAAATGTGACGAAGTCATGACAGACCATTTTTGGCTCTTATTTGATCATCACACTACCAATTGGCTCTGATCATCTCAAGTAGCTCGAAAGTACATGATGAATGTCAATGAGCAGCCTAAGAATATGCTTGGACAATGAATTGATTTCGACATACATGCAACCGTGTTTGAGACCTTGGCCTATCGCTAAAGAAAAGGAATACGGCTATACAGCACAGGTCAAACTCAACCAGACAGGAACAAAGCATTGCTTATGGATTAGCTGCATTGACTTTTTTGTAGGAATTGGATAATTTGGATAGTTTTGTCCGTGCAATAATGCGTGAATTTTCAAGATTTTGCCCATCTTTTGGAGATAACTTAGATTCCTATCAGAACTTCACTATATTTTCTCAGTGAAGGCAAGGAGAAAGCTTTGTTATGGGACAACAAAGCATAAGATGCATTTGGCAAATCATATGAGATGCATGTTAGGCTCATCTCTATCCTGTTATCAATAGAAAAAAATTGCAAGCTTGAGATGTCTTTCTGTATTATTGGAATATATTCCTTATGGGGAGGGGAACATTATTGACTTGGTTCTAAAAATCTAATGAATGTGATGAGGTGAACACAAGCATAGCCTACACTATTAATAGGGGCATGTGAGACTGAAATAGTCAAGCACCACCAAGAAGAAGAATGACAATGGAAGAGAGGCCTTACATGAAGGTAAGAGCCTATCTTTGGTAGCCAAGGATGATTTGCCTGTGTCCTTTTGGAGGTCTTCGTTGACATACGTGCAAGCTCAGGCTTGCCCGAGCGAGAGATGAGTTGTGATCTCTACATGGAGTTATAGGCAATCTCCTTGGCTATGCTAAGTGGCTCTCTTCTCTCATGGTAGACCTAAATCTCTTCTGCCATTGTCGCCGTTGGTGTCATTGAGTTAATGGTAAGGTTTAAAAGTTTGAAGGAGATAGGGAGCAAAGGTAATTAATTGGATATTGTTCTATAAGAAATCCTACAATGTAGTTCTTTTGAAAGAGGATCGCATATGCTTCTTTAAGTTGATTACAAAATAATTGGGTTGAATACTCAAAGTGAAATCATATTATCTCAGTTATACTGAAGCTGGATGACAAGCCATATTCTAATCACTGGATATATAGAAGAAATATGGATTATGTATTGTAAAATGTTTAGGATATATAGCTAATGTTATGGACTCTGATTAAGTGAGCACAATGCCAATTGTACTGTAAATATATATTCAGCTGGCGAAAATTGTTGAAACTTAACAATTCTTTTCTTCAAGGAATATTTATTACTGTCTTTTTTTTTAGGAAAAACTGTGAGAAACTCAGCTCACTTCATTAAAAGAGCTTAATGAAATAAAATACAGAGAGAAGAAAACAACAAAAAGCGAAAAGAAAGAAGATATGAAATACAACAAGGGTGTTGTTGATATGTTTTTAATGAATAGAAACAAACCAAGTCATCTTTGTAGACTTTTTCTCAAAATCAATTAGCCACCTTATGAAATCTCTAGTCACGCTAAAAGTCATCAATAGTCACCCTATGAAATCTCTAGCCACCCTGAAAGTCATTAATAGCCACCCTATGCAGATCTTAGCCACCCTAATGAATCAATTCGGCCACCCTATAATTTTGATGTATGTGTGGGGTGAAGTGATGAAGGGATTCACAAGTTTTGCCTATAAATAGGCATCACATTGCATGAGATTTCAAGGTAAGGAAGTGAGAACGAGAGAATTGCTAAATATTGTATTATTCTCTTCATCTCTTGCCATTTATCTTTCTTTTATTAAGCTCTAGTGAGTTGAGCTTATTTGTGCTTGGGTGAGTGAGATTAGAGTTGTAATATCTTATATTCTCCTCTTTAGATTAGTGAATTTCTCTAACTGTCTTCGCCCGTATATGTAGGTCACATTGAACGAACCACGTTAAATACTGGTGCTCTGCCTTTTTTTTGTTTCTATTAGTTTATATTGCTATCTGTTTAATCTCTCTTTATACTTGTCATCTTTTACATTAGAAGGGCACTGTTACAACATGTGCAACCAAACAGAAGAGGCAAATGTATCAGCTGTCAACACAAAAGGCTGGTGCTACTCTGGCATCAAACTGCGGAATCCTCAGACACCTGTGATGACCCGACGTCCACATCACGAGGATTCATGTGCCACCCTGCCACCGGGACCACAAGAAGGTATGGATCTACAATGGTCTGTGCCCTAGCCTAAAGAACGGGATGAGGCGAGCCCTTTCTAGAAACGGAATTCAGCCCGGATGAGCAAGAGCAACTGAGGAACAAATCGAATTTTAAAATTAAAAACTCTAGCATTTCTCTCTCTCCAGATTGCCCAACACGTAGCGGCGACCCCTATATTGGTCAAGACATCCACGTTGATGGAAAGAACACAAGTTTGAAGCATGAGTTGCAAAATTGAGGTGTCTTGTACCAAGCACACAAGGTATACATGCACAAAAGTACGTACAATTTTGTGCATGTATTGTATAGCTGGATTGGCGAAAGCATATTTAGATTCTTGTATTAATTGTATAGTTATCCATCTTGCCATCATCCTCTTCATTATGTTCAAACCATGATTTGTTATTATTATTATTTTATACATCAATGTATTTTTTTAATCAATTAATTAGACTGAATACAATTATCCGCTTAAATCGCTTGCCCGTGCACTTCCAGTTATATATAAGCATAGCCTTTATCAATATTTTTTGAAGGATCAACTTTGTATTTTGTACATTTTGTACCACTCTTTCTTGAGGTTGTTTCGTTAAGTACTTATTAATAAAACACCGGGGGCTTTCAGCCTCATGGTTTATTCTCAAAAAAAAAAACATATATTTTGGGTGAAATAGACTTTATCAGTATAATGTTCTTTCTTTTCTTGAGGAAATTATCAAATATAATCTTTAAGACCCAGATATTCGCAAATGCACATGAGCATCCACACACAGAATCATCAAGTTTTTACCCTCTGATGTGCATGAAAATTTGTTTTGTTATGTTGCCGTTGTTTTTTAGCATTTAGAATTAATATATCATGCAGGAGACCTCATTGAAATATAGAAGTAGTTTGGGAAAACATATGTGAAAGGGAAAGAGAAAACAATGACAATTGAGGGGGACTGTCCTTTGATCAGTTCAGGTCAATATATGCCCATAATTCTCTCAATCTTTTGTATGAGTTATGTTGGTGATCTTTTCCCTCAAATACAATAATGTGATCTCAATATGATCTCAATATTTTTTTTTCCCCATATTATAGCCACATGTTACATTAAACAACATAATGAAACAAAGTAAAAGATGTGGATGCAGAGCTTCTGCCAGTTGGACTTGTTCTAAAATGTAGTTTTCCTTTTTATGTACCCATATATATGCATCTGTCTACTGATCTAGGGTTGATGTTGTGAGCAAGAGGCATCCACCTCCAGTGAGATTTGGATTGCATTTGTAATTAGAGTTTGAGTACTTCCACCAGAGAGATTGTGCCTTAACAATTTGTTATAGTGAGTAATATCTTTTCCTCCTTCAAGTGCTGAACTACGTAAATTTGTCTCCCCTTGTTCTTTCTCCTCTCATTTTGTTCACTTGAGCTTGGTATTTGTTCTAACAATTGTCAATCCAAAAGTTGGGATTTGAGCATCACGTTGATGCACATTTCCATACTCTCATCTTCATTTCGCAATTAACTCCTCTTTGTTATTGCCTGTAGATGCTAGCACATGTTCTGAACAATGTGTGTTGTTCTCCTCTCTTTCTTATTTTCCATCTTTAAACTAGGCGAGTTGATTTTGTTTATGCCGTATTTTTTAAAGAAAACTGTTTGTGCTGCATTGTGTTTGTTTCTTAGAGATAATGGGGAATATCATGGTTTGAGTCAAAAGATGGCTATAGAAAATAAACAAGCTATACACATACATTTTCTCTATAAAAAAAAGGTCATACACAATAAAAGACAACATATAGATACAACATATAGATTTCACAAAATATCCATAGAAGTAGGGGCAGCTAGAGAGTATCAGAAATATCAAGGTGCAATGGTATGTTAACCTTCATCATCAAGGCTGTCTGATGTCAAAACTGTAGGAATCCATTCAGGAGCGGCGCAAAAGGACCAGGTTGCTGTTCTCGGCTTTTTATGCATCTTTATCGCGTTCACCTCACCATTACAATGAAAATGTTACCCTTATCTTTCTACATGTCCTTGTCTCTTGTTCCTAGAGGAGGTGCATATGGAGAAAAACTTGATACATGCTCTATGACTTTTCTGATAGGTCTATTCAGTTTCTTTTTCTCTATGGAAATAGATGAAAGAAAAGAACTTCTGATGACATTAGTTTTTGGCATAGCAGTGAATATGTATACGCACATTGATGTGTGTTATGCATGTAGATGCAATGTATGTATGTATACATATATGTGCACCATGTATTGATTCTGTAAATAATGAGATGCCATATTTGCATCCCCATTTCCTTTAGTACCAAATTTATGTTTGAAATTGACAAAAAGGTGATTACCCACATTATGCATTTTTGCTGGTCATAGACACATTCTACATGAGGCGCCATATTTACATCAAGATTTTATCTAAACATAACTTAGTTTTGGAATTGATAGAAGGTGAAATCCCATTTTTTTTTATATGTATCAGATATCCACATTCACCAAAGATCGACAAATGGATGCAATGCTAATTGCTAAATTATCTATAGATATAAATTCACATAATGGTGCCTGATGGATTATCACATAATCTAGGCCACCTAACGATGAGTTTAACGGCTAAAATCTTTCAGCAAGTATAAAACAATGCATTTCTGGAACTCCATTTGTCAATTAATTCTTTCTTCTACTCACTATACATGAATCGCCCTACCTTTCTTAGTTTCTTTGCCGTATTTCCGTTGAAGGTGTATTGTCTATATTACATACGGCAATATTAGAAGAGATGAAGGCCTAGCATGAGGGATGAGAGCCACTTAGCTTAGCCAAGGAGACTGCCTATGAACCCACATTGAGATCTCAAACCACTAGTAATTAAGACCTCAAAATCGGATATCCACGGGCAAGTCATCCTTGGCTACCAAAGATAGGCTCTTATCTTCATGTAAGGCCTCTCTTCCACTCTCATTTCTTCTGATTTTGTGATGGCTAACTCTTGCTTGTCATGCTACTATATATAGCAAACACCATATCAGCCTCGGTTGCCATATTCATAGATTCTTAGATTTGGCTGAATTTCTCCCTCAAACAAGGAATAGATTCCAAATGATCTAAAGGTATCGATCAAGTTCGCTAGTTATTTATGGGCAATAGATAGAGGTATCGCCTATGGTGTTTACTAAATGTGCCTTCTAAGCTCTCTCAAAGGTCATGGTAACATGACAAAAGTTGCTACAAGTTCTCACACTACAAAAGATGGCTACTAACCATTATGCAGAAAATTCATTGTTCCACTGTCAAAATCAAAGTAAATCAAAGGTTTGACTGATTCTTTGCATCTTGGATTTTACTTGTCTCTAAAAATGCATGAAAGAAAATAGGTTCCAAGGATTCACTTGTGATTTCATTATCTTCACGGTCTGCTTAGCAATGGTAAGTTGAGATCAATAAAGCTAGAATTGAACATACTTGAAGTGGTTTATGCATCTCAAAATCTCATCCAATGTCTGAGCATCTTCAACGGATGATCATTGACATTCCCAAAGTTTGCCTAAAGCTACTCGAATGTCTACTACTAGATAAGGCGAAAGCCGGCATGCTTATATTCCTTTCAGACCTCTTGATAAGCCATATGAATTGGTACAATATTTCATCTCTATGCGAAAAAAATTGTCCAGGCAAACCCTTTCATCAATAGGTGTTCATCTTAATTTGCTTGCATTTGTCTACAACCCAATAGATTTAACTAGAAAGATACAAAAGAAGAATTATATAAGGTTAAATGAAAAATTCTATAGAAAAAAGATAACAATTTTTCTTTTTTTTTGCTCGAACAAGACTGGACATGTTACACAACTGATACATTATCTGTTTGAACACTATAGCATTGTCTGAAAACAAAATATTCATTCATTCATTGACAAGTTTTTTGAGTGTTTTATTGGCTAAAACAGCCTGATGCATCTATTCAGAATTTCTTGATGAAGTCATATATGTGATCAGTTATTTCTTGTGGGCGACTCCAGGCAAGACGCCTACTTCCTTAAGCAATGGAACATCGTTCTTGAACCCGCCTTTGTGTATGTAGTCCTGGATGCCCGGGTATTAGTGGTACACCATATCGATGTTACCTACAATGAACTTCACCGGTACTTTAACTTTCACCCCGATCCACGGCCCTGTCAGCTCCCAGTTTCTGCCTCCAACAACACAAGAAGATAAATTTTCAGATGCTATTGTATTCATTGAATCAAAACAAATTACAGAACTTACAAATCAAAATTTCGATAATAGTTTACGGGCCCAGTACATCCATCTTTATGTTTGCTTGCATATTAGTCTATGTCCTCCTGTGAGAGCCATGAAGGCAGTATAATTTGATCATCTGGCGAAGCCTTGCCTTTGGGTATTAGTACAGGCCCTGGATCGCGAGTCGCAAACAATTTTTTCAGGACTAGATCAGCACCAAGATGAGCAAATTCTTGTTCCACATCTCTATGTTTCTAGCATATAAAACGCTTATAGTTATAATTCAAGTTCATCGCGAAAATAGAAAAGACTGAACATATTGTACCTGAATCTGCAGACATAGGCATAGAAAGACCTGAAGAATTCTGTAAACTTTGTGGCAGGGTAGCGAGGGATGTACGGCGTTACCAGTGTCTTTATTTCTTAGTGATTTCTCACCTGATTATTGAGTGTTTCTTCGTGATTTCTGTCTTTTCTGTACGTTTTATTTTGTTTCTTTTCTTTGTGATTTCCACGAGAAAATGGCACTCATATGAAAGCTGTAGTTGCATATGCATGATTCATTTTAGGACCATACAAACATCTAAATATCTGGATATCACTTTCAACTGGTATCTCTTTCTTTCCTCATCTGCATTGTTGGTATCAAATCATGACTGAGACCCAAGTAAAAAAAATTAATCTCTAATTTTGGCATTCTAGAACTTGCACCTGCAAGAATGCAAACATGTTTCTCACATATTTTTTAAGAGAAGAATCAGAGAGAGGATGTGTTAACTATTTTGAATTGGTGTGGGAGTTGAGCACTTTTCTCCCAAAAGTAAGAGGCAAAGTGCATACATTTTTTTTTCAAAAATTTCAAAAATGCCTTTGATTAGACCTCACATCATTATCCTTTTTAACTCTTTAAAAATTTGAGTGTTTGAAAGAGTTAGTAAGAGTTGGGGCCTATCTTCTTTTCCTTGTTGAAGATAGATTCACATCTTTACTTGAAGATAATTATGCGTAACATCATTAACAAGAGTACTCTCAGAAGTGTTGTAACAGTGGGCTTCTAATGTAAGAGATGACAAGTATAAAGAGAGATTAAACAGATAACAATATAAGCTAATAAAAAAAAAGGGACAGCACACCAGTATTTAACGTGGTTCGGTCAATGTGACCTACATCCATTGGAGAAGACAGCAAGAAAAATTCACTAATCAAAAGGGGCGAATACAATAGATTACAACTCTAATCTCACTCACCCAAGCCCAATGAAAACTAACTCACTAGAGCTTAACAAAAAAAAAAAATAAATGGCAAGAGAAATAAGAGGATAATACAATATTTAGCAACTCTCTCATTCTCACTTCCTTACCTTGAAAGTCTCATGCAATTTGATGTATATTTATAGGCAAAACTTCTAAACCCCTTCACCGCTTCACCCTATACATACATCAAAATCATAAGGTGACCCAGTTGATTTCATTAGGGTGGCTAAGATTTTCATCGGGTGGTTATTGATGACTTTTAGGGTGGTTAGAGATTTCATAGGGTGGATATTTGATTTTGAGAAAAAATCTACAAAGATGACTTAATTTGTTCCTATTTATTAAAGATATATCAACAAATCTCCACCTTTATTTGAATGAATAACAAATCTCTCCACCTTAACTTGAACTGTATCAAGCGTCCTTTTGATTCTTGCTGTCTTCTCTAGCCTCCACGGGCTCAACCTTTACCACTTTGAACACCAAGCAATTCGAGACAACACTCGAACTCGTACGAAGGTACAGACTTTGTCATCATATCTGCTAGATTATCTGCAGTTTTATCAGAACTAATAGCCTCATTGTAGGTGGAAGACTCTGAAATCTCAATAGATTCTGCCACACTTAGAGCATAAGCGATCATATCTGCATAGACATGCCGTTTAGGTGGACGGCTCTGCCATTCCAGATATTTGAGCCCACTTCAATTTCATTAAAACTATCACTGTTAATGTAATAGCTCAAGGTTCATGCATGTACATATGTGGTTATTTATCACATGCATGAACTATTACTGTAGTACATATGTAAATCCTATTCCAGACTATTCTATCAGAATTCAGAATTTGAAATCCCTCTGCACAACCTCGCCTGCATATCAAAGTCCATGCCTATCTGATCTGGACAATTTCAACAGCTATCCTGTGTCATTTTAGCTTATATGTTCAGCATCTGTGTCACAGTTTCTTGTCACAGGTTCGCGAACCAGGTAGCAGCAAACTGCTATTTGCTAACACATGACATATCTTGTTGTGTAGGTGAGATTGCTGAGAGGAAGAAGATTACAATACCAACTAAAGAATGAGGGCGCGGCCAAGACGCCGTCTCTGAGTTCACAAGGGAAGACGCTGCCGGCCTGCTCGTCTGAAGAAGAGCGCGAGAAGTGAAATGCGGCATCAGAACTGGTTCTCCGTGATGCTTCCCTCTTCAACCGTCGTACTGAAATGCCAAGCAAGTGCTGGCACCGGGCGGAGGCCAGTGTCGCCGGAGAGCTCGCCGGCCGATGGGATGTACTGTACATGCAAAGCATATTACCATAAATTTTAGACCTTCATTTATATCATTCATTCTTCAGTCACAATCTACGTTAGTTTGGTTAAATATTTGCATATGGAACATATTTGCCAGAAAAAAAAAGTGGGGGGAAACTGTTTGAAAAAAATTATATTTATTGCAAGAGAAAACTTGTACGTAAAATTGAAGAAAATGATGATGATGATTCCAACTGAATGGAATCTTTTTATTATTCAAGTTCAATAAACAACAGAATCCTCATTTTCAAGTAACATTTCTTGAAACATGAGAGATTAGTGAATTACAGAAAAATCCTAAATAAAACTTGTATAATAATAATAACTCCTAAGTCCAAAACAAACACACAAATTATTCAAATGACAACTTCCAGAATCCCCACATTAACTAAATATTTACAAAAAAAAACACCACCATCACCGAATCCAGATCCCTAAAAGACCACCGGCATCAGATCGTCAAAGCTCCACAGTCCCTGCTGGTCGTCCGCCGCAGCCGCCGCGTCAGCGAACGCGGCCGGCTCGCCCCCCTGGGCGCCACCGTCGGCGAACTGCGGGACGCCGAAGAAGTCCATGTAGTTCTCGTACGCCATCAACTCCTCCCTCAGCCTCCCGATCTCCCCGCTCTCCGCCTTCACCGGCATCGGAGGAGGAGGAGGAGGCGGCGGAACCACCAGCGTCTCCGGTGGGAAGTCCTCGTTGGGGAAGTTGACCTTGGCCTTGCGGCCGCGGATGCGGCGGGCCTCGCGGTCGTAGGCGCGCGCGGCCTCCTCGGCGGTGTTAAAGGTGCCGAGCCAAACCCTAACGCCCTTCGCCGGGTCGCGGATCTCTGCCGCCCACTTGCCCCACGGCCGCCGCCGGATCCCGCGGTAGAGGTTCTTCCGCTCGCGCTTCCGGGTCTCTGTAAATCGCACATTTTCCCAACAACCCGTTAAAGGTCCGTTAAGGATCCGATAAGAAAAAAAGGGACAATTCAATTCTTTTTAGCAGTATAGCATCTAAATTCTCTATATAGTATCTCCAATTAATAGAAAAATGTGTAAAAATCCTCAGCAAAGTCTCTCATTTCAATTTAAACCTTTTTCTAGCAGATAAATGGACATTTAATTTAAAAAAAAGAATATTAGGAAACACTAAAGTTTAGTTACTTATAAAAATTTGAAAACACTAAAAATCAAAGAAATTCTGAGTATTTCAACTTGTTTCCCCAATTTTAACTTGAAAGAAATGAACCAAACTTTCAATCTGAACAAGAAAAAGAGCTAAATGCAGGAGGGAGAGGGGAGAGAGAGAGTTATTGGCAGTAATAGAGTAAGGTTGTGTTTGACCTTTAGGCGGCGGCGGCGGCGGCGGCGGCGTGCTCGGATGGCGGCGATCCGGCCAGAGATCGGATGCCGAGATGGAACCTCGGCGGTTGGGGATGAAGTCGGAAATGATTGCTCCTCTGCACATTTTGCTAACGGGTTTCGGGTAATGAGATTTTGGGTTTAGAGAAGAGAGAAAAGTGTTGAAGGTTTTGGGAGGTTTTGAGTTGAATTGAAGCTGATAGTGATGAGAGAGAGGTTTTTATAGGCGTCGGGTGTTTCGACTTTCTTTGCTTTTAGTGTGTTTGACAGCGTAGAATTGGCGGGCTAGAAAATAGAGGAAGGTTCTGAGCGCGGAACTGAGGGTTTTACAGAATTAGCTAGACGTGAATGAACGGAGAAAGTTGATTTATGTGTTCGATGGGACATAATTTTCTTTTGGTTTATGTAGCTAGGGATGGTTAATGGGGCGGGTCGACCCGCTTCGATCCGCCCCACCCTGTGCGACCGGTCTGGGTCGCACAGAACGGGTTGCGGGTCAACCCGGACCTGCCCCGTTAAGGGGCGGGTCAACCTGAATTGAACGGGACGGGTCAGATTCGTCCAGTGACGAATTACGGGACGAATCGGGTCGGGAAAATTTTCCCCAAGGTTTCTTTTTGTTTTTTAAAAAGTCCTATGTTATTATACATGTGTGTAGGAAAAATTAGTTTCAGACTCCTATTTTATTTATTTTATTTCATTTAACCCTCAACCACTCCAAAATTTGCTAATAGGGTAAATTTAAAATTTTCAAAAATAAAATAATATTAAAATTCGAGACGGGTTGGACCCGTCCGGACGAATCCGGGTAGGGAATGGGGTCTAGAGACCCGATTCGTTCCCTGATTTCTTGATTCGTCTCCTAATAGATTCGTTAGCTAACGGGACGAATCAATTCGTCCCGGTAGCCATCCCTATATGTAGCCTATCTCAAATACTTGAACAAATAGCTTATTTGTTATTGTTGTTACAGAATTAGCTAGCGTTAGAATCTTAATGCTTGCTAACTCTTCTTCTGAACAATACTGTCCTTGAGCTGGAAAACACTAGTGTAAATTGGCCCACACAAAAAAGTGGACCGATAAATATGGGCCCACCTCCAAAGTTGGAGTTAGCTCAGGGGAGTGCAAGGACTATTAACTCTGGTTAATTATTATTATAAATATTTTGCGTCGAGGTCGATGGCAATTGTAGCGTGCGGCCGCAGTTATCAGCACATAGCAAGTATTATGCCAAGTGCCGCAGGTTTGAGTTTCAGCCCAAGCTTTGAAATTGAAATTTGGTAGGCGACCAATAAACATTAAAAGCATTTGGTAGGCTACTTTGGTTGACCCAATGAGTTCTCTCTCCTTTCTTGGTTGGTGACCAGGGGAGCATGTTAGACCTCAGAGATCTTACTTACTAATTACTAGGTCTAGTCTAAGATTTGGTTAGGTAAATCAAGGTGGACCTGTTCACTTAGAGGTGGGTTGGTGTGGGTAATGGAGTTTGATAATTTGATAACTCGGTCTGAATCTGACCTGAACTTCTATCCTTTGAATCCTTGAGATGTTTGAAAATGCGAGTCAAGTGGATACAAATTGATTCTCTGCTACTCACTCGCGTGGTTATGTGGTAGATAAAACTCCGCCACAAGCAACTGGACGCTCCTGATGAAACTTGTCAGAGCATACGGAGGAGGAATATGTCTTTCAAGTTATGAGCACCGGTGTTGTGCCAGCTTAAGACCCTCGAGCGTGGGAACCAATAGTCGGTGAGAGGGAGGACCAGCAGAGAGAAGCTGCCGGCGTAGTGATAGTGGACTAACATGGAACTGCCAGTATTGTGTGGTATGCTCTCTGAGGATTAGGGAAGCGACCTGAGAAAGATGTATTTATATCCGACAGAGGCTGTGGAGTGGATGTGGATAGATGCATATCTTCAACTGCTCGGTTTGAATCTGTTGATCCTTATAACCACCGAGATTGTATTCAGGTAGTTAGGATTGGTGTGTTGGAAGGGTGATCTGTTTCTATCTTCAACTGTTTACTAAGTTATAAGGCGACTCTGGACGAGGAAGAAGATAGAGCCGCGCAACAGATTTCGTGACTCAAAAAAATTCATCTTGATCTCTTTGCGGTGATGGATAAAGTTGCCACGTGGCAGGGCGTTTGATCCGGAGTCGAGTCGGCTCGGGTGGCTGTATAACTTCAAACTCTGGGACGATGGATGTCTTCGGAAGACAGTATTACTTTGGAGCTGTAGGTGAGTGCCGCCGTCAGATTTAGGAGTAGTTGAGACTCCAGAACAAGGATCCTTAACACGTGTCGTGATCCTGACAGGGGTCAAACTTTGACCACTATAAGTTCGTAAGGAGCCTGTGCAAATTGTTACGGGTAAGAACTCTAGTTGTCACACAATAAGCTCTCGCTTTAAGGAGAACGTTGTGGTTAATCCTGCACTTAAAATCTCTTTGTCACGATTGATGAAGAAATTTCAACCAGCAATTTTTCACAAGGGAATAAATATCATACATTCAAGCTAATTGATCTCGAGTTCAATTCACACTAATTTGAATAAAAACACTTGAAGGTAAATTTTGAGCATTGATGCGAGTAGGTATAGACAATCGATAGGCGCACACACTTTTGGTAATGGTAAATATTGTGCTCACTAATTTTAAGATATAGATTAAAAGAAGAATTTGGAAGTGGAAATCATTTTCCTATAAATCATTAATCATATGCAATAATATCTATTTGGTCCATTCATTTTTTACTCAAATATAGATCTTATTCATGGGATGAGGCTTTAATACCTAGTGCATAAACTTACATGTAATGTAATGAAATTAGACGATCTACTTCATTAATCTTAATAAATAGTTCAAAATTTTGATACCTAAAAAGTCATTTATTTTGAAGATCATTTATTTGTGATATGTTTTAAGTGAGGACAAAATAAACTATTAAAATCTCACATTTTACTGATTTTTTGTTAACATATTTTTTAGAACATATAGATCAAGATAAATAGAGTAAATTGTTAAAAAAAAATTTGCATGTTATACATTATTATCAGTATGTATAAAAAACTTGGTCATAATCTGAAATATTAAAGCATCTCCCATTATTCATATCTGTTACAATAAACAAACTCAAATATCTTCTCATTTACCCTCCCACATATATGATCTGTTTGTTGACTTTGGTTCTAACTTATCTAGGTTGACTCTCTCAAGAGTCAAATAAAATCGATCTATACTGTTCTGAAATAAAACTCAAACAATAAAAAGTCCGCAGACGTCAAGGTCAAGAAGTCTCGAGTTCAAGCCCTGATGTTAAACAGATACAAAAGAAGTCCATGTATTGAATGGTTCTGAGTTTCAAAGACCTGGATAATTTATTGTCAAAGCCAATTTGTGAGCCAACTTCAAAATCACATTGATTGCATTTTTTTTTTTTTTTTTGTATTTTCTAAATAATATAATCTACATGAAAATAATTTAGTTGAAGGTGTCTATTTCAAGGGGGAGCCATGTCTTTATCTCCACCAGCAGCCCAAGTTGGCGTGCATGAATCGAACAAAGATCGAATGAGACTGGTGCACTTCTTTCTCATGATATTTTTTTTCTTTTTGGGGCACAATGCCTAATTAATCTTTTAATAGTATGTCTCTTAATGGACCATTAATAAATTTAATGAATAAATAATGATATTTGTCACTGACCACTGTTTCAATCTGACTCTGGCCTCTTTTCATCTAAATTTGATTGGGCATTGGGCAATAAAAATCGAATCTTTGCTCCCATTTTTTTCCTAAAGATTGTAACTCAAAGGTAGGCACATTTTGTTCAAAAATGATGTTTCTGCAGGAGGAGACATGAATTTTTTTTTTTTTTTTTTGGTTTCATTGTGTTTTTTTTTTGTGTGGTGGCTATAAATCTTTTGCCGTATTTCTAGTTACAGTGCATAACTAAGGTCCATGAAGAAATAAATTCTTAGGCTTGGGTGCAGTGTTGATGGCTCGCTGACCCTCTCACACTTTTTATGTTTCTCTTACTTTTATTCATCTCTGGTCAAATATTCTTTCAGACAGATCAAGAGAGATCACGATGAGGACCGTCAGGTGGATTGAGATTCGAAGGGATTCCGACAGCCAGTAAGAAGAGATGAGAGGTGATGACAACGACACTGACGGGATGTGATTAATGGCATATAGACTCTTGACTTTTGTGTTAAAAGTTGACCATAAAATCTGACATCAGTTTTAAAGTCAATCTGTTTTTTTTGTCTCAGGGAGTGTCATTTTCTTATTTTATATTGCCTTCTTTTGTAAACAGGAGACATCCCCATCTCGCGTAGAAAACGAGAAAATTTGCATTGAAAAAGAAAAAGAGCTGCCAAAATTAAACTATTTTATCAATTAAAAACTAACTGATCTTCGCGCTTCACACGTAAATCACAATCATAAACTAGTGTTGACATCGGTGATTCATGGGTCCAAATTTAATTATTATACCTAATCATCTTGCGATAGCCTTGAAGATTTTATATGAAGATATTATATCATTTAAGCGCAGCTAATTTTGATTAGACCTCAGATTTGGTGGATCATACAGCACATGGTCCACTGAATTGGGTGACCGGTAATGAGCATGGTCAGCATGTCTTGTGTCTGTTTGGCTGGGAAAACTACCCACTGCATTAGTTTTTCTTTGAAAAATTTGTTGATGAGCCTCACACTGTCAGT
Source organism: Agave tequilana (assembly GCA_038442645.1). NCBI lineage: Eukaryota > Viridiplantae > Streptophyta > Magnoliopsida > Asparagales > Asparagaceae > Agave > Agave tequilana. The sequence continues at coordinate 176,603 of JAVJIF010032027.1, forward strand.
TTTTCACTATTTTTGCAGAAAAAGAGATGAGGTTTTCGTCAACGTCAGTGCTTTTTCTCTGGTGTTTTGACCTTTTCAAAGCATAAAAGAATTTTTAAAGGAGCGGGGAGGGGGAACCGACAGTGAGGCCCTCAAAAAAAAAAAAACCCCCACGTACTCTCAACTTTCTGGCCATCCAAACAGGCCCTATGCAAATTAAAAAGTAGTTCATATCACGAGTAACTTATTGTTTCGCCATTTAGTTTGTGAATTGTGTTGTTATGTATGATTCACCAAATTCGAGCCCTCTCTGCTTGAAACAAAACTCAATTTGCTGGCTCTCTTGATGGCGTACAGTGAGAGCAATAGAAACAACCATAAGCAACTGGCCTGGATCCTGCCTACACTGAATGTGTTCATGGGAATTTAGGTAAGCATCATCATCAAAATTGCATATAATAAGAGATATTTAAATTGTTTCACAACCTAAATTAGCCACTCAACACAATTTCTTATACGTATCAATCATGAACCATCATCAATAACCAAAGAGAAATAATGTAATAGAAATAGTTATTTGGGGAAATGCACAACTAATCAATATTTTGTGTGTGTGTGTGTGAGCTAAATAGGATGAAGTGTTCTGATTAATTGAATTTAGATAAAATTATTAACTTATGTTGAGTTGATGTTTTAAAATATTCATTTTAATAATTGTATTTTGGCTAATTTAAGGGTGTATTTGTTTTACTGTAAAGACCGTAAGTCTCAAGTGCCACTTACGACTTACAACTTATGCCGTTTGTTTGGACCGTAAGTCGTAAAATACACTTGCATCTCAATTACGATTCACTTGCAAAAGAAACAGTTAATTTTGTGATCATGTAAATCTCACTTATCGACACTTACGGTCCATTTAATTTTGTGGTCATGAAACTTTGAATTGTTGACACTTACTTGCAATTAGATTAATTTTTTTTATTATAAGATTGATTTTTTAGATTATGGGTTTTTTAAATTATTAGATTACATTAATTATTTGATTAAATCTTTTACCAATAATCAATAATTTTTAATATTAGATTTTTTTTTTTACTAGATTGATCTTTTTAAATTACTAAATAAATTTAATGCTTAATTTTAATTCTGACTTCATTTATAGAATAGTAATATTTAATATAAATTTAATAAGTTTTGATTCGTAATACAATTTTTAATTATTTAATGTTTAATATATTTAAATTTAATATTTACTAATTTATAGTTTTTATTATTTAATATATTTTATTTTAATAAAAATAAATTTATTTATTAACTTATTTATTTATTAATTTATTTTTATCTGTTTGTTTGTTTTTGTTTCTTTAATATTTAATATTTAGTTATTTTTAGTTATTTAATATTTTTAATTATATTTATTGTTTGTACTTTTATTTTATTTTTAATCAATTTTTATTTTCATTTTTAATTTTTTAATTTTTTAAATCACCACACAAAAGTTAATTTTCTGATCAACTTTTTAATTTACGACCTACACATTAAGACAATCAAACACCGTAAAAACAATATACTTTTTCAGTTACAATTTTACATTATCAATCAAATATCGTAAAACTTACTTCTATATAACTTATTTATAATTGTAAAAGAGCTCGTGACTTACGACTGACGACAACCAAATAAGCTAACCTTACTAATGGCAAACAGATAATGTTATGTATCATACATGAGAGCCTCTTGTTAATTTTCATAGTTCAAAGGGGTTTAATTAAAAGATAATATTGAGATATTTTCTATAATTTCTCTTTATTAAATTTGTCAAACAAAGTAATTAGAGGAGTAGCTTTGAGCTGTTCAATGAATGATTACCATCATTTTTTACTATCCACAGCACAAAAGATGGGATCCCAGAGGAAACCAAAAAAAGACTATATAAAAAGGTAAGAGTTCATTTTCTTTTTTTACTTTTATAATTAAATAAACTAGAAAAAATCGATTTTCATTTCTCATTTATATGTAGCATAATTTAAAGGAAGAAATTACTTAATGGATTCGATAAAGAAACATATTGAGAAATTCTACTCACATTCGTCTTTTTTATTATCTACACTCACTATTAAAATATTTTTCTTTTCAAATTGAGTTCTGACATGAGCCTAGTTTCTTTGCACTCTTGTGTATTCATAAATTTGCTTCAAAGAGATGAAGAGATAAAAGCGATATAATGGAGAATGTAGGGGAGATTTTTGAGTGTTTTAAATCTAATTAAAAATAAGATAAGAAATGATATTTTGAAAATTTTTAAGAGTGTATAGAACAAATTATGGCTACTTGAAATTAATAAGTGGTTGAAAAAATAAGTGTGAATAGAATTTATATAGAACATAAGTAATAAAAATAATACTTTAAATTAAATCCTACAATAACTGAGAAGAATAATATAAAAAACAATTAGAAACTCTTAATATTTCATCTGCGTTTCAGAGCATGAAGTAGTTTGAACAGTTCAAATACTGAAATCATGATAAGGGAATAGAATTTAGGTACACTACAAGGTGAAATTTTCTCATAATTTTTTTTCTTTACAGTTTTTTTATTGAAAATTGGTAAAAGAAATTTTCTAAAAATAAAAAATGAAGAATTTAGGCTTCAATCAATCACGGAGCTGGATCTACTTACCCAACGATCTGATAAAATTATTCATAGAAAATTGCTCCAAATGGACCAAGCATAAATATAAATACTATCAAAGAAAAAAAAAATTAAAATGTAGCATACCATAATTCGAGTTAATTAGGCTGTATTTAAAATAAAAATTAGCAGGAAAATAAATATTACCACTAGGACACATGTAACAGTGGCAGCAGCTTATATTTAAAGTGGTCCACAAAACTCCATGGCATCTTCAATTTATCTTCTCAAAATTACAAAAGGACAAAATTAAACACACCGCCATCTGCACCCACAATCAGGCACCCACAGTCACATTCGCCCTTCAGGCGCCGCGTGTCGTTCGTTCGGTGGCTTCCCGTGCGTGTGGATGCCCAACTGAGTCCCGCATCATTGATGCCCGTTCCAAAAACCTAAACACCACCACGATTAACCGAACCCCACCCACAGGGGGCCCACATGTTACCAAGGGTCTCAGTTTTTGGTTCAAATTCAGGGTGGCGAGTGTGAGTCATGTCAGTTCGTATCGTATCGGGGGACGGCTGTACCTATCATCAACCTATCATCATCACGGTGGGGTCCGCAGTAGGTACCCCCGTCCTTAGATAGGTACGGGCCTGCACCCCCGTTAGCGGGGGGCCCACCACGAACCTCAGCGCGCAGTACGGAATGCCTTATTTGGAATCAATTCCACGAAACGAAGAAAAGGTGAAAATACTAAAAGAAAGGAGAAAGTTTGGTGGTCATTTGTCGGCATCCGCTGAGCACCTGTTTTTCCGAGACACCCCTAAACATTTTTCAAATTTGCAGAAAAGTGTGTTACTGTTTTTCAATTATCTTCTCTGGACCTGTTTTTCTTTCCATCCAATTGATTCTCGTCTGTATTCACCAGAAACGCGTTAAATAGACCGACCCGTGTATAACTAATATACATCTTGTTTGATCATACAAGACAAAGGATCTATGCGTTAAATAGACCGACCCTCAAATTACAATTATACAGTTTCTCAAAAAGTTGAGGTCTTATCTGTAAAAATAAAGAAAGCGGTCCGCACGAACTTTGAACGGCTCATGTACTTGGGCCGGTACCTTCCTTTAGTCCCCCATCCCCACATAACGCCTCCTCCAATACCATTATTCCGCTACCCCCTTCTTCCCAAACTACCCTCACCCCTTCCTTCTATTTACCACCCGGCCCTCAGTCCCTCCCCTCGTAATTTCCCCCGACTCCAAGCCCAGTCCACATTCACACCCCCTTCTTCAACCTGAATCAACCAGTGCCGGCTTCTTCCAGATCTGACCTCTTTCTTTACATCCTTCACCTCTCAGTTCAGCATTCAGAAAAAAAAAAAGCTTATTGATTTCTCGATCTCTCTCTGTTTTGCTTCTTCATCTTCGCCATGCAGTTGAGCAGCAGCAGCAGCACGCCGCCACTGCTTGAAAGCTTCTACTCCCCCTCCAGCCTCCTCCACCTCTTCCTCCCTCCTGCCTCTTTCCTCTTCATCCCAACCTGAAATCTAGAAATCAGGCGGCTTCTGCTCTCGTACCATACAAATTCAATCATTACAAACCATCATCTTCATCATGAAGAAGCATCAGCAACAAGAAGAAGGAGAAAATTGCTGCTATGTCTCTATCCTCTCACTCGATCTCCTTCTTCATGTCCTCGACCGCCTCCCGGACTCTGGCGACCGGAAGGCCTTCCGCCTCGCCTGCCGCGCCTTCTCCCGCGCCGAGTCCCTCCACCGCCGGCACCTCAAGATCCTCCGCCGCGAGTTCCTCCTCCCCCTCCTCCGCCGCTACCCCGCCGTCGAGTCCCTCGACCTCTCCTCCTGCCCTTCCTTCGCCGACGAGGCGCTGATCGCCGCCGCCGGGGCGGCGGCGGGGAGGGGCCTGAGGCGGATGGACCTGTCCAGGGCGAGCGGGGTGGGGTGGAGGGGGCTGGAGGCGGTGGCGGCGGCGTGGCCCGGGCTGGAGGCGGTGGATCTGTCGCACTGTGTCGGGGCCGGGGATAGGGAGGCGGCGGCGGCCGCGAAGGCGGGGTTGAAGGAGGTGAGGATGGACAAGTGCTTGGGACTGACGGACGTGGGCCTGGCGAGGGTGGCGGTCGGCTGCGGCGAGAGGCTAGAGAGGCTGGGGATCAAGTGGTGCATGGAGATCTCGGACATTGGGATCGAGCTGCTGGTGAAGAAGTGCCGGAATCTCAAGGTGCTTGATGTGTCCTATCTCAAGGTGAGAGAAAAAAAATGGTTGCTTGAATTGGGTTTCTGATTTTTAGTTTCTATATTTGTTGAATTTTGTAGTATTTTTTTAATATTAGATAGATTTTTTCGTAGCAGGGTAATTTATAACATAGGTGAGGAAGATAATCAAAATGTTTAATTCAAGAATAAATCATCAATCAACTTTACAAATAGAAACTTTTGGTAGTGTGTGTGTATATATAAGAAATATGTATATCAGCCGACAGCTGAGATTCACTCTCAGCCTGCGGTGACGTGACACATTATGAGCCACATAATTCGACAATCTAAAATAACGTCCCGCTTTTGAAAATAATTAAAATTACTAAAAGTTCCTATCGTTTGTCTCTTCTTAGAATGATGTATTAGTTTTATATTCTTTATTATTATTATTATTTTCTCCTTTTTTTATATGTCTATCTCTCTATCTCCTCACGCTGTCAGATCTAGATTTTTGTATTATAGAGAATGTCGTTCTAAAAAAGAAAAGCGGGATCAGATATTAATTTTTAGTTGCAGACCTAGATCTCCACCAGCTATTTGACACGTTCATTTTCCTTCAGGATGTCAGCTTCAATATTTTCATCGTGATTCTTCTCTTCTTCTTCCAAAGGAAAGTCTATCTGAAATTTTTCATCATGGGAAATATTGGCTATTCAATTTAAAATCTGAAAGACAAAATAAAATACATATAAATATATAACCAATCTATCAGAGATGCTAAAGAAGTCGCAGGAAAAAAATTATTTTAAAAACTTTTCTTTTCATCAGGACTACGACTTTGGTTGCATTCATAATAATAAATTGTCAGAAAAAATTGAATTCTGTGATTATAGTCGCAGTATGAAATTTCATTTTCAAACCATTTATTTTACAAGATAACGATCAAAGTCGTAGTCCAATTAAAATTTATTAATAAAAAGACTGCGACCTTTGGTCGTAAAAATAAAAAATAAGTTATAAAATACTGCGATCAAGGTCGCAGTGTTATCAAACAAAACTTTTCAAAAAGACTGCTATTACATAAGACTGCGACCATTGTCGCAGTTTTCGGTCGTAGTCTTCTAACCATCTTAATTACTCAACTTTTGAGATCTTGTTCACTGCTTCAATTGATTATATCTCTTATTTCATAAGAATGCGACCATGATCGCAGTATTCTATTTAGATTATTTAATAAAAAATATTATGATCAAGGTCGTATTGTTATCAAACAAAACATTTTCAAAGAAAATGCTGTTACATAAGACTGTGACTGAAGTCGCAATCATCTAATCATCTTAATTAATTAACTTACGAGATTATTGTCACTGCTTCAGTTGACTGTGACTCTTATTTCATAAGTTCATGGTCGCAGTATCCTATTTAACTTAGCAAGGTCGAAAAAATACTGCGATCCTAATCGAAAAAAATAAAAAAAATTGCAACACTGCGACCAAAGGTCGCAATGTAAAATAAAAAAAATCTAAAAAGTGAAAATGATATTAAAAAATTTAAATCTAAAATTTTTCTTTTCAGAAACTGCGACTTCGATTGCAGTTTCAGAAAACAAAAAATAAAATAAAATAAACTGTTTTAAGTCACAGTAATAAATTTTTATTGTGATTAAAATATCTTTCAAGAAAAAACTTACACATTAATGCTACTATGGTTGCATTCTTTTAAAATAATTTATTTTTCTAAAATTTAGTAATTAAGATCTGTAATTTTTTTTGTTTGAAAAAACTCAAAATTTTTAGATCTGTAATTTTTTTAATGGAGGAACAGTTGTAAGCAGGTTAAAAGTGAAACTGAGAGTATTTTAGTCATTAGGCAACGAAAAGTAGTTAAGGGTTTTCTTTTACCGCCTAAAATTTTAACTTCTCTGTGACTAATATGAAGCCACATCATGCCGGCTGAGAAATTCTCTCAGCTGTCGGCTAAAATACAGTAACTCCTATATATACACACACACACACACACACACACACACACACACTTGTGTAGTTTCAAAAGAATTCGAGCTTGAATCTTTTCAACTATAATACTAACATCCGACATTCAAATACATGTTGAAGTTGATTTATATTACTTAAAGTAATTAAAAATAAAACATCAAGTGTTCTAAATACTTTTTGCTCATCCATCGAGCGGCGCAAAATGGACAATAAAAAGTAGTGAATTGATTAGATCTATGCCTTTAGACAAATAAATTCTCAATCCGGCTATTTGAACATGATCTAAAAATTTAAAAATCTCTACAAATTAATTTTTGTTAGGTCTCATATGTTCTACTTAAAATAACCAACTAATTATTGAGGCCATTCGTTTTTTCCTACTTGATGCATGAGTAAAAAGTATTTAAAATACTTGATTTTTAATTTATAGATACCTGAAATAATATAAATCAACTTTATTGGAATTCGTTAAATAGATTTTGTATTCGGATGATATATGGTTGTATTTGAGTGGGAAGTATTCTGAGTCGAATCCTTTTAGAACTACACAAATAAATCTCTCTCTCTCTCTATACACACACACACACACACCCTTTTCCTCTTTCGGTATAGAACGATTAGACTCTCAATTTTGACACCCAAAAAGGGTTAGTGAAGACTCGTCACTTTGGAGTGATGAATTAGAGTTGAAAATGGACCGTTTCGTTTCTTGCCTAGGGCCTTGTTGTTTCTCGGAAAAATGGGTTGGAAAGCCTGAGACGCATGGGCCCAATGACTTTTTTTACAAAGTTTGTTTGGATGTCAATTTTCAAAAACAAAAAAGTGGTTGGTGGGACCTGCGTTGTAGTGGCTGGTTTCATCTCACGGGGAGCGAAAAATCGCTGGAAATGCACTGTTTATGGGGCCCGTCTTAGAGCTCTTAAGTGGGCCCCACCACTGTTTCCCAAAAAAAATTCTCAAATCAAACAAGCCCTTAGTCATAACAAAGATATGACCGACACATTTCTCCCTAAGCCCAAGCATGGCCTATGAAATGTATGGACCGATAAGCGTGCGCCCATGAATTACTCCTTAGGTTATGGGCTCATGCACTTGCTGCGAACAGACAGGATGGTTCATTTGTCTCTAAACTGGTGCATGGAACGAGGTTGGCCCATTCATGCTTAAGCTTTGCCGAGAAATCTGTGGCACAAACTACATTGTATCATTCAATCATTCGTGTGAGGGTGAGATGAGAGTTGCCAATTAAGTGAAAGTGTTAAACAATTAGTATTAATGTTGTAGTTTACTATGAGAAGGCCGCATATTGGTCCTTAGGTAGGGGCTGATGCACTTACCAAATTGTCTGGATGGCTTATTCATGTCCAAATTAATGCTTTCATCGAGGCTGACATATTCATTCCCAAGCTAGGCCAGGGAATTTGCGCTACATTGTATAATTCATTGTATGATTACTCAGAGAGAGTGTTGAGGGAGTAAGTTGAACCTCAATGCAATTGTAGATGAACTAAATATGAGAATATTGGGAATTGAACACCTGTAATCAAGTTTACGGGCGTGTTTTGTTGCAAGGAAGTGGGCGGAAGTAAAAAATTGAGGAAGTATAATTGCTTACTTACCTATCTGTCCAAACACCGGAAAAGAAAAATGAGAAAACTCTTTTTTTTTTTCTTTTTACACAATTACTTCCTCAATTTCAGGGTGTTACAGTTAATTTTGTGGTTATGTAAATCTCATTTATAATAAGTTGTAACTCAAAACAGTTAAATTTGTGGTTATGTAAATCTCACTTGCATTCTAATTACAATCTAATTTTTATTTTTCTTAATTAATTTTTACTTTAATATTATTTTGTGTTCAACTTTTCCAGTTTCACTTTAACATTACCATCCAAACACCATAAAAGACATAACATTTTTCAAATCATACTTACCAACAACATTCAAACACCAAAAAACTCACTAACCAATTTTCAAGCTTCAAAGGAAACTATTACTTCCTCCTTACTTCCTCCCTTCCACCCCTAACAAAACAACCCCTACGTGTATTTGTAAATATCAGACTGAAGAAAAATGTCATACATAAATAAATGCTAGTTCCTTTGGACCTACTGTAAACTTTTATGTTTTTCCCGGGAATTTTCATTATAACACGTGAAAACTACACTCCCAATTGATAAGTTAACTTTGATCCCCAAGGACCCCAACTGTGCCTATATGAAAGCAAAATAGAGCGGAAAAAAAAAGAGAAAATCATTTCCATGTTTAGGAGCTCAAGACAGTCTTTAGAAATAAATCTATTTCACTAATACTTTTCAAATAAATAGTTTCATAATCATATTTAAGAAATTTTTTTTTTCTTCTTTTCCAGTATTTTCTTATCCTGATATCTTTTTTATGAGCATCAGTCTGATTTTAGTTTGTGAATTTAATCCCTCATGCATTTTACTTTCTCTTATTGGATGGAGAATATATGTACTATATGTTGTTCTTGATCTTTGATTCTTAGATGCTTTGGAGTTTTTGATCTATAGAAAATTTCTATTGTTTTTTTTACTGATAGTACATATCTTTGGAATTTTTTTTATAAAAATTACAGATAACCAACAAGTCCCTTCAGTCAATCTCCTCCCTCGAGAAACTGGAAGTTCTCTCAATGGTTGGCTGCTCTCAGATAGACGACGATGGTTTGAGATATCTCAACAATGGGAGCAACTCTTTGCGGGTGAGATTCTTACTGCTTTCAAATTTTACTCTCTTCTTACTCATAAATGATAAGTTTCATTTTTACTGTGACACAATGTTCCTTATGAACTGTGACGGTAGTAGTAGTACATTAATTTTCTTTGGATAGTGATTTGTCATGGCTGAGTAAATTATCTTATAGAATGTAAGGAATTTTAGTTAATTGACATTATGTGTGCCTAATGCAGGATATTGATGTTTCGCGTTGTGACAATGTGACTTCATCTGGCTTAATTGCAGTGATTGAAGGACACAAATGCATCCGAAAGCTCAACATTGGCGATTGTTGTCCTGTGAGTACACCTCAGAAGTTGTTCTTTGTTCTTCTTTGAATCGCTTATTTATGTTTAAATCTGAAAATGCTGGTTTCGTTGATTTAGGATCTTGCACCACTCTTCGTCTCAAAGCTGAGTGTTTTAAAGACGACCTTGAACACTTTAAAGCTTGACGGGTTTCAAGTCACAGCTTCGAGTCTCCAAGTTATCGGTCTCAACTGCAAGAAGTTGATAGAGATCAGCCTTGGCAAATGCCATGGTGTGAACGATGAAGGCATCTGCAAGCTCGTGTCCAACTGCAGTGATCTAAGAACGATTGATCTCACATGTTGCGATCTTCTCACAGACAAAGCTCTGTCTGCAGTATCAGACCATTGTAAGAAGCTTGAATGCCTCCGGTTAGAGTCCTGCTCTCTAATCACTGAGAAGGGTCTTGATCAGATCGGTTCCTGTTGTCCCGATCTCAAAGAGATGGATCTCACTGATTGTAACATCAATGATGCAGGTAAAATTTGATGAGTTTGTCCTCAGAGGTTGCCGGTATTCCCCATTATGTATTTTATCTGAAGTTTTAGTCCACTTTCTTGCAGCATTGAAGGGTTTGTCTAGATGTTCCAAGCTGATGACATTAAAATTGGGCCTTTGCTCGAGCATCACCAACGAGGGACTAGCTCATATTGGCCTGAACTGCAGAGATCTCCGAGAACTTGATCTGTACCGGTAAATTTCACTGACACTATATCCTATCTTTCATTTCAAATCCCTTTACATCTTCCTAATACTTTACGAGCAAATAACAGCTGCACTGGAGTAACCGATGATGGATTGGCTTCCCTAGCCAGCGGCTGCAAGAAACTGAAGAAGCTAAACTTGTGCTACTGCAATGAAATCACCGACCAAGGGATGAAGCATTTGAGTTCGTTAAAGGAACTTTCTGACCTCGAAATGAGGGCACTCCATCGCGTCACCAGTTTAGGAGTTACTGCGATCGCCATGGGGTGCAGTAGCCTGACCGAGCTGGATGTGAAACGGTGTTATGCCGTTGATGATGTCGCAATGTGTGCTCTTGCACAGTACTCACCGAACATTAGACAGGTAGATATTCAAGATAAATCTCATATTCTTTTATTTTGATGGCAGGGGTTATAGAATCTGATTGAGGTCTTATATTCGTAGATTAATGTATCGTACTGCCCAGTCTCTGTGGTTGGGCTGTGGAATCTGCTCGGAAATCTGAGGTGCCTTCAAGATGTGAAGTTGGTGCACCTGACCAAGGTATCGGTGGAGGGGTTTGAGTTTGCACTGAGGGCTTCCTGCGGCAGGCTGAAGAAGCTGAAATTGGTCGAAGGGCTGAGGAATCGACTCTCCCCTGCGCTGCTCCAAATGCTTCAAGCAAGAGGCTGCAGGCTTCGTTGTGTCGACAAGCCTCTTATGTTGGGACATTAGGTGAATTTCCCGCTAGCAATCTTCGAATCATAACCTAGAATTTTGGATGCATGGAGGATTGTCAGAATGTCGATTTTCAGGAAAAAAAATTCACTCGGTTGAGACCTTTCTGAGTACTTGTGTGAAGTTTGTTGAGTGATGGTTGAAAAACTGGCTGTTTCAGAGGTTTGCAACAAAAGGCTTTGTTGCTGCTGTTGTATTCTGAGCTGCTTGGCAAACTGATTGATTGTAAATGACGCGAGTCTTTATGGCTACATGTCTTGTTTACAGGTTAGTTGATTCTGTCATGGTCCCATTTCTCTTTCGAGTGAACAGAGATTGCTTTTGCCTGCTCGCATCAAGTGATATTGTTAAGTTCAAGGATGATTTCTTTTTGCAGCATTTTGTACTCTCTCTCTCTCTCTTGCATCAAAATGAATTGGGATTTATGCCAAGTGATCAAGTGGCTCGTTGGCGAGTCAAAGACCACTGATTACTATGTATTATCGCTAATATTATATTAGGGTGCATTTGGCTAGAAATTACTGAGGGGAAAGAAATAGAATTGGGCAGGAACAGAATCTGATTTCACTTATAATAATCATGCAAGAAAACTAAGGAGTTAGAAGTATACATTGTCAAATGCTTGACATCTACTCAAGTATCTTTTAAATCTTTTTTAACTTTTTTACTTTACAAAAGCTAGAATCTGATACCTAAATTGAAAATTTTCAGTACCCGACTCTCTGTGTTCACATCTGACTGCTTGGTTGCTGGAAAACATTGCTATTTGAGTCTAGTGGTAAGGGTCTGTTTGGCTGTTGGAACACAGAGGAAAGAAAAGAATGCTGTTAGATTTCAGGTCAGAAAAGCACTTTCCTTGTGTTGCTATTTTTCTGGTAGTTAGGAGGGAAAATGGATTGAAAAGAAGGGGTTCAGCTTATTTTCATCATCACCCTTATTTGGTTGCCAAGGAAAAGCAATCAAGAAAAATCTAGTTGGGCTCCGCAATGAAGTATATAATAACATCTCCCATTAAGTTTTGATTGGGACTCGACATTTAGTGGTGTACTTACCATCAATGAGACAAATCAAAACCAACTCCATTTCAATTCCCACAACAGTTCAACAATAGTCACCAAAACCCCCAACAGACAATACAAACCCAACAACTAATAACATGCCCTTATAAAAAGAAATAGCAGCATATAAACAGGCAAATTTGAGAAACAAACAGCAGCACCCTCATTACAAGCCATTTTTCCTACTAACAAACAAGAAAAGGGACAATAAAGAAAAATTTCCCATATGTAACATAACTCGTGGCGTTGGCGACAAGAGCAAAGAAAGAGACCCACTCAAGGCATTGATGAGGAGAGTAAAGGAGAAGGGGAGAATCGCAGCAGATTCATCATCATTGCCTACTCAAAATGCACAAAATATTTAATAAAATAAGGCTCAGGATTTCATCACAGCCTAAGACATAGAAAGTCCAGTAGATTGAAAATGCACAAAATCGAAGCACAAATTCCCCACTCAAAATGCACAAAATGCATAAATTCCACACTAAAAAAGCACAAAATCAAAGCAAATTGAAAATCAAACACAAGATCATCCTCTTCAATTTCCTCCAATCAACGACTTCAACCTCGAATTCGACCACCCAACAAGACCACCCGCCCTCACATTGGATCTGAAGCCCAGACTTACCCCCAATTTCAGAGGTAGAGAGTGGAGACTCGCAACGAGTAACCTTAAGTGAGAGAGGATCCTAGCATTTAATTTTTAATTGGGGAGCCAAGCAGAGGAGACAGGTGACTCGCAGCTGCGACGAGGAGAGCACGACAACGAGGACATATGCAGCACCGACAAAAGGAAATAAAGGCGACGAGATCGGGACTGTGAGAGAGGGAGAGGGAAGATCAAGCGGTGAGAGAGAGCATATCAGCGCCGAGAGAGTGTGTGAGGGGAGGTAAAGTGACAGAAGAGGGGAGATCAAAAGCGAGAGAGAGGGAGAGGAGCGCAGTTGAAGCGATGGAGAGGGCAAGTAACCTTAACAAAGAGAGGGAGGCAGTGAAATAATAATTGAATGCCCATTGTCAGATTTCAAGGTATTTTCTCTCACCTGGGGATGGATGGGGGAAAGTGAGCTTGGGGAGAGGGATGCTCAACGACGGGAGAGGGCAGAGCAGCGGCGAGAGAGAATTAGGGCGAGTAACCCTAAGTGAGAGAGGAGTCAACCAATTGATTTTTTAATTGAGGAGCCCGGAAAAGGAGGTGGGAAGACTTGCAGGGCCAGTGAGGAGGGCACGACAACGAGGAAAATCGTAACGGTGACAGAAGGAGACCATGGGGGCGAGATCGGGGCTGTGAGGGAAGGAGAGAGAAGGTCAAGTGGTGGGAGAAGGGAGATCAACGTCGGGTGAGAGAGAGGGACGTTGAAGCGATGAGAAAGAACGAGTAGCCCTAACACACACACACACAGAGAGAGACAACGAAATAATAATTAAGTGCTCACTGTCAAATTTTGAGGCATTTTCTCTTCCCTAGGGTTCGAAAAATTGACACTCCATTTTGTTGATGTGGTACCTACTTCTCCCGCATTTTGTTTCCTGTCAAACAAACACTTCTTGAAGAGGAAAAACCGATGGGGCCCATGAACCGTGTCGAAAAATGAAGTTTTTCATGCACTTTTGGGAGAAACAAACAACCCCTCAACGACAATGACCAATTAAATTACTCAAGAAAACTAAATCTAGGTCACTCAGTGATCCACGATAGAATGCAACTGGATCTCACTCTCTAAATTCTCCACACCATCAGCATCAACTGCTGCTCCCCGAAACATCCGGGTGGAGAAAACAATGTGGGACCCAGCAACCCGGACCCGATCAAGATCCGACGGCCCACGTGCCTCCTCGGCCCGCGGAGATCCCGAAAATGATTCCCCTCCAACAATTTCGGTCCACCCAACAAGCAGGACAAAGTTTTTATCACAATCTCTTCTAGAGTTTGTTGGCACACTGTTAGCACTCTTCATTCTTCAATATCCACCCAAAAAAAAAAACTATGGAGACGATCAAGAAGAAGAGAGGAGGAGAGAGGCCCAAGATCGAGGCTGGCGGCAGCGGAGGAATTATCTTGATCGGTGGCGCGCTCGTCGCCGCCGCCTTGGGAGCAGCGCTTGCGGCACGTAGAGCTAGAGGGAGCACTAGAGGAAACAGAAATTGCGATGCAATTGATAAGAACAAGGAAGAGGAGAAGGGACTTCGGAGCCTTCTTCCTTCGATTGAACAACAACAGTAAGTGTGCTTACATGGATTATTTCTTGTTCTGAAATCTGTAAATTTTGAAGGAATTTGGTTCTTTTTTTCCCCCAGGAAAGGAGAAGCTGTTTCAGTTGATTGTTTGGTGCAGGTAACTAAAAATGACAAGTTTTAGTTGTTGATGAATCATTGATTAGTACAAGAGTGTGATCGCTTCTTGTTCTGTCTGTTGTTGCATTCAGGAAAATACTAGCGAGAAATCTGAGATCGGGGAGACGATAGAGAGCGAAGGAGCAGGGGCTTCGTGTGCCGAATCAAGCGCTGATCAGGTAGCATGGCTAGAAGAGGTAATTGAGCAGCGGCAAGATTCGGCCTCGGTTGAGGTAAATTTGTTGGAACAGGATTCAGAAATGACAGAATCTTTCGAGGATTTTCATAGGTGAACACAGTCTATTAAATTTCATCGTTTATGGTCTTTTTCTTGATGTGGAGAAGAAATTGTTATGTTAATGGAAATTCTTTGTTTGTAGGGAAGAAGAGTTTGGTTTTGATAGTTCGGTTGAAATTCAGGTATCCTCAATGTAAATTCTTTATGTCCAAGACTACGAGTGAATGGTAATTTGTTCTTCATTTTTGTTATAAGAGGAAATCTGATTGTATTTCAGGAGACAGGAGAGATCCAAGGTAGCTACAAGATCACTGAGATGATTATAGAAATAAAGGAGAGCGAGATAGAAGCTAGTAACACTGGTGGTATTGATGGTGATGTTACTGGCGAAGAATTTTCATTTTGGAATGGCAAGCCAAGCGCACCCGAAATTCATACCGAGCAAAATTTTATAGAATTGGTGGCCGGTGATGTCCCTGACGAGAAAGAGAAGGAATCCTGCATTGGTGAAGATGGAGAGAAAAGAGAGCAGGGGTCACAAATAGTTGAGGCTTCTTCCGCAGAGTTGAGTGAAGATGCAGCTTGGCCGGCAATGGCTATTGAGCAACAACTAGAGATCTCTGAGAAGACCGAGGACATATGCGTCTCTGAGGGGGAAGAGAACATAAGGATGCTTCAAGATCATATTCCCTCCACAAATTGCACTGAGCAAGAGTAATTATATATACCCAACAACATTTCTTGGTTCATTATCGTTGTGTGAGACATGACAGTTGATTCAGTTGCATCTCTTTGCAGGGAAGGACAGGTTTCTGTTGGTAGTTCAGAGGAAGCTCAGGTAATTTTTAGAAAGAAAATCAAGTTGTTGATCCTTTTACAATTCAGCGATATTAGTACTGGACAGATTTTATATTTATGCACTCTTTCAGGAAAAAGCCTGTGATGATTTCGAGATGGTTGCGGAAATATTGGATATTCCCCCTGTAGAAGGAGAAGATGAAGAAGAAGGCTCATCTATGAAGTCCCAAGAAGAAATAGAGTTGCAGCTGGAGGATGTTGGTGAAAGAGGAGGAGAGGAGTTGGAAGGATTGAGAAATTCTTTAGTAGAATTTAGTGATCAAGCAGTTTGGGCAGAAGAAAGAATCGAACAAGGGAAGGTGGATGACTCAATGTCAAATTCTGAGATGAAACAACAACCTGAGATCCCGAGAAATATTATAGAGGAAGTGGATGTCTCAATTTGTAGAACTAACTATGACAATAAACTGGTGCAAGAATCCATATCTGAAAGTGTGGAGATTAACATGCCCGACAATGAGACTAGTGAAAATTTGCACAAGTCAGAGGCTGACCATGTAGAAGTAGACAAAGAAGCAGATGACGAACAAGAAGGCTCATCTGCAAAATCACTGGAAGAAGAAAAAATGTTACCAGTTGAGGAAGAGAGTGAGGGAGAAGAATCAATTGAAACAGGAAAATTTTCAATTGAACTAGAGAAATGTTCGGTGCCAATGTATGAGATGAAACAAATGCTGGAGATTTCAGAAAAAATTGATGAAATGGTTGATGAAGCACATATTGAAGGAACCGAGAAGTCAGAGGCTGATCATGTAGAAGTAGACAAAGAAGCGGATGACGAACAAGAAGGCTCATCTGCAAAATCACTGGAAGAAGAAAAAATGTTACCTGTTGAGGAAGAGAGTGAGGGAGAAGAATCAATTGAAACAGGAAAATTTTCAATTGAACTAGAGATATGTTCGGTGCCAATGTATAAGATGAAACAAATGCTGGAGATTTCAGAAAAAATCGATGAAATGGTTGATGAAGCACATATTGAAGGAACAGAGAAGTCAGAAGCTGATCATGTAGAAGTAGACAAAGAAGCAGATGACGAACAAGAAGGCTCAGCTGCAAAATCACTGGAAGAAGAAAAAATGTTACCTGTTGAGGAAGAGAGTGAGGGAGAAGAATCAATTGAAACAGGAAAATTTTCAATTGAACTAGAGAAATGTTTGGAGCCAATGTATGAGATGAAACAAATGCTGGAGATTTCAGAAAAAATCGATGAAATGGTTGATGAAGCACATATTGAAGGAACCGAGAAGTCAGAGGCTGATCATGTAGAAGTAGACAAAGAAGCAGATGACGAACAAGAAGGCTCATCTGCAAAATCACTGGAAGAAGAAAAAATGTTACCTGTTGAGGAAGAGAGTGAGAGAGAAGAATCAATTGAAACAGGAAAATTTTCAGTTGAACTACAGAAATGTTCGGTGCCAATGTATGAGATGAAACAGATGCTGGAGATTTCAGAAAAAATCGATGAAATGGTTGATGAAGCCCATATTGAAGGAACCGAGAAGTCAGAGGCTGACCATGTAGAAGTAGACAAAGAAGCAGATGACGAACAAGAAGGCTCATCTGCAAAATCACTGGAAGAAGAAAACATGTTACCTGTTGAGGAAGAGAGTGAGGGAGAAGAATCAATTGAAACAGGAAAATTTTCAATTGAACTAGAGAAATGTTCGGAGCCAATGTATGAGATGAAACAAATGCTGGAGATTTCAGAAAAAATCGATGAAATGGTTGATGAAGCACATATTGAAGGAACCGAGAAATCAGAGGCTGATCATGTAGAAGTAGACAAAGAAGCAGATGACGAACAAGAAGGCTCATCTGCAAAATCACTGGAAGAAGAAAAAATGTTACCTGTTGAGGAAGAGAGTGAGGGAGAAGAATCAATTGAAATAGGAAAATTTTCAATTGAACTAGAGAAATGTTCGGTGCCAATGTATGAGATGAATCAAATGCTGGAGACTTCAGAAAAAATCGATGAAATGGTTGATGAAGCACAAATTGAAGGAACCGAGAATTCAACTGGAGGAATTCAGAGCTTCCTCCTTTCCGATGACAAGTAATCATGAACACCTTAAAATGCTTCTTAATTCTCTATCTTAGAAGATTAATCACATGGATTTCCTTTTCTTTTGCAGGCTTAAAGAGGTTTCTGCTGATAGTTCAGTGGAAGCTCAGGTATTTTTTGAATGATAGTCTAGTTCTTGTTCAAAATTGTTTCTTTTGAGTAAATAATTCTTGTTCAAAATTGTTTCTTTTGAGTAAATAGTTCTTGTTGAAAATTGTCTTGTCCTGCAAAGATGAATAACATTCATATTTTTCTACTGATTGTAGGAGAAAGTGTACATGAATTTGGATATAGAAACTGAGGTTGATCTTAAACGTGATGTTGTGAAAACACAATCATATACTGATGTAGCTTTCAATTCTTCACAAGGCCAGAATCAACAAGACCGGGAAGAGTCAGAGATTTCTCATGTTGAAGAAGAAGAAGGTGGTGTTGAAGATCCATCAGTGGGATCACAAGAAAAAGAAAAAGGATTACCATCGATTGAGAATGAGATGAAACTTAAGTATGAGATCCCAAAAAAGACCACAGATTTCAGACAATCAGAGGAAGACAAAGAGGAGCATGAACAAGAAGTTCCGAAGAAAGGATCAGAAACAATATTTACATACAAGGAAAAGAAAACGGATTTTATCCTCATTGGTTCTTCAAAGCTCTCTCTGTTGGTGTTGATAACACTTGCTGTGGGGCTTCTCGTGTTTGTTCACCATGACCACCTCCACCACTACAATCTCAGTCTTCCCAAAATTTATCGCCAGCTGTGTCGGCTCCTCTCTCCGTCATACAATAGAGCTCTAGGTGAGCTATGAAACTCGTACCAGAGATCTAGGTGAGGCTCTCTTTTAGTACTATCTCATTAAGCAGTAGATTTAGATTTGATTAAGGAGATTAAAAGAATAATTGTTGGTCATATGGAGCGCCATTCCATGAAGCCTACAAGCCGAGTTGCTGAATATGCCCGAATTATTGTATGGATCGAAGAGACTGCAACAAAATTATAGAGCCGTTTGTGGGATAATTGGAGTTGGTGCAATGCAGAAATCTCATATCTGTAAGTAATGGTATCAAGGCAGTTTCATTTTTCTAAAGAAGAATGTTTGTGAAAAATTGATATTATTCAATACAACATGAAATGAATGAGTACTAGCTTTGTTTCAGAAGATATGCATACATGTTCAGGTTGAAGGAATCCTGCAAGGGTGGATGCCAAATTGTGAGCCTTAAGAATTTAGGACAATTTGATGATTTTGTTCTTGGCCAATATTGTGGAAAGCAAATTGACATTTTTTTCCCCCAGCATTGAAAGGCAAATTAATACATCTCTCTCCTAGATGTACTCCATGGTCCAAGTCTCCGAGTAATTTATGGCGATGACATAAACTGCGTTGCAGATGAATCGAACATATTGTGTGAGGTCTTTGTTGACCATTTCTGCTTCCTCTGTATTTTATACGGCATCCAAGTTCTGAAGACATGCAACCAAAATCTTATGGATGCAGTTTTTCCCTGTATTTCTATAGTGATGATGAATTTTTCTCATCCCTTGTCACCATCAAATAGTCTCTATTCCATTCACTGTGTCAAAATTTCAGACACATGTAGGAAATTGAAATTCTTCACACTTTTTTTTTTTTTTAAAGTCATATAACTAGCACAACTGAAGGCAAAAAGATCAAGACTTTAACATGACTGATAACTAGCGCGAGAACTCTCTCTCTTTTCAGGAAAATTAATGATTGTAACATGAATTATATTAAAAATATATGTATTTTGAGATACCGATCTTCTCGAAAACAATGGGAGGTGCTAGATTTGGATTTGCCTCTCCTTCTTTGTATAGATAATAAATAAACCCGAGATTATATGAATATCTTTTCTTGTGTTACACACTAATAATTCAATAGATTATCAAGAAAAATTCAACAGTCATGCAATAGAAGGAAAATTCTGGTAATAGCAACAGCTTGTATGACCGTATCGCCTTCTTGCATGGCGGTGCGTCAATATTGAGTTCAAGAGTGTTTTGGCTCAGTGACGAAGTCGAGTAGTTGCATAATATACACTAATTCTTAGTGTACCCTGTAAATTTAGTTTACAAAAACCCTTTATCCAATTAAAATAGAGAAATTTGAACTACGAGAGAAGAAAGTGTTTTGCCGCTTGACTTGTATGCTCATGTAAAGCGAGCTTTGCTAATGAATGATATTCAAGGTTTGGGTGTCCACACTCAGCCCGAAATCCTTTATGGGCCTTGAATCATTGATCGTTGCCAGTCCGGCCCCAAAACACTTCTGGCCCGTCCAGACCAGCAAATTTTTTTCGGCCGGGCCGGGCCGGGCCGGTTCTTTTCGTGCATAACATCGTCAGCACCTGAGTCCTAAAATCATATCGTGCTGCCGAAAAAGCTCGTGCGCCCGAAATCTGAGTCCCAGCAACCCCCGCCCCCGCCCCCGCTCTCTCTCTCTCTCTCTCTCTCTCTCATCGCCGCAATGGTCGCCTCATCGTCGTCCTCCACCGATTCATGTTCCTCTGACTCTTCCTCCTCCTCTTCTCGACGCGACCGCCGCCGCCGCCGCCGCCGCAGAGACAGCAGGGATTCCCTCAAGATCCGCAAGAAGGACCGGTCCCGATCGAAGCGGAAGCGGAGGCACCGGTCCCCTCACGATTCCTCATGTTCTTCCTATTCTTCCGATAGTTACAGGCAAGCCCGATTCTTCTTTCTCGATCTCGATCTCGATCTCGATCTCTTAGGGTTAGGGTTTTTGGGTGCTTTGTGTTCCCCTTTGGAAGCTGGATTCTTTATATTTTAAAAGGGCCGTATTTTTATTGCATCAATGGATGATTGCGTTCGTCTACTTGCATGATTTATGGTCTTCATAGCGGCGATCGATATGATCTGCGTGCTCTTCAGATGCCCATGGAATTCAATTACTTCGTCTTTGTGTAATAGGTTTGTCGTTAGGTGTCTTTTAGGACAAATTTAGCATCTAAGATGGTGCAAAGTTCTTTTCCATTCTCATCTTGTGGTGTGTTTGTTAAGTGGGGTTAGGGTGCAGGAGTTATCAATATTTAGTGCGGGAGTTGGTAGGTATTACCAATTTGGTTTTTTTTGGGTGTTTGGATAGTGGATTTAGGGTGTGGGGGTTATCAATTTTATCTGAGTAATTGTTGTGATCAATTAGTGTTATTTGAGCACAAAAATGGCAGTTTTGTGTGTGTTCTCAAGCTAACAACTAAACTACCAACTATAACCAGAAAAATGACCATTCAGAATGGTTAAGCTAGAGTTATTTCTTTGAAACTGTTATGGAAATTATAATCTAGTTTTTTTGGATATTCTGATTTTGGATGTGGATGAGAAGGTGTGATATTAATGTGGTAATGGAAATTGTAATCTAGTCCTTATTTTGTCAGGAGAGTTTCACCTATGGCCAGAATTGGTTCGAAGTTATCAGCTTATGCGTCCTTTGGTCTAACTATTCCTTGGAGTTTGGTTCAGTAAATTTTTTGGGTGTAAGAGTTGCACATCGACAAATACAAGAGCCCCATAAAATTTTGATGTGCAACCCTACTATTCTTGAAGCTAATATGTGTTGCTGTGCAAGAAATCAACATTTGGTGTTCACTATTAAATCACAGGTATTAAGAAATGAGGTGTTAAAGAAGTATACCACGAGCTAGACTATTGGATGACCATTGCGGCTAAAGTGATTACTGCAATCAGCTAAAGTATTGATAGTTAAATTTCCAGTTAATTATAGACTGTAATTTTTAAAATATTTTTGAAGGTCTGTTATAAAAATATAGGTAGAGTGAGTCAAATGAGGAAATTGTTATGAGTTAAAGAGTCTTTAATTGAATTAGATTAGGAGTTACATCTTTAAGAGTTTTATTTGGAGTGCAATTAGGAGATTATAGAAATGGTTATAAGTATACTTTGAATTAGACAGATAGCCATTTATAGGGCCACAAGGTTTTGTAACAGGCTTTCCACATAAAAGATTATATAATACTTTTTGTATGAAATCAGAGGCTAATCTTTTATATATTTTTTTATTTTGATTTCTTTAGGTGGTTTGGTATCACTTAATTCTGAAAGAGTTGATTGGGACAAATCTGGTTCTGTCTCTATCTGTTTTGACATAAAATGACCTATTTCTGGGATGAAACTCATAAAGTTATTAGTGTATAGTGAATTAAAGTCTGGGTTATGTGGATATTGGTTTTTCATTTTTTTTTCTTTTCTTATGTTAGTTATATTTTTTTTTAACTTCTTATTCCTACAACAATTAATCTAGCCGAGGCTATAATACATCCTTCCCAAGCTTTTGTATGTTTTCCATTTTGAGGGAAGTAAGAGTTCTGAAAATTAAATGGCCGTATCTCAAATGCTATAATAGAAATTTTTTGCTTTGTTGATGCTAACCTAGCTAGCATGGACGCTTCTATTGTGAAGTCGTGTCGTGTAAGACACTAGTTCAGACACATGCATGCCTCAGACATCATACTTCTGTTTTTTGTGCACTTCTAAACCTTTTCTCGTGTCGATGTGTTGTGTCCATGTTGGTGTATCCATTTACATGCTTTATAGATATTGCATAATATTCTCTAATCTGCACTTTTAGAGGGGAACTTTATTTAGTGCTATTTTCATTATGCTACTATTTCGTGTTTTTGTTTGCAGTAGTCAACACTTTCATCTTTCACAACATTTAACTGAATAATCTTTTTTCCCCTCATAAGGCATCTTACTGGTCGTGTTCTGTGAGATGTTCTTGCTGTACAATTTTTCTTGGGCTGGAAGTTTCCTTGATATGTTCTAAGAACCCAAGTTAAAACTTTCTTTACTTTTCTTCTTTAATTATTGGACAAAGTATAACTCTTCTGGTTTAGAGCCATATCTAGAAGTATTGAATGTGGTCTATTTCATAACTTTAAAGGAAACTCTGAGTGAGTTTGTCATGGAACTGTTTGCCAAAGTGTGCCGCACACAAAAAATTGAAGAGGGTCATGATTTAAGAATATGACTTGTTGATGATTCTTGAACGTTATGGTTTTCCTATGAATTTCTTTTTCTGGTAGCAGATCCTGTTGGAGGTGAATGTAGAACGAAAGAGATCATGCACATTCTGCATTCTCTCCGTGGATAGGTGGATAGGTTATTGCTGTGAGATCATCCATAATAGGACCAACATGTCAATCTCTGTCGATTCTCTCTTTGAACAGATCTTTTATCTGAAATTTTAAATATAATGGCTTTGCTACATGGATGGTTTATTATCTGATCCTTTAATCACCTCTGGACAATTATTTCAACTAATTATAATAATGGACGTCTATGGTTTTAAAATAGTTCTGGGAGCTCATCTGGTAGCGAGCATGAGGAATCTAGTCGCTCAAGGAAACACAAACATAATGTAAAAGCGAAAAAGGTGAACTCAAATGTTCATTCAGGATCCTCGCTGTTATTTTCTTTCTAGTTGTTTTGATTCCCATTACATCTTGTGCTTTATTTCTGCTAGGTCAAGGTCAAGGACAAGGAAAGAAGGTCTCGTAAGCACAAAAGTAACAAACATAAACATAAAGAGGAGGTAGGCCACTATTTCTGCAGTTTCTTAATGTTTGTTATTAGTTCAAATCTTTAGCATTATCTCTTTACATGGACATAATATTAGGACTTTAGGTGCCTGATATTTACAAGTTTTTGCTTGGGCAGCCTGAAGATTCTGTCTCATCTCATACAAATAGGTCTAGGCCCAATTTGGCTGATCGACCCGAATAATATAGATGGCAAATGGAACCCTAATTAGCATGGAGCATTTTTTGGCTCGAAACTTGATCATAATAAAGGCCATACAGAAATATTAATTTTTATGAAACATAATACAAAAAAAAAAAAAAAGTAGGGATGAAAGAGAAAGAGTGAGATGGGGGGGGGGGGGGGAGGGGGGGGGAGGAAATTGAAAGGACTTGATCTGACACTTGCTAGTTGCCTGCTGCCTATTAAGTATCCACCTTCTAGAACTACTGATGCGTACCTTCAAGCACCATCCTAGCCATGCACATTGGTGGGGACTTGGGAGTGAGAAGGCTCTGGACTTATGAGGAGATTTAAGAAGACAATTATGCTGCCCAAGGTACACGGTCTCACATTATGGCTGGCATAATGACCCTCAAGCATCACTTTTAGTCCTGCAAACTTGCGAGGAGATTTAAAAGATAATTAGTGTTGCCCTGCTTTTACAGTCAAGTTCAGATTAAATTCAACTGAACCAATTCATTATGATGTGTTACTTATTTTTTTCACTGGGTTGGTGGGATTGAGGTTACATCTAATTGGATCCCATTAGATAATTGATTAAAATAGTGTTTGCTTGGGTTATGGATGAAAGATCTTCTTAGGTACTTCATACTTGTCCATGTACCTTGAGTGTGTGAGAGGTGAATTTTTAACGGGCAGTTCAAATTAATTGTGTTACTCATAATTCCTAAATTCTATTCAAGGGAAGTTTGGCTAGATTTGATAATTATATTCCAAATTGTTATATTATGAGGTGATAATTCTTGATAATTCCCTATTAAAATGGATCCATGTATATAAACATAAAGCTGAAATAAATTTTCTGCAGTGCCTATTATAAATTTAAGTCTCCCTAATAAAATAATACCTTGGTGTGATTAAACTGTAATAAAGTAAATTTGTACCTGAGCTCTTGAATAAATTTTTTGTACGTACAACTCCTTTATAGTATTTGCTTATATAACCTGTTATTTTGGAAGGATGTCAAGAGCTTAGAAATAAGAAGCTCCGGGATTATATATTATTCTGTAGATACGCTGAAACTGAAATCGCCGCTTCAACCAAATCTGTCAACACTGTCAAAACCGAAATCCAAGGATTGGGACTGTCAAACCAACGCAGCTTCTCAAGACCCTTGGGCTAATAGTATGGTTGATTGTTGTCTCATCATCAAAGCCTTTTCCCATGAAGATGGGTCAGCTATGGAGCACAGGGTCCACGGAAAATTTAACAAACTTTGAGACAAGCTGACAATATGACACCAACCCTTTAAATTGGCTGAATTTCATGGCAGGGGAACTATTGGCAAAAGAGGGACTTGCAATAAATCCCAACAGTTGACGGGTAGGAAAATCCATCCTATTCATGCAGATTTCACCTACACTTGGAAAAGTTAAGAACAAAGGAAAAGATAGTTTACTAAAGGGTTATACATTTAACTCTAAGGCGTAACTAACACAGTTGATGTCCCGTATGTGACTTTTGCATTGATCAGACCCTGCGTGCACTTTTTACTTTCAAATTATTAAATGAAGGTGCACAGTGTATATGGTATTTTAGCGCTCATCTCAGTACTCCTATCAGGACAATGCCTGATGCTTCTATGAATTTTAACTGACTTCATTACTGGCATTACTCTTTGATTTTAACTAGCTTCTTTTACATCACAACCATTCTTATTAGCGTAAATTCTCTACCTGCATAATTTGTGCATTCTTGCTGATGAATACTTGCAACTAGGAAATGACTTGATATATCATATCATCTGAAAGTTTTGCTTATTTATAATTCTGGTTCTTATATTATTTGCTTCCTGTTTCTGGGTTGGCTCTTTGACATTGGAGCTGCGGTCTGTAACCGGTAACTGGTGTGGTGATTTTTTTTTTGGCTATGGGAGCTATATATAGAAGCCAAAGGCTGAGAGGAGTAGTCCTGTACAGCTTTCCAAGGTACTACTTCAAATTCAGCAGTCTATAATTCTTCATGTTTACAGGCCTGAAAGTTTCACATGTTAACTTTCTTATGTATTTTACTTTATATCAGTTCCTTGGGCGTGACAAAGAGGATGATGCACGGTTCAGTGCTGTTTCGGGTAAAAAGGTGAGATTTCCTGCTGTTCTATTGCCAGAATTTGTCGAATGTTACATATATTATCCATCAGTTTCTGTCATTCTGTAGATCCAATTGAAGGTTGAGAAATCAAAGCAAGACAAGTTGGCTGAGAACAACCGCAACGAGTTGCTGAAGTTTCTGAATGCTAGTTATGATTGATTTACGAGAATGGCTGATTTCAAAATTAAGCAAGAGCGATATCATTTTTTTTGTTTGAACAAAATGTTATGAACTTTTCTCTTTTGTTCAGATTCCAAACTCTGTTTATTTGTTTCATTAGAGGGTTCGATTCTCATCTATCTTGAGGTTGCCATTAATCAGAATTGCCCTTCTCTACTATGATTATTTCTTTTTTCTTCTCCTCTCCTTTTGTTTGTATGCACAACTTTGCACTTCAAATCAAGCATTGCCCCTTCCTTTTCACTCTCTGTTGTTCTATGTTGTAAATAAGTAGTTTAATTCTGTTGTTTGTTTAGCATGTTCTAATATAATTGGCCCTTAATTTGGAGTGGACCTCAGTTTAATTGTTTGTTGGACTAATATACTCCCAGTATCAAGTCACTAATACACATAAGGTTATTTTTTTTTTCAAATAATATAATTTTTAAAAATATTTTTAAAATTGGCTTCTCGTAAAATATTTTCAAAATTGAATTTTGATATGCCACGTAGATGGCGGGGTGTTCTGTCCCGCCAGCGTGGTGATTGCATTGGCGGAAGGTTAGTTTTTCTTCGTCCGGGATTGGCAACCCCAAATGATTATATTTTTTTTTGCTCAACTAATTTTTGTCCATGGTTGTAAATTTAGGACAAAGAGATTATTTTTTTAAGTTATTTTTCTTTGTTTCGGTATTGATAATCTCAGACAAAGGGGCAACTTTTTATTTCATTTTTTTCTGTCTAGATAGGCAAACACAGTAAAGAGAACTTAAAAAGAAAATTCATTTTTTCCCTCTCCTCTCTCCCTCTCTACTCATTTTCCTCTCTCTCTCTCTCTCTCTCTCTCTCTCTCTCTCTCTCAGCCCTCCTCTAAGGCAATCACTGGCTAGTCAAACTCGGGCACTGTGACGACGACGAGGAGGGCTGCTAGGCTGTGACGGTGAGGATGAGGGTGGTGGCAATAACGGTGAGCAGTGTGAGGAAGAGGAAGAGGAAGTTGCCACCTCTTCCTCCTCGCCCTCATTGTCGTCATCCTCCTCACCATTTTCTCGCCACTCTCATCGGCGTAGCCCAACAGTAGTAGCCCTTGTTGTTATCACCCTCGTCATCATTGCCGTGCCCAATTTCGACCAATGGGTGCCTTAGAGGAGAAAAGAGGGAGGGAGGAGATGAGGAGAAAGAGAAAAAAATATGAAAAATCATTTAAGCTCTTATCGTTTGGAGTTGGCAATTCTGGACAAAGGGAAAAAGATAAAAAAATTAAATATCTTTGTCCGGGTTGACAGCGCCAGACAAAGACAAATAATTAAAAAAAGATTAATCTCTTTGTCCAGAGTTTACAAGCCAAACAGAAAAAAACAATTGAAAAAAATTAAATTTCTTCGTCCAGGGTTAGTTGTCAACCCTGGAGAAAGAAAAATCGATCTCTGTCAGCGCGGGCGCCACGCCGACAGGATGAAACACTCAACCGCCGATGTGGCGTGCCAGATGTTAGTTTTTGAAAATACTTTTAGGAGGGGTCGATTTCTAAAAATAGTTTTTAAAATTGGAATTTTTTGGAAAGTTTTCCTACTTAGAGAAGGAATTCGTTATTCTGTCTACTTAATATTTTCTCTACAATCTCAGCAGCAACAGATTGCATGCAAGACATCCAGGTTCTACATAATCAATTAATAGAACAAAAAGTATTTCAAACATGAATAAAATCATATATTTCGTATTAAATATTGAATGAACAAACGCAGGGAAAATGCACGCAGTTGAGATATTACAATACAAACAATTCACATTAAAAAAAAAAAACAGAGAAATAGAGCCCAAATCAATTTAATCAATGAAATTTCAATTAACGCGGGATCAGTCTGCTGAGCGCGAGCGCAACCCCGCAGAGATCGAACAGCGTGTCCGTCCTCTTCTTGACCTCCGCCGTCTCCGGCGACTTTCCGGCGGGCTCACACTCTTCATTGCACGACGTGACATCCGACATTGCCGCCGACACCCAGGTCTGCACGTCGCCGTACGCCTTCCTCTCGAGCGCCGACGTCGACATGTCGAGCTGCTCGACGGCGTCCCTGAAGTGCTCGGAGCACTCGCTGAGGCACTGCTCCAGCATTGCCCCCTTGCTGTCCCCGGCCTGGTCGGCCGCCTTGGTGACAAAGTCGTCGGCGTTGGCGGCGTGGGTGGCGGCGAAGCGGAGGGCGAGGCCGGCCATCTGGGCGGGTCGGCGGTGCGGGACTCCGGGAAGGTGAGGAGCGAGTCGAGGCAGAGCTGGGGATGTTCGGTGTGCTTGCACGAGTCCTGGATGTGCTTCGTGCCTTCTTTCTCGCTGGCGGTGGCGGGCGGAATCGGTTTGGCAACGGCGGCGGCGGCGGCGAGGCAGAGAGGGAGGAGGCGAGGAGACGGATGAACGATAGCGCCATGGTTGGAGCTTGCTTGCTTTGTGAGTTTTGAATCTCAAGTTAAATTTTTGTTTATATTTAAGAGAGAATTTTGGGACATGTTTGTTTGTTGGTTGGTTGGTTTGTCTCAGTCATGGACTTGAGGTGAGGAGGAATTGGAGGAGGGGAAGGGCTGTGAATGGTTCGTTCAGTTGTGCATTTGTGGTGATTACTTTGACAGGCAATTGTCTTGGAGGGAGTTGTTCTTGGATTCGGTTCATGTGTTAGTCACGTTGACACGTGTACTGATCCTCTTATAATATGTTATCTATGTTGGCCCCACACTCATGCAATAAGAGAGCCAATCCGGCGTTGACACGTGTATTGAAACTCTTATGTGTATGATCCACACACATAACATATTTACAAAATTGATCATTAATGTGTCTCAATAACTAATAAGAAATAATAAAACATAGCATAATGCATTTATTAAAGGTTGAATCATGTAGAGATCACTGTTGCTGCTGCTGTGTTGCTCCTTAATACCAACTTCTTGGCTTCACTGGGACCATGATGCAAATGCCATAATAAAATCTGAAATTTCATTTGTGTATAATCCCTAATGAACAAAGCATAAAATCAAACTATACATATCTAAATTTCTAATAAATGAAAATGTTGATCTATGATAACAGTGAAAATGGGATTGTTATTCTCATTGTATCTTCCAATATCTTACTGCAAAATTTTATTGTATGAATATTCGTGATTATGAATTTCTGCAAGGTGTTCATGGCTCTTGGGTTATGTTTTTCTTTTCTTTTCTTTTTTTAATTGTGTCTCTATTACAAAGTATCATATTATGGTTATATTAATTTAGTTTTCTTTTTCATTGCATATACTATAGGTGCAGCTAAATAAAATGTCAGATCCTCACACAATTGCTTCATGAGACAGCAGGGGTGGACCCGCATACACACCACCCACACTGGATTTTATAAAATATATGGAGTAGTATAATTTGTAAATTTTTTCTATATGATATATTCTTGTAAGATTATGTTTATTAAAATAAAAATACTTTAGAGCTCTAACTCAAGAGGTAACTTATAAAAATATGTTGTTGGATGTCACTGGTTCAAGTCTTAGGTGCAACTTTATTTTTTCTTTATGTTTTCTCCCTTTTCTTATTATATTTACACTAACACAGAAATTTTTATTATATTTATGCTCACACTGAAAAATATGTTGTGTCAACTGCTGTGTGACAGTCACACTTCATTTATTGAATATCATATGAGCAATGAAATGATATTGGTATTATGCATCATATGGCTCATACAAAATGTTCAGCTCTTCAAATGCATTTGAAGTGAGAACCTTTTTCAAATAATTCCAAATCACAACAAACATAGTAATAAGTTGACATGAAGAGTGCAATTCCAGAAACAACACTAAATTGAGACTCTTCTATCTGAAATTTTCATTTCTTATCTAAGAAAAGGTCCCTAGTTTTGATTGCACTGCTAATCAAAGATCCACAGTTGGGCACAGAAATCGAAGAATGAACGAATTTAAGCGAGAGTGCAAAAATGATAACAATTTCAAAATCACAATGAAGCTGCATTAGATTATGGATATCAGGGTTGCTCAATGATCTTATGAATATTGGAAGCATAAAGCTCTGGGATGAGATACTTCTTTTAGGCCTACTTCAAAATAGGTTTGTTTCAGATAGATTTTCGAAATCTTAACATGAACTGCTAAGAAGCAAAAGCTACAAGGAAAATATACATTTTCCTTGCCTCAAGTTCTTATTTTTCAGTGCAAAAGAAACACTTTCTCATGTCCCAAATCAGATTCCATAACATTTTATGGGTTTCTAATTAAGGACAGATCGAATACTTTGAGGAACAAAAGATGTAAGTTTAGACAAAGATCTTTCTGTAATTTTTCTTTTGAAAGAAAACCTTACACTTCCCCTCTCAATTTAGACATTTTCAAATGTAGTTGATTCCATGAAAAAATTCAGTTAGTACTGTGAAGTGTTTGCTTGATAATGTTCTCGGATTTAGGCGAGCAAGGAACCAACAGGTTTGATATGGATTGATTTTGCAATCTAAACTTTTCTTTGCAAGAATACAATGCAGCAGAAAATTTGTTTTATCTCATCTTTCATGATTTCTTGGTGATGAATTTTGATGTATATAAACTAGATACACTGCAAATTCCTGTACTTCATCAATGCAGTCATCAATACACAGTACTGTCTCAAGGAAATAAAGATTTGATATCATGCTATCAGTTTCATTTGATAAGAACAAGAAATCCTGCCAGTTTGTGGCACACTGGAGTGAAGGAAGCAATCACATTAACACTTATGACTACTACAGAAGTACACAAAATCACCAGGCAACATCTCAATTAGAAAAGCCCTCCATGAACGATGGCGACTGACGCTGCCACCACGGCTGATCTTGAGAGCCTCCGGGGCCTTCTCAATCTCCAACTTCATCGCGCTGTTGTGAAATTGTCTTGTTTCTAAGAGGAGATGATCTTCATAGAAAATTCAATCAAGATTGGAGAAGAAGAGGAACTTGGAAAAGAAGCAGATCGGAAGAACAATGTGGCGGTCGACAGGCCCCGATGATCTGCTTCTTCTCCAAGTTCTTCTTCTTCTCCAATCTTGATTAGATCTTCTTCAACCAGCATCTTCCCTTGAAAACAAGACAAGTTCACAACAGTCTCTATCTTCTTTCCACGGAGGCGGCAGACATTCATCACAGGCATTCTCCGCAGCCACTGCATTGAGATGGGCTCGACGGTGGACCTTCTTCAGGTGGCCCATGCCTCCAAAAGGGTCCTCCACCTGGAGAGATGAATTGTCATACTTAATGAAAGATCTTCAAGGTATATAATACGTTGGAAAGCAAGAACAGCAGTCGCACTTCGACTCTTCTCTTCAAAGCAGCGGACAAGAAGAACAGTAAAATTAAAAATTTAAAAGTACCGAATAATCGTGAATATATTTGTCAAGTGAAATTTTCCTGCCACTTTTTACACACAATAATAATAAGCATAAAGTAAGTGCTAAGATCTTAAAAGATGAAAGTACAGATCTCAAATGTTGTGTTTAATCTCCAGTTTGGCTTGTTTTATCACATATTTATGCATGCACACCCAACATACAGACATACAATAAGTTCTGAAATATAGAATCATACTTAGAAACTTCTATTATTTTTGTAATTAAAAACTGTGCAAATTTTTAACATAAACCTTTCTTAAAACTTTGCATGTTTCATTATATTTGTTCATATGAATAGTTTGTATATGCTTCTGCGTGCACATTAAAAAGAAATGGAAAAGAAGAGAAAATAACCAACGAGAAGAGAAGATAACAACCACAATTTTAACCTAAATGAAGATCAAAAAATTGTTTTGCTACAAAATTGGTTACCTTAACAGAAATTGGGTATACGCGGACACTGGGATCGAACTCTGCACCTCTCTGAAATGGTATCTTTGATGCAAGTTTCAGGATCACCTGAACAAGTTTTCAGCATTGTTGCCTGCTTCCTTCACTCTATAAGCTGCAAAATGTGTAGTTTTTCGATATCATTGCCTATGAAAACATCTCGCCTTCGCTCTTCTATTTATAATAGATTGAAGGAATGGGTTGCAAACTGTTCAATGCACTCTCTCTCAAAATGTTCATTTCCTCAAATCTTTAAATTTGATCATATCTAATTCTTGAGGTATCGTTCGTGTATTAAGCTACATACATCGGCTTCATCATCCTCCAGAGTCTTCTTACTTGAATCTTAGAGCTACATTCATGCATAAAGGTCATTCATCCCTAGTTAAGTGCATGAACCAATTCATCACCCAAGAACTGCAATGCATAAATCTTTCAACAAATTTCAAATATTGTACTCTAACTTCTCTACATTCTGACAAAACAAAAAATGAAAAATATAAGAATATTACTTTTACATGTTATATATGGGCGTGTTTGGCTGCAAGGAAGTGGGCGGAAGTAAGGAAATGGAAGTATAATTGCTCACTTTCCTTTCTATTCAAATACCGTAAAAGAATAATAAGAAAATCCTTTTTCCTTTTTCTTTTTCTTTTTTACACTACCATTTTCTCACTTACAGTCTTACAGTTAATTTTGTGGTCAGATAAATCTCATTTGTAATAAGTTGTAGTACAAAACAGTTAATGTTTTAATTATGTAAATCTCACTTGCATTTTAATTACAATACATTTTTTTAATTAATTTTTATTTTAATATTATTTTGCGGTCAACTTTGTGTTCAACTTTTTCACTTCCACTTCTACATTATCATCCAAACACTGAAAAAGACATAACATTTTTCAAACCCAAGCATCGGAAAACTTACTAATCAATTCCTAAGCTCCAAAGAGAACTATTACCACTTCCTCACTTTCTTACTTGCTCACTTCCACCCTTAACCAAAGAGGCCAGAGTGGATGAATGGGATAACCACAACACTAAAATAAACAAGTAATATAGAAATATTCACAAAAAAAATAAGAGAGAGAATATACAGAGATATAGAAAGGAGCACACTAAGCTCATCTACTCACATTATACTCTCTTGACATTTAAAACTAGGAGACAGCGATATTTTAATTTTGAGAAGAGAATTTTAACCCCACAAAAGGGAGAAATTAAAAATAAAGATTCTAATGAATTTTGTCGAACTGCTGCGTAAACTAATATTATACTTTGACGTTGCTGGGGCGTTGTACTACTCATCTGAAGCAATGAGGACTTCAACACCATTCTCCTGTCAAGTTGCATCTTACACAAGCTTCAGAACAAGTCCTCCATGGCCGCACTGCCTTTTAGACAGGCAGATGTCGGTCTTCTCCGAGTCTCATCGGAGATCGACAAAGGGGACAAGTCGAATGAGAGTGAAACCACATGCCGATGCGCTCAGCATGGAACTTGTGGCCGCCCTCGGCAGAAGCCTCACCGTCTCTGAACTCCATCAGGCACACCGAGCGCTCAGTCTAGTCATCTGAAGCCTGCAGCGAGCAGACAGCAACAACAGCTAAGCGTTGACGGATTAGAAAGAAAGTAAAACAGCAGGCGATGAGGATGAGAAAAACAAAGGCGACCGGGACAAAACACACGATAAAAAAACCTGCTCGTCAAGGGATCTGGGGCTCACCGTTGAGGGAGTTCTGATAACGATAACAAGTCATCGGAAATGCTCCAGCTCTCAAGGAGGACTGAAGAAGAAACCTTTTGGACCGAACGATATATAGGGTTGGAATGAAGAAGTCAGACAAAGAGATGGAGCTGATATAAGACTATTAGCCAACTTGTATCCAGAAACAAGATGAGCTACCAACAAATTGTACTAGTAATTTCAGGGAAAATAGATACAACAAAAAAATGAAGGTCGACACCGAATGGGGAGCAAGAGTTAGAATGCAGCTGATGGCAAGTTTTATTGCAGTTTATAAACAGGCAAGGTGCAAAATATGTCAGCAAACAAAATTTTAATCCATACATAGAATACAAATGGGCAAGTACTTGTCTGAAGCCTAATACAAAAAACAAACAAAGCAAATTGCATCAATAAAAGATTCCTACACCTGCAAGTGAGCTAGGTCAACCATGGGGAAAATTCCAGAGACGACCTCAAACATACAAGAAGAAGTCTGTTGACCTCAGCTCTCTGATTGAAGAAGGGAACCAAATATGAGAGAAACAGTAGCATCGATAGGTCTTTAGGAGACCATTGCTCTGAGTATCACTACCCAATTCTAAACATTCAACCAATACATACTACAATACCCAAAACAAAATAGCTACAGCAGCAGAAGAATAAGCAACGATCACAATTCGAATGAATAGTTCCCGGATCATATTTGCTTCACATTTAGCGCATATAGAAAGGCAAAAATCACATGAACTGAGAGTACAATATCCTGAACCTTTTAGCAAACCAGAGGGGGAAAACAAGATAACAAACAAAGAACTACAATAAGTTTCTTTGAGCTAGAACATCTGATATGACCGCCAACAAAGTTCTGAAAATAAGTTTGAGACAACACGCAATTAATTGACTTCAAAAAACCTAGTCTGCAACTGGGAATAGGGTGAACTGATTCCTCACTTCTTTGACCTCTTGACAGGTGCCCTGCAAAAATAAAGATTATTTTGCTCAGTAATTTGATGTTTTTTGGTAGAAGGGACAGAAGCGAACTACGAAAAATTCTTACTCTGTGGGCTGGGCAGCAGGTGCAGGTGCTGGTGCAGGTGCTTTCTCAACAGGACCCTGTTTGTGAAAACAAAATCAATATAAGACCAAGCGCGCCGAATACTGAGCACAATGATGAAAGTAATCATAGTGATAACCCCCACCACCATCAGTGCTAAGTTACTATAACAAAACCTAGCAAATGCATGAGAGATTTCTCTAGACGCAAACGGAAGAGAGTAAACTTATCCACCATTAACACTAGGCAGACGTGATTATAAAGAGAAAAGGCAAGACCTAAGAATTCAAAACAAACAAAAGGGAAATACAAAAGGATGTTGCACAGGAAGCCTTTACAGTGAAACAACAATGAAACTCAAACTAGTACCCCGTGTCCCTTGATAAGAAAGAAAAACTTTATTCACATTTCTAACTGCTTACAAAGACACCCCAGTGTCGATGTAATTTTCCATTACCATCATTGGATTGAAATTGTTGGATATTAATTTTTTCGTCTACTTCGATAATCTACAGGGAGAAGAGAAGGGCAAACAGTTTATCCACCCATGTAAATATTATAGCATATACTGGTAGCTCAGAATTCGTTTCAACAAGGCTGATAAATTTTACTAGCTAGGCGACTATGATTATTATCAAGCTGCCAAATTCCACATAATAAGGCAAGGCGTGCCAATTGTAAAATTCATTATTCAGTTTATGTACTGAAACAAAAATGTAGGAAAAAAGCAGAGTGCAGCATCAATAGATACACCACTTTGGAAAGCATGACTGCGAAACAAGAGGCATGTTTCCTATGGCAGACCAGCAAAGAGACTAAGAATTAACATAAAGCTATAATAAAATGTAGTTTTGCAAATAATTACTTGAACTAGCAAATACAAAGGGCAGCAGATAAACCTTTATCGTGCACATCTCAAAGTGCACATCTCAAAGATGATAGAGGGAAGTCAATTACTTGATATTAGTATGGATTAGAGGGAAGTCAAGCATCCAAATTCCAACACAACTGACTACATAGGAGGTGCATTGTAATTAGAGAATGAAAAACACCAGGCCAATCTATTAACTTAAACAAACCAATTATTTTTACACTTGATATCATCTAATATTCTTTTCACTTCACATCATTTTATTGAAAGTGCATACATTGTCAATGAGGTCAATCAAACATAGTGATCATCTTTACATGAATCTATCAATAGGCTGTCACAAGTACAGTGTAAATGATAGGTTGAAAGCAAATATAGTATTAGCAAAATAACCAGTAATCTTAACTAGAGGTTGATAGACAGTAATTACGTAATAATCAACTCCAAGAGAGTACAGAACCGTAAGAACAACATTATGTGTGTTTCTAACTATTTCCAACATGATTAAACAGTTTGTGAATCTCTATAGTTATTAGTTCGTAAATCTAACAACATCCATACTCTATAGAGTAAAGAGATCACTTGTATAGCAATCAATATATATATACTAGCGAATAAGAAAGCAAACCAACATGACAGATATTGTTAAGCTTCAAGTAGAAAACAAAGTGAGCTTGGACTCACTTGGGCCAAGCGCTCTTCTCTCCTGGCAATCTTTCTCTCTCTGCTTGCCTTGCTCTTGGCGCGCTTGGCTTCAAACTGATCGGATAAAGTCTTCTCTCTTGCCTTCTCAGCCTTGGATTTGTGAATGCTCTCCATCAGCACTCTCTTGTTCTTGAAGACATTACCCTTCACTTTCATGTACATGTCATGATACATGTGCTTGTCAATCTTCTTGATTCACGTACTTCCTCAACAGACGGCGCAGAACACGCATTCTCCTCATCCAAAGGATCTTAGTTGGAAGCCTAGCCTCCCTGGTACCCTTGCGCTTACCTGCCCAATTCAGATTGAGAAACATTACCAAAAAAGCAGTCGCATTAGATTTTTTTTATACTTAAAATTTTAAACTAATAACAGATAAATTACCATAGCCAGAGTGACGCCCCTTCCTCTTTGCCTCCATCGCTCGCCTTGCACGAGATCGCGAGTGAATCTTCTGGGGCTTCCTAATGATGAACCCATCCTTCACTAGTTTCCTTATATTCTGGCCTGCACAATGAGACAGTAATATGCGATTTAAAAAAGGATAGCCAACATCAGTCTACTGTTTAAATTAAATTCTGCTCTTCAAATTTGTTGACAGTTAAAAAAAAATGTAAGATAACAAAAAGGAGGAAGAAAGAAGAGAAAACAGCAACATAAAGAAACACATGAACCAACATCAGCCATAAACTTACTGGAGAACTAAATTCATTAGCAACTTTAATTGTTAGTGCTACATTATGATTATACGAGAATACCATAATAAAAAAAAGGAGACAATATGAACATAATAAGGAACAAAAAAAATACTATGAACAGCATTCAAACAGAAAATGTTGTGCCTGATTGTTAAAATGGAAAGAGGATTGAAATAAGTAATTCTCCACAGAAAATTACAACTTTAGGTACTTTTATTATAGAACAATGACCGTATAATAAATCAGCCACCTACATTTTCAAGTAAATCCAAGAAAATACAAAATTAAAATCTTGTATAAACTGCTATCTTTATGAGATTCCTAGGAACTGATATGTTCTATTTTACTGCCTCGACCTTCTATAAACGTTAAAAAAATTTTTTCAATGATATTAAATCGTCTACCAATAAAAAACGAACATGCCAACAAATTCTTTCACAAGGAAAGATTCTTTTCTGTCCATTTTTTTGTTGGCTATGCTGCCACAATATCAGGACTAATACTAAGAGAAAATATTAAAAATGAAAAAAAAATAATGCTAGCGTTTGCAGGTAAATTAACAATAAATGCAAACTAGCATAAAATCAAATGACCCCAAGCACTCTAATCTGATCAAAACTACACATCAGATGTCTGAAACTGCAACCAAAACCCTAACTTTCGGCGAATGAAACTACCACAAGACATGATTCGAACCTAAAACATTTTAAGAATTGAAAAAAGAGAATAATTAAAGACAGAAGGGGACGGAAACTTACGGGAGTTGGCCATGGAGATCTCGTTGACCTCATTGGGGTCGAGCCAGACCTTGCCCTTGCCGCACTTGAGAACGCTCGAGGCGAGCCGCTTCTGAAGCTTAAGCGCCACCATTTCTTCTCTCTCCTTCTCTCTCTCTCTTCTTCCTCTACTTTGAAGGAAACCCTAAAAGAGAGAAAGGAGGGCGGCGATGAGAGGCGATTAAATAACTTGTAGGGGCTAGGGTTTTTTTTCCCACTCTGCAAACGGGTTGGGCCGGGTCCGTCCAAAAAATATATGAACCCAACCAGTTATGGGCTTTAAGTGTTGATTGGCTGCCCAAGTTTTTAAGTAATACTAGTATAGGTGGGAAACCAACCGACTGCGGCGACGACGGTGAGAGGAAGAGAGCGGCGAGGGAGAGAGAGGAAAGAGGGAAAATGAGAGCTAGAGAGAAGATGGGGGAAGAGGAGGGGAGAGAGGGAGAGGAGACAGACAGATAGATGGACGGATAATTTGTGAAAGACGCACGAGGGCAAATTTATCTTTGTTCTGTTTTACTTATTTAATTTTGAAAGAGAGAGAGAGGTGGGGCGCAAACTTGAAAGCCCATCCTAATTCATTGCTCCAAGTTAACAATGTCCCAAGTCCCAACACCAAAGACAACCATAATATTGTCCATCATAATTGTAGCAAAACAAGAAACCAAAAAATTGTATGTAGTTTAAACAAGAAAAAAGTTTTTTGATTTAATATTTATATGTGTAACTACGATATTTTATAATTTAATTGGAGATAAAAAATGTTGGAGGAAATTTGGAATGAATTGAAAGGATAAAGTGTGTAAAATTAGTAGATTGGAGGAATCATTTATACTAATATGTTTCACTTATATTAAGTTTATTAATTAAAAAATTAATCGATTTTAATTAACCTTGTAAATATCAGAGGAATCTATAAAGTATCCATTTTCACATCTTAATGTTGTTTTAAATTTGATACTTGTTGATTTTATTCAAAAATATCCAATGAAAATCCAACAAGAATTATAAATTATCGGCGTCATATATACAATTTTATTGGGTAAGTTGAAGAAAATGTCATGTACTATTAGAGTTTGTGGAAAACTCTTCTGCGCTAATGAAATGAGCATAAAACTCCTCTACTCTATTGAATTTACAAGAAAACAACTCCATGTTATTGTTAGATTTATTTGAAATCTCTTTGGATTTAATAAAAAGTACGCTTGTATTGTCTATGACTTGGCAAAAAAAAATCATGTACAATATCTTAGATTTTACAAAACTACAAAATATGATGATAGTATGGGAACGTTTTTTTAGTGAACTTAATAGATAGAGGGGGTTTTCTGCAAAACTGTAGTAGCATCGGGGGTCATTTTGAATTTACCTCAACACGTTGTTTTCTTGAATATTCATGATTCGCTTAATGCTGTCTTACTTGGAGATCTCACCATTGGAATTCAAAGGAAAAATGCTTTAGGTGTTGTTCTCTGAAGTCAAATGCGACCAAAATTAGTTTCCGACACCAAAACCGTGACCATTGTCACATGTTAGATGCGTTTAAATCAGTGGCATCTCAATATATCTACAAAGAGAGGTTCGCATTTACTTTCGTTCAAGTTTTGGCTTTTTTCTACTGTTATTGTTTTCATGTTATTTTTGATAGTTCAACTTTGATGTGTGGAGAAAGAATTATGTTATTCTTAACATATTGGAGGAAATCAAACTGAGTACTCATCAAAGTCATCACATTTTGAATTTATTGCATACAACCGCGTCATGAGATTATCGAATACAAAGCTACCAACTACCTCATAAGCGATTGTTCTCCCACTCTTGTGGTTACTGTTGCTCTCCTCTAACAGCACATTCCACATGTGATTAATCAGATGGTAAATATTTGACAACTGCAGGTTGAGGATGCAGTGTATTACTGTGTTGATTAGGCCAATGGTGCATTACTCAAATCATCCGATCTCCATCTTGTTATCCTCTCAGCTTTCACTCCACTAAAAAGTGAATGCAGCTTTTCGAGAGGAATTTCGGACATACGTGCTCTTTAGGATTGAATTTTGTGGCTTAGATGTATTACTTTTTGTTATAAATTGTTGGGAATATGAAGAATATATGTGAATCTTTGAATTGAATTACGGTGAGATCCGTTGATCAAATCAATTGGATGATGGTTGGAGTGTGTTCTCCTTCCATTGGAGATGAACGTGGTATATTCACATGTTCAATTCCGACTTCGAATGAATTAGATATTCAAGTCTAAAGATTGCCTAATTCAAAGCCAAAATGAGACTAAATGTAAGCTAAAAACATTTAGTCCCACATTGGCTATGTGATGGAAGTTTGTAATGTTTAAATAGAGAAAAATGGGAACAAAGGGCGTGCCCTTTGGGTACTTGGAGTTTTCGCGCGCGCGATTGAGAGGAAACCATGCTCGCACATGCGCACGCGCGCCTCCGCCGCGCTGGTGGCGGCCGGCCGGCCAGCGATTGCCTAATTCAAAGCCAAAATGAGACTAAATGTAAGCTAAAGATATTTAGTCCCACATTGGCCGTGTGATGGAAGTTTGTAATCTTTAAATAGAGAAAAATGGGAACAAAGGGCACGAAACCATGCACATGCGCACGCGCACCTCCGCCGCGCTGGCAGCGGCCGGCCGGCGTCGGGCACAGGCTCGGGTTCCCTACCCGGCCTGGTTCTTTTTGAACCGGGTCTCACGGGTATGGGTTACGCGGAGCATACCCGCTCCGTTATCCGGATCTGAACCGCGGTTCAGACCGAACCGTTACAACTGTTGGTTGGGTTCGGACCAAAATGCCCCTCCCGGAGCGCTATAAATAGCACTCCGTTTTCTCAAATTAAAACACACCAAAATCAATCTGCCTTCTGATTTTTGAAGGAGATCCTCTCTTTCTCTCTGTGTCTTAACTTCCAAAAAAAGGGAAGTGGGAAATGTTGGGTATTCTGCTTAACAAGAATCAATCTGACAACTTATCAAGATCACTGAGATATCAACAATCTAATTGGCCAGGTCGGCAAATATCAGGTGGGAGGTTTTCCGTTCAATAGAACGTTCCTTAATTCAAGAACCACCTTTCAATTTCCTTCCTTGGTTTAAGCACCAATTAGACTGAATCCAAGTCAGTCTCGATATACTGTAAAGTATATCCCCTGTATAAAGGACTTAATCCACTTATACAGTAACACTTAGATTAAATCTAAGTCAATCTCGATATACTGTAAAGTATATCCCCTGTATAAAGGACTTAGTCCACTTATACAGTATTTGAAGTGAGGTACGCTTACAGCGAATCTCCTTAAGACAATTACGTCCCCCGCACCGGTGCTAACGGGATAATGGACGCTGGTCTCCCAAGATACAACACTTCTTCACGGTATTTGAATAGCACTATCAAATTACCGTACGGTCGAACCGTAGTCAACCAGTACCTACACAGGATTAGCAAAACAGCGGTATAAAGACAAATTTCAAATGAATATTTGTCTTACTCTTTTGGAGGAACACCCACTGTTGAGGACGTAGGAAGGTTGAAGAATTTTGACAGAATCTCCTTTAGGAAGTCGCTTTGGATTCCCACTTCACTTGGAAGTCGCGGATTCCCACTTCGTTGGAAGTCGCTCTGGAAGTCGTGGATTCCCACTTCAGAACCGAAGTCAGAACTTTTAGAGAGAGAGAGAGATCTCAGATTTTTTGGTGTCTGTTAAAATGAGAACTTGGAATGCTTTATATAGCATTCCAAAAGGGCCTTCAGGTCTGAACCCAACCAAAGGTTGCACCCTTTGGTCTGCCAACTGGTTCGCACCCTTTGGCCTGCCAACTGGTTCGCAACCTTTGGCCTGCCAACTGGTTCGCAACCTTTGGCAGGCTGCAACCTTTGGTCTGCCAACTGGTTCGCAACCTTTGGTCTGCCAACTGGTTCGCACCCGTTGGTTGTCCAACTGGTTCGCGACCGTTAGCGGATCGGTTCTGTAACGCCCCGATTCCACGGATACGGGGACGTCACTGCAACGTATATACGTAGGTCAGAAGTGCCCCCATGTATATACGCTAAGCATAAAAGTACAAGCAAGGGATCAGAGTACAACACGAAGCGTGGTATACATACACATGCCAACATAAAAGGTACATATACAAGTCATCACAGTGTATGATAAACATTACATATTACATATGTCTTTTATCACAACCAAGTCCAAAAGTAAAATATACGATAAAGATACAAAATGCTCACGAGAAGGGTGAAGATCCCGTGAGTCAAAAGGAGTCTGGCACGAAGGAAGTAGAGCTAGTCTGCCTGCTCACTAAAGAAAGCTCGATCTACTGTGGACAGCTCCACTTCGATCCAAGCTTCAACCTGAACATACAAATCCAAGGGAGTCAGGACCTCCCAATAATGAACAGGCTACAGCCAAATGGCTAAGTGACATGAGTAGAAAGGTTAGAACACAAGAGTGGTATACAAGAACAGGTATAGCAAAATCATGAAACGGGAAATGCAAAGTAAGGCTGATTACAGGCAAAAGTGATTGTATATGCTTAAGTCACGGTCCCATGAGACTAATACATCGAGGGGATAATCCAAACAAGGAAACCCTCATATATATACCCTTGTCTCATGCCACAGAAATCCCAAGCATATAGAATCAGAGTTGCAAATCATATGACAGTCAAAACGGGAATATATAACAAGAATGATAAGAATCGTAACAAACATCAAAACAGGAATCATCACTGGAATCATGACATAACGAGTAAACTAGGAGTCATAACATAACAGGTCTCTATTATTATTATTACTCGTCTGACCCATATATCTAGGTATGTGCCCGGGTGTACATCCCATCACACATACATCCATATATAAGCTATCCGAGGTTTGTTAACGGAAGTAGATGGAGAACTGATAGAACTTCTTATAGTGGTTTCCATACACCTGGAACCGGCTTTGGAGGCCCAAAGTCCCCCTATTCAGTAATTCAGATTCACTACCGCCAGTACATATATATATATATGTATATATATATATATACTTTTATTCCATCACTATAAGCAAGGTATCATTCCGGCATCCATCACTTCCTCCCATACCCATACAAGTTGTAGCTTATTAAGAATTATCAGCCTACGGGGAACAAATGTACATAACAGTAATAGCCCTACAGATTCAAGAGGTGGCCCCCACAGATTCAAGGGGTGGCCCCCACCGTGTGGTGTGGCACTTTGTTCCGAGGGAGTGGATTCTAGAGGTGGCCCCCACCGAGTATGGTGTGGCACTTAGTTCCATAAATAAGGCAGGGTTCCCGTAAACAAGATAATCATAAGGTCATGTTTATCATGCTTGGTTTTAAAGATAGCATGACAAGGTGGTGATATATCACAAGTAATAAAACATAACAATAGATTGATAATAGGTCGGGTCAGTCAAGACATAACAAGAGGTCTAGTAAAGTGGTGGCATGTCAGGTGATATACATGTGTTAAAGGAAAACATGTACTGACGTGTCTGGATCATAGCAAGGCAAGGGGAAACATAGAAGCAAACATGGTTCAACGACCTCGAAGGGTCTGCCACGCATGGTATAAAATAAAGAAGCAATAATATCACGGCAAGGTACAAGTATAAGAATGAAACAAGCAGTTGCATGGCAATACATAAACCTGGGAATATGAAGTGTAACGCCCCGATCCCAAGGATACGGAGACGTTATGGCGACGTACATACGCGAGGTGAAAACAACCTCACGCGTACGTTAAGCCTCAGTACAGTACAATACCTCCATATAGATCTGAGGTCCAGCATGAAAGCAGTACAAGAATACCTGCAGAAAGAGGTCAGCGATCATAACAGATATGAAAACAAGGATAATTAAGATAATAGAAATAAAGCACTAAAATACCTATGAATAGTCCTGATGCGGAATCTCCAATCTGACTCCAAGGCACTCTCTGAAGCTATGGTAACTCGAATCTCCAATCTGGGCATGCAAACCCAGGGTCGTCAGAAAGCGACCTAGTGAGTGGTAAAACTGAAGGAGGCAGTAATATATACTAAAGTACTACAAGCATGATACTACTATAGATACATGATGGTGTATACCATATAATAAGCATATCATAAACAGTAAAAATATACAGACATGCCATCTTATATTATCATTACTACCTAACCGGTTATCATCAGATCATGTCTCTAATCGTATCCAGTTTATATAATATATAATGTTATCTAGTGGTGACGAATCTACATGCTAGTGGTGATGTGATAACAGTGAACATGCAGATGGACATATGCTACCTAACCAGTATACGGTGTGGTGCATAGACAGTAATGATGTATGCAAGGTATATAGCGAATAGAATATATGCTCATATACATGAATAGAATGCCACCACAGAAATGTAACGTGTACCAGGTAAAGAAACAAGTATACATGTAATATGATATCAGATCAATAATCAGGAACAGTAATTAATAAACATGTAGCAGGTACAGAACAGTAACAAGTAGTAACCATGTATTAGGCATGTCATGTGATTTATACAATAGTAGCAATCAGTACCACCTGCTATTTTAATTAGCATATGTCTGCAACAATAAAATATATGCAATGCAGAACATGCATAGTATGCCACTACATACAGTGTAATATATACCAGGTAATGTAACAA
Organism: Agave tequilana; assembly: GCA_038442645.1. NCBI lineage: Eukaryota > Viridiplantae > Streptophyta > Magnoliopsida > Asparagales > Asparagaceae > Agave > Agave tequilana. The sequence continues at coordinate 220,898 of JAVJIF010032027.1, forward strand.
AGTATACATGTGCATGAGTAGTAGGGCACTAAAGAAAGTGTAACAGGAAACATGAACAATAGCAATGTATACATGTCACATGATAGCAGATAAATGATCAGGAACAGTAACAAGTACAACTAAACATGTATCAGGCAAGTCATGTCCAAGTCATGTCATTTATACAATAGTAGCGATCAGTACCACCTGCTATTTTAATTACTCTCTTCCAGTGTCCCATACCACTGGCGGTTCATGCTGAAGCCCGCACCCCAGTCGAACCCATCCGGACATGGCCTACGGGTACCATTATCCAAACGAGAGAGTAACCAAATAACAAATGTTCCCGATGTCACTATCGTGTATACTATTTTATTATGTTAATTGGAAACTCATGGTCGAGGAGTTCTTATCGGGTGGATGTATCCCGTGCATACCCGGGATCACGGCCTTAAACAAGCCCCTGGCTGCCAGGACCAGGGCCCTCCGCTAAGAGGGGAGCATGAATCAAGTAACAAGAGCTCATGGAGCAATTGGTAGGCAGCCCTCCTACCGTCCCCTGCAGTGGGAAACACTATGGATCCAGTACATCACCCGATAAGATCTAATCCACCATCAAGTCTCCCCCATACCCCAGTTATCATTATGATCTGATATGTTCAGTATTCAATGTAACAAGAACAAATAACAGTACATGGTACGGTTAAGACGATAACTGGACCTGAGCTCTGTTGATAGCGTAGAACAATATATCGAGAATCAGGAACAATATAACATGAACAAGATATCATGAACAATATATCGAGAAACGGGAACAATAGATGTGGGATTCCCACATATCGCATATCTACAGCTCTCATGTCCAGTAACGGGAAATCCGTATCAATAACAGGAAACAATCATATAACATGAATACGGTAACATAGCACAATAATCGGTGTAACATGCACAGTAAGTCATATGACAAGACGATAGAATACAAGCATGTACACTCGTGTGGTAAGCATCTGTAACAGTGCGGTCTGTGTAACAAGTATCCGTGAGTGGTACATGTATATATCAGTGGAAGATGAATATGAATACTAAAGTGACGTTTCATAGTATCAATGCAACATGTACATGTAGTATCAATGGTCAATGACTCATATATGGTGACCTACCGTATCCGTATAATGATATCCGTATCCTAGTGGTATAGCCCTCATCCATGTAACCTATATGCGTAGCACTAATCCCTGTAATAACGGTAGTCTGTGTATCATGTAGTACCATGTCCTACGGAGTCTAGCATGTATATCTCGTGCCAGTGTAGTGTCACAGTGTCTCTGTGGGTCAGTATACACATAATGTGACTGTGTTACAAGACATGTCATAAGAATGTCCAACACATGGTGACATAGTGGGCCGGATGTCAATAGTCCATAAACAAGACCGAATAGGTATCCAGTGTCACACTCTACGTCTAGTAGGTATCAGGCATATTTTAAGTACAGTGGTGATGACAGTGTTTTATGATTGTCTACGGTTTATTTTACCGGTATCATGTTTTATTTAAATAACACAACCAAGTGCAATCAATATAATAAAAAGATAATTTATAAATTAAAAACACTCACAAACTGGCTACAGGACTGTAGCTCTCGTTCCCACGATCGCAACGGATCCAGAATCGTCCAAATCGGAGTCCGGATGCTCCAGATATCGCCCGAATACTGAAAAGCATATAAAGGGGTTAATTTTGTAATAACGGAAAATATCCAGGGGGCTATATGTAATTTTGCAGGGGCCTAAACGTAATTTAGGAATTAACAGGGGCTAAACTGAAAGTTTACCTTTAATGGGTCGGGTCTGGGTGTAAACGGGTTGGGTTTGGATCCAATACCCAAACCCGTAACTTAAGTTATTGGGTTTAATGATAAACGGGTTAATGGGTTTAATTAAACCCAATAAGGATAATTGGGTTTAGGTTTTAATCAATCCAATGGAGGTAATTGGGTTTGGGTTTTAACCCAAACCCATGGGGAAAACGAGCAGCAGCATGAAGTGACAAGAGATGATATACACCAATTAATAGATCATAAAGTACAAGCCATGAAGTATAAGTAGGAATAATATATAGTACATGTATCAAGGGTGAGATACATAGTCAAGAAGGAAATCACAATACCAGACAGCCATAAGTTAGTCGACTAGGTTGGAATAGTAGTCGACTAATAGAAGGGTTAGTCGACTAGGAAAATAGGGTGGTCGACTAATAATGTGTTCCAGAGAGTTTGGGTTTCTGTTTCAGGAAGAGTTAGTCGACTAGGTAAAAAGGGTAGTCGACTAACAGGGAACTACAAGTCGACTAACAGATACTTAAGTCGACTAAGTTTGAGATACAGAGAGTTGAGTTTATTTCAGGAGTCGACTAGGGGAATTCTAGTAGTCGACTAGGGATATCTAGTCGACTGGTGATAGGGACTAGTCGACTAAAACTGTGAAGTCAGAAAAGGCTACGTTTCAGCTAAGGGTTTCTAGTCGACTAGGTTCTAGGTCAAGTCGACTAATCATGGTCGAACACAGTGTACAGAACTGAATCTGGTGGTTGTGCTTGATAGTCTAAAAATGTGATTTTGAAGATGTAAATGTACAAGAATTGTAAATACAAGTATACTAGGAATTTGATGAGTCTTGGTGAGTAAGAATACTCACTAGGATTGGTTAGGTGAAGCTTTGTAGTCTTGAAAGGATCCCAAGGTGGAGATGATGGCCTCAATCCAAAAGTAGTTGTTGAAGTTGAAGTTACTTGAGGTGGAGAAGATGATCTTGGTGTTGGAGTTAGGGTTTGAATTTGAGATGGAGGAGAGATTTTGGTGAAGGGTCTTTCTTTTGGTGAAGTGAAAAAAGGAAAAGGAAATGTAAAGGAATGTTTATATATGATTTGGAATTTGTGAAGGAGTTGTAATTGAGATGGAAGAGAAGGGATTATTTGCAAAAAGGGGAGGTGAGGTGAGTGTCCCTCTCTTGGCCACTTGGCCGGCCATGGGAGAGAGAGAGAGAGATGCATTAAATGGTGGAGGTAGGTGGGAGTTGTGTGGAGAGGAAAAATAGGAATTTTGGTAATTTGGGAAAATTGGAAAAGTGTGTGGCTTGGGAAGGAAGGAAAGAAATAAAGAAAAGAAAAAAAGGAAGAGGAATTATAAAGGAGAAGATATTTTCTCTTGAACTCAAATGAAATTGTTGAAAATACAGATACCCGGGTCCAAGTCAAGAATACGGAAAACAATTTGGGAAAATACCGGAATCGTCCGAAATTCAAGTATCTCGGAACGACTCGCAATTTACCCAAAAATCAATAATAATATATGAAGACTCATAGCGAAATCCTTTTTAAGAAATACTTTATAGTTTTAAAACTAAAAATCCCGAATCAGTTACCTACCGACTCCGATGGAATTTTCATAAAATCGTAAAATCCTCAGAAAAAGAATGTAAGTAGAAAATAGGATTCTAAGGAATAATGCCTAAAGGACCATCATGAAATTCCAAACAGTTTGAGAATTAAAAATCTAAGAATCGGTCAGCGGCACTGGCCGACTCCGGTTTTGAAGAAATTCAATTTAATTCAAGAAAAATCCAGAAAATCACAGAAAATCTAATATATTGGAAAATAATATTTGAAACCGAAATCGGTCAATTCTACACACCAGAAAGACTAAATCGAAGAATATATTATGATCGGGCCTTCGGTTCAGACTAGGGCTGACTCCGAGTCCACGAATCCACATCCAAGATAAAACAATCATACAAGGAATTCATAATACAGATTAAATACAGGAAAATAAATCGAAAAAAATACGATCGAAAATCTGAATACGCAACTAAGTACGTATTCCGGGAACGGGGTATTACAATCCACCCACCTTACAAAAATTGCGTCCTCGCAATTTCATTAAGGGGTGAAATGAACACAAAGGGGACAAAGGCTGGAATAAAGGGCTCATAAAACCAAAACAGGGAATAAGATGAATACAGGAAGGATCAGGATGGAAAATGAAAGAGTGACAAGAGAAAAACATTTAGAATGATAACCAACTCAAATGCAAGATATGGGGTAGGGGTTACCATGATATCCCTAAGGCTCCTGATCTGGATACTGGTCTTCACACTCTGCTGCGTCATCCGATGCCTCTGCTGCCATGATGTAACCTTGGCCTCTACCCTGATCTGCTCTAGCTCTCATCCCCCTTTGCTGATGATCATACCGTTGGGGTGGAAATGGAACTCTTCGATCAACAGGTTCAGGGTTCCTCCTTAGTGGCGGTGCTGGAAATGCTGGGGCTGGATGTGCTGGAGCTGGAAGAGCTGGTCTGATTGGAGCCATGTGTATAAACTTCCTGTGTGGGCAATCCCTTAGCATATGTCTCTCTGACCCACATGCCAAACATAATCTCTTGGCTACTCGACAATCACTCTTATAATGCCCGGGTCTGTGGCAATAATTGCATGTGATCTGAGGAAGAGGGGTTTGGAATGGTCTCTTAATCATTGGGCCTTGGGTTGCCCTATCTGCATCTTCCTCATCCATCAACTCAAGAGGCCTCTTCTTGGCCTGGTTCCTCATCTGGTTTGCTTGCTTCTTCTCTAGTCCACGCTCCACTTCTCGAGCTATGGTGAGAACTTCTGAATAGGTCTTCAGCTGCTGGGGCATCAAGAATACTTGTATGTCCATCTGTAGGCCCTGCTGGAATCTGCTAGCCCGCTTCTCCTCATCCGTCACCATATACGGAGCAAAGCGGCTGAGTCTGAGAAATTCCGCGGCATACTCATCCACGGACTTCTCCCTTTGTTGAAGTCTGATGAACTGCTCTTCCATGTCTTTCTGAGCTGTGACAGGGAAGAATCTGCTGTAGAAACTCTTGGAGAATGTGTCCCAAGTGACAGGCTTCTCCAATCTTGCCTCCTCAGCTAGCCACCAAGTTCTAGCTATATCCTTCAATTGAATCTTGGCAACCTCCACTTGGTTTTCCTCTGGGACACGAGCTGCATTCAATAAGTCTGATGTGTCTGTCAGCCATTGCTCAGCATCCAAGGGTTTCTCTTCACCCGTGAATATAGCTGGCTGCAGTCGTCTGAAATCTGATATATTCCCCGGCCTTTGTCCTTTAGGTGCTGCTAACTCTTGCCGGAGAAGCTCGGTCTGCTGCTGCTGGTTCTCCATCATCATCTGGATAACTCTCAGTATATCCACATTCTCTCCCGCTGCTCCATTCGATGCTGGTCCAGAGTTGCTACGACCCGATCTTCTATCCATGCCTAGTTGATGAAGAATGACTGGAAAGTGATGGAAAAATGGAAGGATTTCAGGATATGAAGGAAGGAACCAAGAAGAACTAGATAATCAAGAAGGACTAGATGACTTTGTACATTGCAATTGGCATTAGCAAATTACTAGAATTTGCCGCTTGATTGTACTATAGGCGGGAGAGCCTAAGCTCTGATACCAACCTGTAACGCCCCGATTCCACGGATACGGGGACGTCACTGCAACGTATATACGTAGGTCAGAAGTGCCCCCACGTATATACGCTAAGCATAAAAGTACAAGCAAGGGATCAGAGTACAACACGAAGCGTGGTATACATACACATGCCAACATAAAAGGTACATATACAAGTCATCACAGTGTATGATAAACATTACATATTACATATGTCTTTTATCACAACCAAGTCCAAAAGTAAAATATACGATAAAGATACAAAATGCTCACGAGAAGGGTGAAGATCCCGTGAGTCAAAAGGAGTCTGGCACGAAGGAAGTAGAGCTAGTCTGCCTGCTCACTAAAGAAAGCTCGATCTACTGTGGACAGCTCCACTTCGATCCAAGCTTCAACCTGAACATACAAATCCAAGGGAGTCAGGACCTCCCAATAATGAACAGGCTACAGCCAAATGGCTAAGTGACATGAGTAGAAAGGTTAGAACACAAGAGTGGTATACAAGAACAGGTATAGCAAAATCATGAAACGGGAAATGCAAAGTAAGGCTGATTACAGGCAAAAGTGATTGTATATGCTTAAGTCACGGTCCCATGAGACTAATACATCGAGGGGATAATCCAAACAAGGAAACCCTCATATATATACCCTTGTCTCATGCCACAGAAATCCCAAGCATATAGAATCAGAGTTGCAAATCATATGACAGTCAAACGGGAATATATAACAAGAATGATAAGAATCGTAACAAACATCAAAACAGGAATCATCACTGGAATCATGACATAACGAGTAAACTAGGAGTCATAACATAACAGGTCTCTATTATTATTATTACTCGTCTGACCCATATATCTAGGTATGTGCCCGGGTGTACATCCCATCACACATACATCCATATATAAGCTATCCGAGGTTTGTTAACGGAAGTAGATGGAGAACTGATAGAACTTCTTATAGTGGTTTCCATACACCTGGAACCGGCTTTGGAGGCCCAAAGTCCCCCTATTCAGTAATTCAGATTCACTACCGCCAGTACATATATATATATATATATATGTATATATATATATATACTTTTATTCCATCACTATAAGCAAGGTATCATTCCGGCATCCATCACTTCCTCCCATACCCATACAAGTTGTAGCTTATTAAGAATTATCAGCCTACGGGGAACAAATGTACATAACAGTAATAGCCCTACAGATTCAAGAGGTGGCCCCCACAGATTCAAGGGTGGCCCCCACCGTGTGGTGTGGCACTTTGTTCCGAGGGAGTGGATTCTAGAGGTGGCCCCCACCGAGTATGGTGTGGCACTTAGTTCCATAAATAAGGCAGGGTTCCCGTAAACAAGATAATCATAAGGTCATGTTTATCATGCTTGGTTTTAAAGATAGCATGACAAGGTGGTGATATATCACAAGTAATAAAACATAACAATAGATTGATAATAGGTCGGGTCAGTCAAGACATAACAAGAGGTCTAGTAAAGTGGTGGCATGTCAGGTGATATACATGTGTTAAAGGAAAACATGTACTGACGTGTCTGGATCATAGCAAGGCAAGGGGAAACATAGAAGCAAACATGGTTCAACGACCTCGAAGGGTCTGCCACACATGGTATAAAATAAAGAAGCAATAATATCACGGCAAGGTACAAGTATAAGAATGAAACAAGCAGTTGCATGGCAATACATAAACCTGGGAATATGAAGTGACAAGAGATGATATACACCAATTAATAGATCATAAAGTACAAGCCATGAAGTATAAGTAGGAATAATATATAGTACATGTATCAAGGGTGAGATACATAGTCAAGAAGGAAATCACAATACCAGACAGCCATAAGTTAGTCGACTAGGTTGGAATAGTAGTCGACTAATAGAAGGGTTAGTCGACTAGGAAAATAGGGTGGTCGACTAATAATGTGTTCCAGAGAGTTTGGGTTTCTGTTTCAGGAAGAGTTAGTCGACTAGGTAAAAAGGGTAGTCGACTAACAGGGAACTACAAGTCGACTAACAGATACTTAAGTCGACTAAGTTTGAGATACAGAGAGTTGAGTTTATTTCAGGAGTCGACTAGGGGAATTCTAGTAGTCGACTAGGGATATCTAGTCGACTGGTGATAGGGACTAGTCGACTAAAACTGTGAAGTCAGAAAAGGCTACGTTTCAGCTAAGGGTTTCTAGTCGACTAGGTTCTAGGTCAAGTCGACTAATCATGGTCGAACACAGTGTACAGAACTGAATCTGGTGGTTGTGCTTGATAGTCTAAAAATGTGATTTTGAAGATGTAAATGTACAAGAATTGTAAATACAAGTATACTAGGAATTTGATGAGTCTTGGTGAGTAAGAATACTCACTAGGATTGGTTAGGTGAAGCTTTGTAGTCTTGAAAGGATCCCAAGGTGGAGATGATGGCCTCAATCCAAAAGTAGTTGTTGAAGTTGAAGTTGCTTGAGGTGGAGAAGATGATCTTGGTGTTGGAGTTAGGGTTTGAATTTGAGATGGAGGAGAGATTTTGGTGAAGGGTCTTTCTTTTGGTGAAGTGAAAAAAGGAAAAGGAAATGTAAAGGAATGTTTATATATGATTTGGAATTTGTGAAGGAGTTGTAATTGAGATGGAAGAGAGGGGGTTATTTGCAAAAAGGGGAGGTGAGGTGAGTGTCCCTCTCTTGGCCACTTGGCCGGCCATGGGAGAGAGAGAGAGAGAGATGCATTAAATGGTGGAGGTAGGTGGGAGTTGTGTGGAGAGGAAAAATAGGAATTTTGGTAATTTGGGAAAATTGGAAAAGTGTGTGGCTTGGGAAGGAAGGAAAGAAATAAAGAAAAGGAAAAAGGAAGAGGAATTATAAAGGAGAAGATATTTTCTCTTGAACTCAAATGAAATTGTTGAAAATACAGATACCCGGGTCCAAGTCAAGAATACGGAAAACAATTTGGGAAAATACCGGAATCGTCCGAAATTCAAGTATCTCGGAACGACTCGCAAATTTACCCAAAAATCAATAATAATATATGAAGACTCATAGCGAAATCCTTTTTAAGAAATACTTTATAGTTTTAAAACTAAAAATCCCGGAATCAGTTACCTACCGACTCCGATGGAATTTTCATAAAATCGTAAAATCCTCAGAAAAAGAATGTAAGTAGAAAATAGGATTCTAAGGAATAATGCCTAAAGGACCATCATGAAATTCCAAACAGTTTGAGAATTAAAAATCTAGGAATCGGTCAGCGGCACTGGCCGACTCTGGTTTTGAAGAAATTCAATTTAATTCAAGAAAAATCCAGAAAATCACAGAAAATCTAATATATTGGAAAATAATATTTAAAACCGAAATCGGTCAATTCTACACACCAGAAAGACTAAATCGAAGAATATATTATGATCGGGCCTTCGGTTCAGACTAGGGCTGACTCCGAGTCCACGAATCCACATCCAAGATAAAACAATCATACAAGGAATTCATAATACAGATTAAATACAGGAAAACAAATCGAAAAAAATACGATCGAAAATCTGAATACGCAACTAAGTACGTATTCCGGAACGGGGTATTACAGGTTCAGATCCTGACAGCGGAGCGGACAGTCCAACAGGTTCGCAACCTGTTGGTGGATCGGGTCCGGTCTGGTTTGGAAGTGGATCTGGTTCGGATCATACCTTGAGACCCAATTCAAAAAGAACCAGGCCAGGTAGGGAACCCGAACTCACCCAGACCCAAACCCAAACCCGGACCCGGACCCGAGCCCGAACCCGAGCCCGAGCCCGGCACCGGCACCGGCGCCGCCGCCGCCGCCGCCAGCGGCGGCGCGCGCGCACACGCACATACGTGCATAGTTCTCTCCTTTTCGCGCGCGAAAACTCCAAGTACCCAAAGGGCACGCCCTTTGTTCTCATTTTTCTCTATATATATACCACAAACTTCCATCCCACGGCCAATGTGGGACTAAATGCTTTAAGCTACCTTTAGTCCCGTTTTGGCTTTGAATTAGGCAATCTTTGGACTTGAATATCTCATTCATTCGAAGTCGGAATTGAACATGTGAATATACCACGTTCATCACAAATGGAAGGAGAACACACTCCAACCATCATCCGGTTGATTCCATCAACGGATCTTGCCATAATTCAACTCGAAGATTCACCTTTATATTCTTCAATTCCAACAATCCCCCACAATGAATGAGAGATTCAAGGAATGACACACAAAGAGACTGACTCTATTGTGAAAGGTACTTGTGAAAAGAACTGCATAAGGATAGGTGAACTAGGTCTTGAACCTTCCATAGCGAAAGCTTTATCGGACTTACTGGCTAATCAGTGAACTAGGTCTTGAACTGTTAGCCGTTAGTGTAAGCCAAGTCAACAAGCTTCACACAGTGACTTTCCAAATCAACTTTGGTTCTCTGTTGTGTCCGTTTTGGCCCTGGACATTCTTGGTTTCAGAGAGTATCTTTAGGGAATAACAGCCTCCATAGAGATTCCCAAAGAGCCGACCCAACTCTATACTCACATAGGTGATGGACCTATTAAGAGTAGTCTACTCTACTCCACTTGTTTAGAAACAAGATATAGGCATCATTAAAAGCGTTAAGCTTATCCTTAACCCACTTGTAGACAAGCACTTATGTGCACCTTAGGAATGGATTGGAGTCAAGCTCCCAAGTGCTTACTTGCTGAGTCAATCATAACTAGTTTTTCCTCTTGAACTTAGTCCGTGGGATCTCCAGTCGCTAAGTGAGGTTTCCATTAAGCTGACTCGGTAAGGTTAGGCTTTTAGACCCATTCCCCTCGATGCGCAGTTTATACGCTCTCCACTTAAACCTTTAGTAAGCGGATCCGCTAAATTATCCTTTGACGATACAAAGTCAATAGAGATAATTCCATTTGAGAGCAACTGCTTCACGGTATTATGTCTACGACGAATATGTCTAGACTTACCGTTGTATATCACATTTTGTGCCCTAGATATAGCTGCTTGATTGTCGCAGTGTATACATATAGCGGGCACTGGCTTTTGCCATAACGGTAAATCTTCTAAGAATTGTCGAAGCCATTCTACTTCTTCTCCAGCCTTATCTAAGGCTATGAATTCCGATTCCATAGTGGAATGGGCAATACATGTTTGCTTAGAAGATTTCCATGATACCGCTGCTCCTGCTAGAGTAAATACGTATCCGCTAGTTGATTTTGATTCCTCAGAATCTGCAATCCAATTAGCATCACTGTATCCTTCCAGTACAGGAGGATACTTTCCATATCTCAAGGCATATTCCTTGGTATGTGATACGTAACCCAATACTCGTAGTAGAGCGGTCCAATGTAGATCACTAGGATTACTAGTGTATCTACTTAACTTGCTTACAGCGTAAGCAATATCGGGTCTAGTGCAATTCATTAAATACATTAGACTTCCGATAATCTGCGAATACTCCAACTGGCGTATTCCAGTTCCTGTATTCTTATGAAGGTGGACGTGTGGAGAAAAGGATTTGTATTCTCTTTTATCCCATGATCCTTGAATCTTTCTATCATCTTATCCACGTAGTGAGATTGAGATAGACTGATTCCATCTGGTGTTCTAGTAATTTTAATTCCTAAAATTACATCAGCAACCCCCAGATCCTTCATATCAAAACAGCTGGATAACATTCTTTTAGTGGACTTAATAATCTCAATATTAGTCCCAAGTATCAACATGTCGTCTACATAAAGACAAACAATGATACATGCATCTCCAACTGTTTTCGTGTAAACACACTTATCGCATTCATTGATAGTGAATCCATCTTTGATCATGACACTATCAAATTTCTCATGCCATTGTTTTGGAGCCTGCTTTAAACCGTATAAGGATTTTACCAATTTACACACCTTGTGTTCTTGGCCCTTAACTTTAAATCTTTCAGGTTGCTCCATATATATCTCTTCACTTAATTCACCATTTAAGAATGCAGTCTTGACATCCATTTGATGGATATCTAAGTTGTGCAATACTGCAATTGCAATTAACATCCGAATGGACGTTATTCTTGTTACTGGTGAATAAGTATCGAAGTAGTCAAGTCCTTCTATTTGTCGATAACCCTTGGCTACTAATCTAGTCTTGTACTTATCGATAGATCCATCGGGTTTTAATTTTCGTTTGAAAATCCACTTACACCCAATTGGTTTACTTCCAGGAGGCAAGTTTACCAATTCCCAAGTATGATTACTTAGTATGGATTCTATTTCGCTATTTATAGCTTCTTTCCACATTTGTGCTTCTGGGTTTGACATAGCCTCTTTAAATGTTTGAGGCTCGCTCTCAATAGCGTATGCTATGAAATCTGGACCAAAAGATTTTGAGATTCTAGATCTCTGACTTCTTCTTGGTTCAATTTCCGCATTTACAATTGGTTCCTCGGGGCTTTCGTCCCTGAACGCCATCTCGTGTGTTCTTTTCCCAGAAGTCTTATCTGCTTCCCGTTTGTACGGAAAGATATCTTCAAAGAACACAGCATCTCGAGATTCGATAATCATGTTTACATGAATATCTGGTATTTCTGATTTATGAACCAGAAACCTATAGGCACTACTATTCAAGGCATAGCCTATGAATACGCAGTCTATAGTTTTTGCTCCCAACTTAGTCTTTTTAGGTAATGGTGCTAGCACCTTTGCAAGGCACCCCCACATTTTGATGTAATGGTAGGAAGGTGTCCTTCCATGCCATAACTCGAATGGTATAAGACCAAGTTTCTTGTGGGGTACTCTATTTAGAATATGATTTGCAGTTAATAGAGCTTCCCCCCACAAGTTCTGCGGAGCTCCAGAACTTACGAGCATGGAATTAACCATCTCCTTCAAAGTTCTGTTCTTCCGTTCAGCAATTCCATTCTGCTGAGGAGTGTATGGTGCTGTAGTTTGATGTATTATACCAAAACTAGCACATAACTCACTAAAATCATTTGATTCATATTCTCCGCCTCTATCAGATTTTAGAATCTTGATTTTCTTGTTGAGTTGATTCTCAACTTCGGCTTTATATGTTGTAAACATATTTATTGCCTCATCCTTACTGTTCAAAAGATACACATAACAGTATCTTGTACAGTCATCGATAAAAGTAATGAATACTTTTTACCGCCTCTAGTTGGCATAAACTTCAAGTCACATAGATCGCTATGGATTAACCCTAAAGGTTCTGTATTTCGATCTATTGAGTGAAATGAATTTTAGCCAACTTGGCCTCAACACAAACCTCACACTTGCGAATTTCTTCCAAGTTGAGTTTAGGAATATATCCCAGATTAGACAAGTTCTTCAAAGACTTGTAATTTACATGCCCTAATCTAGCATGCCACAGAATAGGAGACTCAAGCAAATAAACAGAAGAATTTTCTTTATTTATAAGCTTCGGGTACAGATACACAGACTTTTTGTCTACCACTGCAACATTGTCTTTAAAAAGACCATCAACAAGATTCTTGTTTTGTTTGAGACGGCTGCGACATTCATTCGCCTTATGCCCCTCTTTGTTGCAGATATAGCAAGTTCCCTTGAAGCGCATGTTATTGCCTTCTTGGACCTTGCCTTTGTACCCCTGGGAAGTCTTCTTCCGCTTTAAGCTTTTGGATGTAGACGCTTTCCCCTTTGAGTCTTCGATCACATTAGCTTTTGCTTCGTAGGAGTTCTTGCTGGTCCTTTTCTCGGACTTGTGGTTGTCCTCCTCGATACGAAGCCTCACAATGAGATCTTCCAACTTCAACTCCTTTCGTTTGTGCTTAAGGTAGTTCTTGAAATCTCTCCACGCAGGTGGGAGTTTCTCCACGATAGTAGCAACCTGAAAATTTTCAGGTAGGATCATACCTTCAGCTTCTATCTCGTGCAAGATAAGTTGGAACTCTTGCACCTGACTGATTACAGTCTTGCTGTCCACCATTTTGTACTCCAGAAATCGTCCAACGACGAACTTCTTGGTACCAGCATCCTCAGTCTTGTACTTCTTGTCAAGACTGATCCATAACTTCTTTGCCGTTGTGATAGGACTGTAGACATTGTAAATAGAGTCATCCAGTCCATTTAAACATAATTTCGGCAAAGGAAGTCACATTGAGTCCATGCATCAGTTGCAGGCTCTGGTGGATCTTCTTCCAGGAATCTGGCCAGATGAAGAGTGGTCAAGTAGAAGAGCATCTTCTGTTGCCACCTCTTGAATTCTGTGCCATCAAATTTTCCTGGCTTCTCCGGCTTCGGGTTAGGAAGTGGAGTTGGCATCAAAGCTTGCATGTTTGGTGCCTTACTTGAGCTATCTTGATTAGTCTCAGACATCTTCTGCAAGTTCAAGCAGAACAGAAGTAAGAAACGATAATTGTCTTAAGATTGTTGGGTATTCTGCTTAACAAGAATCAATCTGACAACTTATCAAGATCACTGAGATATCAACAATCTAATTGGCCAGGTCGGCAAATATCAGGTGGGAGGTTTTCCGTTCAATAGAACGTTCCTTAATTCAAGAACCACCTTTCAATTTCCTTCCTTGGTTTAAGCACCAATTAGACTGAATCCAAGTCAGTCTCGATATACTGTAAAGTATATCCCCTGTATAAAGGACTTAATCCACTTATACAGTAACACTTAGATTAAATCTAAGTCAATCTCGATATACTGTAAAGTATATCCCCTATATAAAGGACTTAGTCCACTTATACAGTATTTGAAGTGAGGTACGCTTACAGCGAATCTCCTTAAGACAATTACGTCCCCCGCACCGTGCTAACGGGATAATGGACGCTGGTCTCCCAAGATACAACACTTCTTCACGGTATTTGAATAGCACTATCAAATTACCGTACGGTCGAACCGTAGTCAACCAGTACCTACACAGGATTAGCAAAACAGCGGTATAAAGACAAATTTCAAATGAATATTTGTCTTACTCTTTTGGAGGAACACCCACTGTTGAGGACGTAGGAAGGTTGAAGAATTTTGACAGAATCTCCTTTAGGAAGTCGCTTTGGATTCCCACTTCACTTGGAAGTCGCGGATTCCCACTTCGTTGGAAGTCGCTCTGGAAGTCGTGGATTCCCACTTCAGAACCGAAGTCAGAACTTTTAGAGAGAGAGAGATCTCAGATTTTTTGGTGTCTGTTAAAATGAGAACTTGGAATGCTTTATATAGCATTCCAAAAGGGGCCTTCAGGTCTGAACCCAACCAAAGACTGCACCCTTTGGCCTGCCAACTGGTTCGCAACCTTTGGCCTGCCAACTGGTTCGCAACCTTTGGCCTGCCAACTGGTTCGCAATCTTTGGCCTGCCAACTGGTTCGCAACCTTTGGCAGGCTGCAACCTTTGGTCTGCCAACTGGTTCGCACCCGTTGGTTGTCCAACTGGTTCGCGACCGTTGGCGGATCGGTTCAGATCCTGACAGCGGAGCGGGCAGTCCAACAGGTTCGCAACCTGTTGGTGGATCGGGTCCGGTCTGGTTTGGAAGTGGATCTGGTTCGGATCATACCTTGAGACCCAATTCAAAAGAACCAGGCCAGGTAGGGAACCCGAACTCACCCAGACCCAAACCCAAACCCGGACCCGAGCCCGAGCCCGGCACCGGCACCGGCGGCGCCGCCGCCGCCGCCGCCAGCGGCGGCGCGCGCGCACACGCACATACGTGCATAGTTCTCTCCTTTTCGCGCGCGAAAACTCCAAGTACCCAAAGGGCACGCCCTTTGTTCTCATTTTTCTCTATATATATACCACAAACTTCCATCCCACGGCCAATGTGGGACTAAATGCTTTAAGCTACCTTTAGTCCCGTTTTGGCTTTGAATTAGGCAATCTTTGGACTTGAATATCTCATTCATTCGAAGTCGGAATTGAACATGTGAATATACCACGTTCATCACAAATGGAAGGAGAACACACTCCAACCATCATCCGGTTGATTCCATCAACGGATCTTGCCATAATTCAACTCGAAGATTCACCTTTATATTCTTCAATTCCAACAGGAAATCAGTAACTCGGTTTTCAAAGCAAGTGGGGATTCTGCAACTCAGTTTCCAAAGCAACTTCTAAGAGATTCTGTAAAATCAACTTAGTTTTCAAAGCAACTTCCAAGAGATTGTGCAAAATCCTTCTGAAAGAGGGCTCAGAAAATTCAACAGATTCTTTAGTAGAATTGTTGTCTGAATGTGAGACTTCCAAAGAAGAATATTCTTCTACCTTCCTTCTTCCTCTACAGTGGGTGCTCCTCCAAAGTAAAGGCAAATATTCTCTCGAAATTTGTCTTAGTCCCGCTGCTTCAATAATCCTGTGAAGGTACTGGTTGACTACGGTTCAACCGTACGGTGATTTGGTAGTGCTATCCAAATACCGTGAAGGAGTGTTGTATCTTGGGAGACTAGCGTCCAGTAACCCGTTAGCACTGGTGCGGGGGACGTAATTATCTTAAGGAGATTCGCTTTAAGCGTACCTCACTCCAAGTACTGTATAAGTGAATTAATTTCTTTATACAGGGGATATACTGATATTCAGTATATTGAGACTGATTTATACTAGTCTAATTGGTGTTTAACCAAGGAAGATAATTGAAAGGCGGTTCTTAAATTAAAGAACGTTCTATTGAACGGAAAACCTTCCAACTGATATTAACCGACCTGACCAATTAGATTGTTGATATTTCAGTGATACTGATTAGTTGTCAGATTGATCCCAGAAATTAACACTTTTTGATCACTTCTGCTTTGAGAACTACCGTCTATTTTTCATGTATCTTAGTTATTTAGCAGGAAGACACTTTTGCATGAGGAATATAATATAAGTTATTTTATAAATAGTGTTGAATTTACTGAGGGTTTTTTGAATGAAACTAATCATTATGTTTTTTTTTAAGTGAAACAAGGTGTATCTTACTTAATTTTTCTGAAAAAACATAGGCTAAGCTCCTTTCACTTTCATAATTTTTTCAGAAAATCATCCTCAACTAAAAAAATCTCCAAATGATACACTTAGGTAAGATGTGCCAAAATACTACCTTAAACTTTCAATCAAATATTAAAAATCACTGTAAACTTTTAATGAAGTATAAAAAACTTACATTGAACTATGAAAAAGTATCAAAATTAATATACTTGAGGATAGTTTTTTAGGATCTCTTAAGTTGAGTGAGGATTTCTGGGAAAATCATGAAAGTTGAAAGGGTAAAAATTGGTCAAAATTATATATATAATATAATTTTACGGGCTAGTTAGTTTACACTCTAGGTGACAAAAACAGCCAGTTGGATCGGATTAAAAAATGCATGAACGTCTAAGGATTTAATGTTTATGCATGGGCTTTAAGAGTAGAGTTTCAGTTTTGGGCCTATTTGGTTGTCGTAACTGGCCGTAATTCGTAGCTAATTGGTAAAGTCTTTTACAGTTGTAAATGAGTTACATGCATGTAAGCTTTATGGTGTTTGGTTGGTAATAAAAGTTGTAAGTGAAAAGTGTATTGTGTTTTACGGTGTTTGGTTGTCGTAATGTCTAAGTCGTAAATGAAAAAGTTGACCACAAAATTAACTATTTGGTGATTTAAAAAGTTTTAATATTGCAAATAAATATTAAAATGTTAAATATTAAAAAAATTAATATTAACATAAAAAAATAATACAAATTTGCATGACCACAAAATTAACTGTAATTGGACTGTAAGTGAGTGGTAATTGGGTTAACAAGTGAGTGATAATTGGGTTGTGTAAGTCTTTTACGAATTACGGTCCAAACAAACGCCGTAGTTGTAACTGGATTGTAAGTCATTTACGAATTACGGACTTTTACGCGAAACAAACGGCCCCTTTATACAACCCAAATTTTAACTCTATGGGCTTTGATTTTTTAAGCAGGCATGTCGTTCTTATATACCAATTAGTTTAGGTTTTTTTTTTTTTTTTTTTTTTTTTTTTTTGGGGGTGGGGTGGGGTGGGTTAATATATGCTCAACTATTGAGGTAGTTTCAACTTATAACTCAACTATTTTCTCTATATAAATATAAATTAATAGTAAAATATAATTAACTTATGTTGATTAGCATTATCAAATAAGAAAAATTGGCTACAATCACCTATTTCTAAATATAATTAGAAAAAACTCAATTTTATAATTTGTTAGGCTCACCCTCATCCACGTCAGCAAAAAGTTATCAAACAAATCAAATCCTTCTTCCCATATAATTTTGTTTTCCTTCTTATCTTTTTTTCGGATCCAGGAGTTGTTCTTCATCGCTTCGCCTGAAGAAATCGTGCTTGCTATTGCAGGTGAGTATCACCACGAGCGACTTCAACACCGTAAATTATTCGATCTCGATATCGATCTTGAGGCGATAGAGGGGATTAAATCGAATCGATCACATAGTAGGAAGACAGTCAAATTCAAAAACTAGACATTTTCTGTGAGAAACAAGGCATTTTCGTGACCACTGTGATCCTTGATCGCTGTCCTCTGTGATCATGATCGCAGTCTTATAAACTGGGCCTTTATGAACTGGGCCAGATTTTACATCTTGGGCCGAGCATGGGCTGTTAAAAGATGCGCATTGCCGCGCCGAAATTTTATAACAAGCGTGAAAAACGAGGGAGATATTTTAATTCTGAAGACTTATAATGTTGTTATTTTGTTCGGGGACTGAACCGTCCATTGATTTAACTTGCGTTCATTTGCTATTATCTTTGTTTACGTCGATGCCTCACGTGGCCGAATAAAATAATACGTGGCCGAATAAAATAATCTGACAGAAACTTACAGTGGAGCAAAGGACCACAAATCTGATGTGCGGTGCACCCGCACGCACTCAGTGCGGGGAGCGAGTCGGTGAGATACGGGTCGGATATTATGAGACCCATTTGTGAATGCTACTCAGGGAGGTTTCATCAAGGCTTCTATTGTTTTTGATTCTTTTTCCCCCAAACATGGAGGAATCTGAGGAGAGAAAAATTAGAAGCAGGTTTTCTAATTTTTTTTTTTTTTTTTTTAAAGAAACCACTGTCCCACAGCGATATTAAGTTACAAGTCTTTTTCTCTTTTTTGCATTCGGGTCTGGCTACTCGCGAAGACACGCACCCGCACCGAACCCGGATGCTCGCATGCGCCACCGGATCATGGAATGTTTTCCAGTTTATAAGTCGATCGATCAACCTCTCAACAGAGGGAGAGGCGGAGGAGGAAGCAGCAAACAGCCGGCAGCAGTGAGCTCCGAGACCCGCGCTGGATCTTAAAAAACCAATTTTTGACAAAATCCTCGCCGCAAAAAAAACCTAATCTCATCACTCTCACATCTCTCGATCGAGATCTCACACCCTCCATTCAGTAGGTAAGCAGTCTTCCCTTCTTCTTCTGTTTTCGATCAAATTCTCACCTTTCTCAATCGTTCTCGCACGCATTGTCGGTTTTGTTGATACGTTTAATGTGATTTGATTCGAGAACTGGGTACTAAAATCGGATTTTGCTCCATTGATTGTTGATTTCTTAGGATCCGGCAATGTGGCGGCTAAAGATCGCGGAGGGCGGCAGCCCCTGGCTGAGGACCAAAAATAATCACGCAGGGAGGCAGGTTTGGGAGTTCGATCCGAGTTTTGGGACGCCGGAAGAGATCGCCGCCGTCGAGAAGGCTCGCGAAGCTTACCGCCAGAATCGGTTCAAGACGAAGCACAGCGCTGATCTCCCAATGAGGCTGCAGGTATAATTTACTGAGAGCTATTTACTAATTTAGTAATGAGATTTGTTTAGCTTAGTGGAAAGGTTGAATATTTGGTAGTAATAGCTCATGAGCAATTTACTGGACGCTGAAATTTGAGAAGGTAGAGAAATTGCACTGAGTTGTTTCTCTTAAGCATAAAAATGTAAGAATCTTAGGATGATAGAAATTGCATGACGTTAGATTTTGAAATTAAGATGCAAAAAAGTTTGAATTCGGAGTATCAAAACTTGTTGTTCTCCCCTTCCCCCCGGTATTGGTGAATGATATCTGCACTGAACCTTTGTTTGGTCGTTTTCAAATTTATTTTCATTTCAGTTAATTATGCCAATTTGGTAGTCAATGCTCTCTTACTATTAAATTTCTTCAGATACTTGAAAATGCCATCACGTGAATTCTTCTTTGAAAAAAGAAACTCTTTTATTCCAATGCTTATAGTTAGTTGTGGCTTGGATTCTCTGTTAATTGATGCTTTCTTGGAGCCGTACGATCCACTGGTATCAAGTTCTTTAAATATATTATTTTTTTTGAGAAAATTCTTTAAATATGTTAATCTATTGTTTCTCTTAGCACAAATTAATCTGCTTCCACATCTCATCTATTCTTCCATGCAGTTTGCAAAGGAGAATCCCCTTGAACTGAGTCTTCCACATGTCAGGCTAGGAGAGGGTGAAGCTATTACAGAGGAGGCTGTATCAACATCTCTAAGAAGGGCTATCAGCCGCCATTCCACTCTCCAAGCTCATGATGGGCACTGGCCTGGGGATTATGGCGGTCCGATGTTCCTTATGCCTGGATTGGTAATAATATATTATCCTGTACATTGTATCATTCTAAAGCTGGTGAATTTGAGTTCGCAATGCTGCTGCTTCGGTCTGCTATAAAACAAAAAAACTATATGTCCATTTTCACCTATGGTTATGTTATGATCATTGCCTAATTGATGACTGAAACTTTGTGGCTGATAAACATTTCATCTATCTCCCTATATTTATTGATGGATAGAGAGAATTCTATATATTCGAGTTCCAATTATGTGAGAACTAATGGTCCTATTTTTTCTCCATCTGTTCTATGGCACAGATAATAGCATTATATGTTACTGGAGCGCTTAATACCGTTCTATCACCAGAACATCAGCACGAGATTCGCCGTTATCTTTACAACCACCAGGCATGACTTCTTCTGATTCTGTGGAAGATTTTCCATCATCATCTTCCATATTTGATTTCCTATCTTCTACATGATGCTCTTCAACATATTTCCATCGAAACATATCTTACATGTTGATGTGTATGCATTGCAGAATGAAGATGGGGGCTGGGGTTTGCATATTGAAGGCCACAGCACCATGTTTGGTTCAGTCCTGACATATATAACCTTGAGGTTGCTTGGTGAAGGGGCTGATGGCGGAGATGGAGCGATGGAGAAAGGGAGGAAGTGGATTTTAGACCATGGAAGTGCAACTGCTATAACATCATGGGGGAAATTTTGGCTCACTGTAAGAAAAAAACTAAACCATCCCTTTTCCTTTGAAACTACAAAGAGGCTTCTTCTTTTTTAATTTTTTTTTAATTTCTAAAGCACAGAATTACAAAATGGCTCATGGTTACTAGGGAACTCTGGTGATTGCAGGTACTTGGAGTTTTTGATTGGTCTGGAAACAATCCTCTAACCCCAGAGATGTGGTTACTCCCATATTTTCTTCCAGTTCATCCAGGTCTCCCCCCACACCACCCCCCAACACCCCCCCCCCCCCCCCCCCCCCCCCGCCCCCCGCGCATATGAGCAGAATGGCAAATAAAATTTCCATCATTGACACATTCTGTACAAAGAACCAACATTATATGTTTTTATTTGTTTGCTGAGCTACTTGGTTTGGCTCTGTTGACCTATTAGTTCACCATGCAGATTATAAGGGCTGAAGTCATTTCAACTTTGTCAAAGCTACTATTGGAAGCTTATCAACTGAAATGCTATCCATTGGTGACCCTTTAGAGCCTTCCTAGTTTCAAGCACTCATTTCTCTTTTAGACAATGTCATCATCATCATCATCTTAGCCTTTCCCATCAAAATAGGGTCGGTTATGAAACAAAGCTTTATTTTCCATGGTAAATCTAACAAAATCATATGACTGTCTGTCAACCAAACTTTTTTGGGAAGTTGGCTGTCCACTGAACTTCTTACAATTGGCGATGCTAAATACCTTGTAAAGAAAACTATGCTTTAGAGAGAGGCTTTCTATTAAACTTGTGGGCCGTTTTGTGGGGGAGGAAAACCTATATTATTGGTTATGTAGTTTACTTTAAGGTCATGCGACCGAGAAGGATTTTTGGGACTGAAAATCTTGACTAAAATATGACCTTTTCTCCTAATCTTATCCGATTTCCATCCAAACATATTATAGCAGGACACATTCAAAGTATTATGTGAAGTTCATACATGTGACTAAGCAATCCTTTTGTGATAGATGCAAAAAGTTGATGGCCCCAGGGACAAGGAGATCGTGTAACACTAAGATCAGTAATAAATTGATGACTGCTACTCGAATGAAAATGTGAATTTGTTATGAATTCTATACTACTGATAAGGAATAACCCGTTGTAGGATTCATCTCCTGGACATGTGTTTGCGTTAGTGCTCGTTCCCTACTTATGGAAGCTCCCTTAGACTTGCATTCATATTTACATTTATGAGGATGAAGAGAGTTTATTTTTTGGGCATCATGGATGAAAGGTGTTCATGAAGGATACATAAGGTTATTCATAATGTTTGAAATCTCAATATTAGTACTGGTATTGATATTAGCATGGTTTCAAATATTGGCCAGTGCTGATATATATCGGCAATATCACATTGGTTTTGAGTTACCCGTACGATGTTAACCCTATATCGGATGAGATTGCTGATATTTTTGATATTTGATGATATTGATAATAAAAACCATTGAACCAATATTGATGCCGGTGGGTATTAGCTTTTTGGTATTGGAATTAGCAATATCGGGGAAACATTGCTCATCTCACTAAGGTTGTATCTGCAATATCGTTATTGTCTTAGTTGTCTTGGGCATTATCCTATAAGCCATCTTGGGTAACATCTACGTATAGGTGTTAGGTGATATTTCAACCTTGGTTATTTGCAATACTGTAGTGAACTAGTGATGAGTATCAAACTAGATCTGGTGTGTCGATGAATTTCAAGTCATGATGCAATGACATCAAGGGTTAATCACTACCTGGTAAGGATGTACTCAGATAGAAGAATACACTGTTGAGCCTTAGCTGCAGATCATATAATTATAGATTACCTTTTTATGTGATAATAATCTGAGGAAGCATATAATTATAATAGCCTTCTTCATTTATTTTTGTTTTCTCAATGCCAATAACTCTAGTACCTATAACAAAAACGAAGAATAATTATTTTAGTATTGTAATGATCAACAGGTTTGACCTCAGACCTCATTCTCATTACCCTTTTTCAGCGAAAAAGAAAAATTTGATGCATTGCGTAATCAAGGAAGCCCATATACTTGTATAGACGGTGCTTATTATTTTTCTGATGCTAGATAGAGGTATATAGATGAACATGCTCTTTTTCATCTTCTGTCTGAGAAACAGGTGCTTTATATAGCAAGCATCAGGGATATAGCCCTTAGACAAATTTGGCTTAACCACTGGGCCTGAATTAATGCTACTTTGAAGTAATATTGGTCTTTCATTTACTTTCTTGCTTGACAGGTCGAATGTGGTGCCACTGCCGGATGGTTTATCTGCCAATGTCTTATATATATGGGAAGAGGTTTGTCGGTCCAATCACACCGATAATATTGTCATTGAGAAAGGAGCTATTCACTGTTCCCTATAACCAGATAAACTGGAACATGGCACGGAATGACTGTGCAAAGGTCAGTAAGCTTTGTCTCCTCTGTTATTTTCTACATGAAGTTTCTAATGTGTTCTTGCTTTATGATCATTGTATTTGTGTATTAATTTTGCTGATACTTTTGCTGATAGTGTTTATTCACTCAAGTAAAATTTAACATGATGTCATTTTGTTATTTTGAGATGATGTTTGGTAATTGCACCTCTTACCACTTGTTCCCTTTAATCTTCACTTTATTTAACAAATACTTGATGATATTTGTTATGTGAGTAGATGAATTTGATGAATATTAAAGAATAATTAAAAAAATCCAGAAAAAAATAAAGAGGTGAGAAAATTGTTTTAGACTGTATGGATTATCTTTACTAAAATGGTCATGCTGTCAGTTTATCTACCACAACATGATAGTTAAATTTTAAAATTGTCAGTTCAAATAAAATCAAGACTGCAATGTGCATGAGAGGTGGCTAACTTTATGAATAGAACTATTTGATTTAAGGATGTCAAGAAGATCTTAAGCTCATGCTTGTTTCCCAGCAATGTATATCAAGGAAATACAATGCTTTTGGGCATGTCGAAAGGCCCATCCTCACTATGGCATTTAAGTCATGTGGGACTGCCTTGAGCTTAAGCATGACTTGCTTGGAAATGCATAATATACATGTGTGTGTGTGTGTATGTGTGTGTGTGTGTGTGTGAAGAAACATACTTTTAATTGAAATTTATGAGTTTAATCTAGGACCTCTTTGTTCATTTCCTGTTCTATGTTTTTACAGCTTAACGCACGTGCACGCGCACACATGTACGCATACATTTAATTGTCCACCCGTGTGTGTGTACACATACATGTGTGTGCGTGTTTGTGTGTCTGTGTAGAGTTAGACTTGGCTTCTCCCGAAAAGTTTTGGAACTAAATCTTACCTATTGAAGTTAGATGATATGACATCTAATTTGAAGATCCACTCCATTGAAGTTGATCTATAACATTTGGAGTGCTTATAACTCTATCGCTCTACACACACGTTTGTGTGAATTTTTTTTTTGGGAGGGGGAGCACTTTAATACGCTCGTGGCATAACTAAATTAGTTATGCTCACATTAAAAAGTGTATAATATGCAAAAAAATTGGACTATCCACTTCGTTTATCGTAATCTATATGTCATAAAAGGTGTATAAACAAAACATTATACGCTTTGAAGACCAAATGCTAATGGATCAAGTGGCTGTGAAATGAATGATCTCTAATTGTCAATAAATTGTTTATTTTGTCACCACTTCAAACAAAGTTAAATAACCTTCAAAGAGAATATTTTTTGTGTATAGAACATAGTTACTGGACACTCTGTATGTAGGTGGGACATGTCTAGGAAACTTGTTTTTGACAGAGACACCATCCTATATCGAAAAAAATAGGAAAATATTTTCAATGCTTTAGGACACCCTATTTATAGTATTGGGATATTGATCCAGCACTTTCCTAACGCTAACTCAAGTTGCATGAGAAAATCATGTGATACTAGGTTTTATTGTTTAAGAATTGAGAGTTGGAGGAAGATATTAAAAAAACATTTACATACAAGAAAAGTTTTGAAAAAAAATATTTACATTAATTTGAAAATAGAGATTTTATAAAAATTAGTATTGAGTGAATAATAAATATATTTCCTATGTGACTACTTTTTTTTTGTAAAAACTTATCTCTTGCATTTCATTTTATAGAAATTTCTAAATTAGCTTGAAGAGTTTATTTTAAGTTTAATTTTGATGCATATGAAACCAAGGATATTACACACATAATATATAAATCCATATAAATACATATGTTTCCCACATTTTCTGGGAGTACGTGTCCCATACTCATCACATATCGTATCTTGCTTTCGTTTCTCATATCGGTGACTATGATATCAAACTTCAGAATATGTCGTCTAATTTCATTGCACAATTTGTATTTTTGTAGGTGAACTTAACTAAGTTAGTTATGTCCTAGGAGTATTAAAGCCTCACGATTTATATATGGAATCCAAGTTATAGGTAGACTCTGTTCATCTTGATTTTTACCATTTAGATTGCCTACAAACTAGAAATGAAGTTGTTATTATTTTTGTTTGCTATCCATCAAGTGTGCACAAAACAGATGGCTAGATCAACAGTTTAGAGTTTTTTTGTTTTTTTGCCAAAACTAGTTTGTAAGGGCTTTAATGGGACTACATGATGATCAATTGTTTGGATCGTCAATTTTCTTGCTCCAAACCATAGATATAAATTGTGGTAAATGCAAGAGTTTCTTAAGTGGGGGATAATGGAATAACTACACTTTTGGTACGTGCGATGCACGTGCAAGAAACACTAGGATAAGATTTAAACTCTAAATTTAAACATTAAAATATGTTCTCCGATAGATATGGATATACATTTGATATTTATCATAGTTTCTGTTGGAATTTGATTAGGAAAATTGCAAATTATGTTCATTTTTACATGCAATATGAAAACTTGGATTAAAATACGATGAGGAACCACAATTAAAATATTTTAGTTTGCTTTCTGTATTAGTATGCCTATTACTAATCCAATGAAAAAAAATAAGTCATATCCAAAGCCAATCCCCAAAGCTTACCACGAGCTAGACTCAAAAATGTTTTTTCCATTTGCAAAAATATCTTAAATTAGAAGGATATTATGTAAAAATATTAAGGTTCTATATAGGCTTTTAAGTTTTTTTGCAAATCCATTGTAGGCATCCACCCACACTCGGATCAGTGTAAGTCTGCCCTTGCATCTTACCCCACTAATGACTGCATGTTTTATTCCCGCTTGATAGAGAGGTAGGAAGACTGATAACAACTTTGTTTTGGTTTACGGGCACTCTAAATTGTCTAGATTAAGATGAACAGAGTAGATTTGTAACTTGTATTGCATAACATTGAATTTAAACTGGGAAGGATTTGGCTCTAAATCCTTCCAAAAGGATTGCTCATGGGAAACTGGTTGAATTACGCAAGTGCAGTGTATCTATAAATCATATAGAATTGTGAACTCATCCATTTCCCTGTCATTTGGTTTAGATGTTCGATATATATAGCTATCTTGTGCTAGGACTCAAAATTATCTAATAAAATTCTTCTTTACCAAACGAGAATTTCACTACTGTCTTTTATGAGAGAATTTTCATTACTGTCTTGATGCAGGAAGATCTGTACTACCCCCATCCTTTTGTACAAGACATTCTTTGGGCTTCTCTTCACAAGGTTGCTGAACCTATTCTAATGCACTGGCCTGCTAGCAAGTTGAGAGAGAAGGCTCTAAAAACTACAATGGAGCATATTCATTACGAAGATGAGAATACTCGATATATTTGCATTGGTCCTGTAAATAAGGTAAGCATCAAACTTCTATATGGTCTTTTGTTACAGGTACAGAAGATGATCATCTTTCTTGATCATCCAGGATTTCAAAACATAAGATATTGAACCTTTTTTTGGTCAGAAAGAAATAAGCAGATTTCAAATAATTTAATTACTGGATCCTTTTCTTTTCTTTTGCTCGAGTGATAGGGCACCACCACCACCTCGTCCTTTTTAGTACATGACTCTTCTTGATAAAAATATCAATTCAGTTACTATTTTGGGGATATTCTAGATCAAAATACGTCTTTACAATGTCAGTTCATCTTTTTGATTTCATTACAGGGGATTTCTGTTGGAAATTTTATCCCTATTTTCTTTTAAATTAAAATATGCAATTAAAACTTAACACAAATCAAATTAAATGTGTATCAATTATTAAACATGCAACAAAATTAAAATAAAAATTAAGATTGCTGCCAAGGGAGATGTGGTCGTGCGACGCCCCACCTTAGAAGACAAATGGTCGGTCCTCTCGTTCGGACGTCGAATTGGCCCTCTCAATTAGCGGTAAAGACTCCCCCGGAATTACCAACACCTGGGCTTGGACGCTAGCACCAGTTCTCTGCTCAGATTCAGAATAGTTACCCAAAAAGCAAAGAAAGGAGAAGAAAATTTAATTTAGGCTGTAGCCCTTCTCACGAAGAGTAGGCCTCATAATAAATTTCAGAGAGAAAGAAGAGAGAATGAGAACTGTGTTGATAACTGAGTTAGAGTTCTATTTATAGCCTTGGAACTCCTAGTTATTGTAACAAATCAATCAGAAAATCTGAGCAGTTGAGAGATATGCTCAACTGACTTGGATCCTGAGACTTGGTCTATATTTGACTGGGTCAAAATAACTGAAATGTAAGTTTTTTTTATTAATTTTAATTCAAAAATCCAACAGTCCCCCCAAAAGCTCGAGTTTCAGGAAAGAGAATAAAACAACACGATATAAATAAATCAAAAACACAAATCAGAAAACATAAAACACGGATAAGATTGGGCAACCTCATACTGTGGATTCAAGGTAAATAGCTTGCGACCTTGAATTTACCCTTAGTGAATTCATCGTCACTTGAGAGACCTAATGGATTACGTCTTGAATTAGGCCTCTTTAACCAGATATTGATGGGAGACACACAATAAGTCCTCATCTACTCATCTATTGAGCGAGCGGGTTGAACGTTAATGACCATGCTCACAGTAATCGACTCATGAGAGTTTCTAGGGTCAGCCCTGCCCTGCAACCGCGGCCGTCATGGTTCCTCTCACGTTAGTAAGTCCTCTAAGGGTACTACAACTGAATGTTATACCCTCTGCACTACATGCATTGGACTTATTAATAGTTTAACTCATCTTTACCTAGCTGTGTCATAAGAGCATCGTCACCATAGAGAAGGGGTAGTAGCTAAGACGACACTATATATAAGATATAAATATATCCGGGTTGATGCTCCACACAAGTATCACTAGTCCAACTTGTTACTACTACATTGAATCTCTTTCATGGAACGAGCTCCCAATCAAGCAGGTTGCGTTTTCGCTGTCGGCTACTATGAGTTTAACCCTACTCCCATGATAAAATTAGGACTTCACTACTAGAAAGATCCTTAGTCAGAATGACTTTATGTTTTTCAGGATCAGAAAATGACTTAACAACCTTTATTTTCAGTGGTGACAGTCAGAAATTTAACTCTTCATGATCATATTATTATGACTCTTGACACTCTTTATTAGACCTATATAGTCTTTGGGTAATTGTCAGAGTCTCCCCCCATTTGAGATCATAAGATAATTATAAATTTTTTCTTATTGCCTTAGTTTCAAAAATAAGCAAATTATACCATAATGGTTTATGACAAAGCATAGATATATTGCATTTGATTATTTCAGTATTTAAAGTATATATGTATATACATATATTTAATTTGATAAAGAATAATCAAAAAATTTATGCTTATCAAAAGTCACTTTAATGCACACTTAGTGTTAAAGTATTAAGTAATTCAATATATATATATATATATATATATATATATATATATATGAAAATATAGCTTAAGTATATGAAACATATAACATATACTTGATTAAAATGTTATGAACTATACATGTACTTGTAGAAAAATAATTTATTATCCATTTTACCCACCTTATTAAGATATTGATGATGTCAAAGATTAGATCTTAGTATCTAATAAAATTGATTTCTTGCTGAATAGCAAAGCATACTAATTTGCCTTACCATTTATATTCTTAATAGTACTCGAATTTTCATCTTGAAAAAAATCACCATTGTCTTAACTTAGTGATTAGGATATAGAATTTAATTTTTTCTTTGTACATGCAACTTGTTCATGTATTCACAAATGATACATGTATGCGTTGAGAATATGTCACATTTAAGATTTTAAATGATTTGAAAATATATTTACTATTAACATTGAAAATTATAATATTCTTTTTGAAGATGTAAAGCCTTTAAAGAAAAACTTGAAGTGCATGATTATGTAAGATATAGTAATCATTTTAAAATATTTTAACTATAAAATGATGCACTAATAATTTCAAAATTTGAAATTTAATATATATACATACAATTTAATAAATAGTAAAAATTTGAATTTAGTATTTTCACAACTTAGATAAGAATTTTCTCATAATTTTATTATTGTTAAAAACATGAATATACTTAAATAGGAGATGTATAAATTTTAACAGTTGTGAATATAACTTTAATATAAGAAGCTATATCTGTAGACGATAATTTTAACTTGATATAATATCACTTATATCTTATTACTTGAAAGTCATTAATAAAATAAAACAAAATATATATTTATCTCTTAGAAAGTGGGAGATTATAATTTTTAAAGATCAAACTAAAGTTTGATTTATAAAGAGTCCAAAATATTATATCATAAGAAAATCATTTATATTTTGGCAACATAACTTTAATTGATACCAATTAGTATTGGATGGGGTAAAGCTATACAGGGTTATGATCCTAATTTAACATACACATTTACATGAGCATAAATTATAAGATTTGCTTATATAAATATAATGTCACCAGTAGCACATTTTTCTAATTGTAGTTTCAACATAATCATATTATTAGAGATTTTCAATCCTACTATGTTCCTCATATTAGACTAGTATAGATTAGGATACTAATTTTAACTAACTTATGATGATTCGATCATAATTTACATCAGACTCAAGTTTGATCCAACCATAACATGTAATCAAGGTTAATCCTAAACAGAATAAGGTATGTTCAAATATTAATGTGTATGCTAGGGTTATAACCTAAAGAATAACATTTCTTCTAAAGTTTTGATTAACAAAGACTGATGATATGTTTAACAAGGATTCTATATTTATTGGGTTAGTCAAAACTCTAATTTGACCAGTCCAATTGGGCAGGTCGGCATAACTCAAGTGGGAGGTTTTCTGCTCTTGGTGTTCCTTAATTACAGAACCACGTTGAGTACCCTTCCTTAGTTAAAAACCAATTATATGAAATTTCAGGAAAATATTTACATCCTATTGAACTAAAAATACTTAGGATCCTCTGCCAATATCAACTACATGAAGAGAGTAGAAATAATATTATAATCTAGGTTTGCCAAAATGAAAATAAGATTTCTATCATGTTTTCTGTATTCATAATATTTAAAATGTCAGAATAAATATTTATGTTGGTAGCTTTTAAATTAGGGTATGCAGAATAAAAATGTGTTTAGTTCTTGTTGAGTTAAATGATAAAATTTTCTAGCAGAGTAAGAATAATAACAGTAATATGCTATAATACAATATGCAGTGATAAAAAAATTTAGTTTGCAGAATTTTGACAATTCAGTTTTGCAATAATTAGGCAATTAATTGCTAGAATTAAAATACAGATAATAATTCAATTTGCAAGACTAGAGTTGTAGTCGTAATAAAAAAAAATCTGATTGTAATATACTAATTACTGTAAGAGGCTAATTAGTTACATGCAAGAAAATGATTAACTAATTGGCTATTTGTCAAGTATGTTAGTAAGATATAAATAACTTGTATTTAAAACTTGTATCAATCAGGGACTTAGCAAGAGTATCAATAGAATAAAATCTTAAAAAATAATTATTTTCAAAATTTTAAATAAGTTTTTTATTTGTAAGAATTTAAAATTATTTTTATAAGAAATATTCTATTAAACATGATTTAAAGAAGCTAACATTAATACATATCCATGTCTATGGTAATAAATGAATGCTATATTTTAATCTTTAAATTTTAATATATTTTAAGTCCAAACAAAATCGAGAACAAAATTGTTCATAACTTTTCGCAAAACTATAATGCTTAAAATTATAGGTAGTATTAAAATTAAGTGCAAAAAACTACAATAAGGGAGGATTTTACAACAAATTATATTAGTGCACTCGACTTCTACATTTAGAGACAAAAGAGAGTGTTCTACTATAAGAATACATCAGTAAGTAAGGATCTGTGTCTTTTACATGCAAGGTGATTGCCTGAAAATTAAATTTCACAAATTATTTTAACAAGTACACCAGCCAACATGACAAGAGTCCAAAGGACTAAGAAAACATAAAACAAAACGTGAAAAGTAGAAACACATCAAAGATTTGGGTATATGAAATGAGAATCAGATACAAAACTTCTCACGACAACAATTAAAAAGAAGTTTAATGGTGAAAGAAACTGCATTTTCAATTTTTTTCCCGCTGCCACAAACATGAGCTATAATATGACATGTTACTGACTACCAAAGAAAAACAAATTGACTGACTAGACTATAGAGATCTAAAACTCAAGTAATAAATACAGAAAATAATAACAGAAGAGAAAGGATGGTTAATTTATCTCTTCCCTTGAAGATAAACCCATCAAAAGACTTAATTAAAAATAATAAATAATAATATGTAAACAATTTATAGATAAAATAACACATTTGTCTTAGTTAAAAATAATAACAATATGCAGTTCACAAAATGTGGATAATAACACCATTACTTTCTATATATATATATATATATATAACAATTTAACATCAAAATTTAATGTGACAATATGCAGACTCTAACATTCTGATACTCTGAGGAGTGTGTTTATAGATTCAAACTAATACAAGCAGATAAATAATTATTATGATTAGTTAAATAAATATGAATTTTGATTTTATCTATGACCATGTAAGTTAGGCACCCAGGTATGATGTATGAAGTGTATAAAAATAATCTGCAACTATTTTGTGCCACAAATTTAACAATGAAAGCCACACATGGATCCAAAACATATTATTAAATCTAAAATATAATTATTGTAAGAACATTACTTGTTCAGAATAAACAAGGCTAACAAAGTAATTTGCATGAAAATTAATTAACAGAAATACCTGATTTGTCTTCTAGAGTGTTGGAAATTTTATCCCTATTTTTTTAAATTAATACATGTAATAATTAAAACTTAGCACAAATCAAATTAAACATGTATCAACTACTAAACATGCAACAAAATTAAAACAAAGTTTAAGATTGCTAGCTTGAGAGATGTAGTCGTTCGACGCACTGTCCTAGAAGATAAATGGCCGGTCCTCTCATCCAGACGTCGAATTGACCCAGTCAACTAGTTGTAAAGACTCCCCCGGAATCACCAGCATCTGGGCTCGAATGCTAGCACCAGACCTCTGCTCAGATTCAGAATGGTTGCCCAAAATATAAAGAAAAGAGAAGAAAATTTAATTTAGGCTGAAGCTCTTCTCACGAAGAATAGGCCTCAAAAGAAATTTAAGAGAGAGAAGAGAAAATGAGAGCTGTAGGTTGAGAACTGAGTTATGGTTCTATTTATAGCCTTAGAACCCCCAGTTGTTGTAACAACTCTATCAGAAAATCCGAACAGTTGAGAGATATACTCAACTGACTAGATACTGAGACTTGGTCTATATTTGACTTGGTCAAAATAACTGAAATGAAAGCTTTTTTTATTGATTTTAATTCAAAAATCCAACAATTTCTGCCATAGACTTTTATTCTTCACTGCCTTTAAGAAGCTTCATTTACCACTACCAGATGTTATTCCTTGAGAAGCTTCACTCGCCAGTGCCAAATGTTACTGTCTTTAAAAGCTTCATTTCTCAATGCCAGATATTATTTATTTGTTAGCTAAAACATTATTACTTAATAAAAACATTATTACTTATTAGGTTTGGATAGTTGCCATGTAGCTTCTTAGGTGACTGTTGAAATGACTTTCATCTACCTCATAATATATCTTTAGAACACATGCTCTTGGTGCATGGCACAAAAATATCCTCAAGATTTTCAGTGGCGTATAGTTTGCCTAAATTTCAATGTTGGTAGGTGCTAAATATGCTGTGCTGCTGGGTGGAAGATCCAAATTCAGAGGCATTCAAGTTGCACCTTCCAAGAATCCATGATTACCTGTGGGTTGCTGAAGATGGCATGAAAATGCAGGTTCAGAAAATTCCAACTCCCTTGAACTTGATCTGCTTATACTTGCCTCATTAGTTATATTTATAGGAATCTGACGCAGGGTTACAATGGAAGCCAATTATGGGACACAGCTTTCACTGTTCAAGCAATTATCTCAACTGGATTTTCTGAAGAATTTGGTCATACTCTTAAGAAGGCACACAAATATGTAAAAGATACACAGGTCAGTTTAATTATGAGATATTCTGATTTGTCTGTAGTGCTTCCACTGAGATATCCTACCCAATGTTCTACTTTTCTCTCTCTCATTATAGGTTCTTGAAGACTGCCCTGGTGACCTTAATTTTTGGTACCGGCACATTTCTAAGGGTGCATGGCCCTTCTCAACGGCTGATCACGGATGGCCCATTTCAGATTGCACAGCAGAAGGATTAAAGGTTGGTACCTTAGCGTGTTTACATACATGGTACTAATCATTTATCCATCATAAAGATTTTCCCTTCAACATGGAATCTGGTTGGGAGCACAATAGTTGAAAGCATTCATGGAAGGATCACCAAATACTAGAATTGGTTACCAACCTGATGCGAATCCTTAAGTTGGTTTGAAGTTCAGCCAAGTATGGGCACAAGAGCGGCTTGCCATAAAACCTAAAATTCCAATTAGTGGGTAGGGAAAACTACATTTATGGTCACAAATTTAAGACTTCCAATTAACCGGTCGGAACCTCATTGCTTTCAAAATGTAAGCTCATGCTGTTGGCGAGCAACCCTCCAAATTTCTCCTCGACTCTAGATGAAGGAGAAAGGGGATAGGACATTTTATAGGGAATCACACTCATCGCTGATGGGTGACCCAAGTCAAAATGCAAAATTGAAACACATCTCCATATTCCTATGTTGTGTACGTATTAATTTATTGTCTTTATACCTTTCTTTTTGTGCAGGCTGCGCTCTTGTTGTCACAGATTTCTCCAGAAATTGTCAGTGATCCAATAGTTGCAAATCGACTTTATGATGCTGTGAATGTCATTCTGTCACTAATGGTAAGTTGGTTTGAGATCAGATATAAATGCATCTTAGACTCATAATAACTTACAGTCAAGTGCACATTTTCTGGATATGGAGGAATATATAAGTAATAGTATTTCATATAATCTCTACGCAGAAAAGGATTCACTTGAGAATCTTTGTCTTTGTATAATTGAAAAGTACATAGTGCAATTTAAACAATTGGGCTGCAATGAGTTCTACTGTACGATTCATTTCTGGACGCTCTTGAAGTAATTGGGTTTTATGCATGAATTCTATACTTCAAGTTTGATTTACCTTGATAGTGATGCCAGCTGAAATTGTGCAAGATTTGTACACAGTTCTCTACCAATTGTTGTTACAAGCAGCTCTGAATTGATAGATAATTTGTTGGCAGTTTGTATGCTCAACCATTGTTGGTTCAAAAGTCACATGGTTTAATTTCGCAAAGTCCTACAATTGACTGTACATTCTGTAATGCCATTCGCTCCGTAATGAGTGATGTGATCATATTTTGTAGAAGAATTATGCTTGATGCAGACTTACATGGAACTTTTGTATGCAATTCACATGAATGAATACTGACATTATATTCTTTGGCATATACCTTTGGCAGATGTTATATAAGGTTGTTTATACTTGTTCAAGTTTAACCTAAACTTCAACCAATGAATAACTCATATGGAATAAACAAATATCTAATGATTTATTTCTTTCCCTTCCATGACAAGGTTCCCATATTGTAAGTTATAACCGTTTCTTATAACAAGGAACAAAGAACATTATTCATTTTCTATATGTCTGCAAACTTGTTCCGGTTGGAACTGTTATGGAGAAATCCCAGCTGTCAAAATTGAGGAATTTTTGGTCATCTGTAGAGTTTGTGGACTGGTTTGATTTCGTAAATAGGAAAGATAAGAATATGATTTAATTCATAACGTAAAGGTTGTTATAGAAGATCACACAGTGGAGACAAAAGAGGAAATAGGAGGCAGAAACATAAAGAAGCAACAACAGATAGTACTGAAGGAGGTGCATTCAGGAGTGCGCAACCAAACAGAAAACATTAATATATTAAAAGGGAAGTTATCTTGGGAGAACAAGAAGAAGTCTATGACCATACTAATTTTGATTATCAGTTAAGTTTCTAATTTCTGGTAATTTCTTGCAATATTTATGAGCCCATTCTACAGTATAATCTCTGTGATTTTTATGCGTATGTGATTGTACTCTTCTTGCTAGATTTGTAATTTTTTATTGTTTGGTTTCTCTGTAGAATCCGGATGGTGGCTTTGCAACTTACGAACTGACAAGATCATATGCATGGCTGGAGGTTTGTATTGTTCCTGGAGTTTTGTTGTTCATGGTTTTCATGTGATCTTACAGGCATATGCCTTTCAGGAAATTATAAGTTCTTTCCAAATTATTTCGGGAAATTTTTTAGATAGTGTTTGAACTTTGGCCTAGGACTAGGTTATGATTTAAGTATTCATGTGTACAAAATGGTCACATATGTTGTACAGCTAAGATTACATGGCAGCATGTTATCATTTTTAAGTAATGACTCATATTAGCATTTTCAATAATATAAACAAAAATTAAGTATCTATCCTAATTGACTTAATCCTGTTAATTAATACAAGCAGAGGCAAAGTAAAAGGATAACATGTACTTTGGCATTGCCGCCAGAACAATATTAACCAGCACTAATTTTCCACCCTTAGAGAGAGGAACCTTCAAGCTGGAAGCCTTTTCTCCTTTTGATCCAACATAGGAAGCCAATTCTCTTTAAGTAGTCTAACTTGTCTGGTGGAGTATCTAGATAGAAGAAAGAAACCCTGGTTGCATTTGAATGCTTAAATTTTATGAACCTCATCACTTCCCCTTCCCAATAAGATAAAGTTGTGCTTTGTCAAAATCTAGTTTATGGCCTTGATAATACCAAAAGCTACAAGCATTCATCATGCCTATGATTTGGTTTATTTATTTATTTTGTGGAGCTTTCTCGATTTTAAGATGTGCTTAAGTCATGGCAAAGAATTTTATGCCGCTTATGATAAAGCAAAAAAATATTTAGTTATTTATAAAGATATATCGAAACAATGCCAACTTGTCGTGCCTCACACCATATTTGGTAATTGACAAAGTTTGCATGTCATTTGTTATCATTCATTGCTGTATATGCCATTCATTTGTTGCTTATTATTTTTTGTTAAGTTTGTTGAGTACAGTTGTTTATTAGAATTACTGCACATAGGTATCATTGAATCTATTTACTATTTATCACAACTTAATACATGTCCCATAGGGTCTTGAGCTAAGAGAGCATAGCATACTGTCCGCCATTCCTTTGTTGTGTTAACTAAGAAAACATGACTTAGCAAGTCCCATTATTAAGAAACTAATACTTCTGATCCCTAGAATTGTTTTATAGGCCCATTGCCAATGGCTTAGATCCTTATATCAGTTTTGAATAGAAGATCCTATAATTTGTACTACAACTGTTACAGTGAGATTTGTGTCTATAGATGATGATTTATTATATTTGTGGAATGTATCAAATATTCAAATGTTACTATAACTGTTGCAACCCTCCAGATAATTTTGAGCTTATAAAGCTTCTTTGAATTTTCATGATGTTCAGTCCTCTATACATTTACTGTTAGTCAATGAAGTCTATGTACATCACATTTGGAGCAAAATGGTTATTATGTTTTTTTTTTTTTTGGGCTTTTACTTCTCATGATGATATTAAAATGTATGTATGCGTGCTATGTTTTCTAATCAGATCATCAATCCTGCTGAAACATTTGGAGACATTGTTATTGATTACCCGTAAGATCTTACTTCTTTAAAACTTATTTTGAAATCTTCTTTTGTTACCCTTCTTTTGTTGTTGTAACAATGTAGAGTGAATTGCAGATATGTTGAATGTACGTCAGCATCTATTCAGGCACTGACATCATTTAGAAAATTATACCCTGGACACCGGAGAGATGAGGTAGAAAATTGCATTGCAAAAGCAGTCCATTTCATTGAAAAGATCCAAGAGTCTGATGGTTCATGGTTTGTACTACAACTCACCTAATTCTGGTGGAAAAATTTTCCAGTTGCTAATCTGTCAATGACCATATTTCTGCATTTCCAATCCGACTTAGAATCCATGATTACTAAGCCTAATTCCTAACAGGTATGGCTCTTGGGCTGTTTGTTTCACATACGGAACTTGGTTTGGAGTGAAGGGACTGATTGCTGGTGGAAAAACCTACCAAAACAGTTCTTGCATCCGGAAAGCATGTGATTTTCTGTTGTCAAAACAATTGCCTTCGGGTGGTTGGGGAGAGAGTTATCTTTCATGTCAAAACAAGGTAAACTTTTCCGAAAAGTTGCGAACTTATGACCCATGTTGCATAGATACTTCAATAAAGGAGCCATTTCCATAAAGGATACATACCTGATACTCTGGTATTCAATACTTTATGGATACTTGTTGAATACTCTTTTACACATGCCCGGAAATTGATAGAATATCCTAGACGTACCTGAGATGTATTCGAGAGATTAAGGAGTTAAATATTCTAATGCATGATTGATGGTTTCACGATTCAATTTGATTTCAATTGGCATTTATGTTATTTGTCCACTTCTTTAATGCTGGATTATGATTATTAGGGTAACTATTGATTTATTTATCTTGGAAATGTCTCTAACTCATTGTGTTATTTAACCCGACAGCCTTATAAATTCATGTTATAACTAAATATTTTATGTACAAACATATTAATTTCATTGTTGACATATCCCGGATGTATCTTTTCTTTTCTTTTTTATATAAATTTTACGATCTCCATATCTGTGTTTATCCTCATCTAGTATTGTGTCAGTGTAACATAGGTTCTGTCTAACCTAAACGCCTTCCCTTGTCATCGAGCCCATTTAGGTTTCTCTGAAATGCAACCTTTATTATTCAATCCATTTTCTGTTCATAGCTCAGGGAATTTGACATTCTACTTTTTATTTGGACTTAAAAAATACCTGATACTCCACATTGCACGATTGACCGTCAACTGTTGATATCCTTACAATGTTTACATGTTTATCATATGTCACTTTGGCCGAAACTTTGCCTCAAGTAATGTGTCGTATGCTTTGTATAACCTCATGATGCGCTTATTAAATCACGTAATCAGACTCTCTATATTTGAAAATTGTTCTTCACGAAATTCCTTAGGTGCTCAGTATTGAGTTACTACATTTCTTTATCTGAGGCACACATCTCATGTACCCATTCTGCCATTCTCCTTTCTTGCCCTCAACTTCTTTTTTTGCTCATTATTTGTAGATCTCCAAAATCAGTACTTTCTTACTGACTTGACTTGTTGACTAAACATAAAATCCATTCAACAGTATATTAATTCGCATATTCCTTTAAAAGATTATGTTCCCAAATCTCATGGGATTTATAATGTCACGTAGGCTCATATATTTGTGAAGTTACCATTTTATTCTTTATTAATACTTCTTTCCTGTAAGTTGTGCTTCCTAGTTACAGTAACTTCTCTTGGATTCTGTTTCAATTACTAAATTTTCTTTTTAGTAGTTACCTCGCCTGTAGTCATATCATGTGTTAGATCTTCCAGTGCATTAGTGTTTTATGCTAGCATCAGCATACTTGGGATTGCTTTATTAAGTGACTTCGTAAGATTTAGAGTATAAATTAGTGTAAGTAACAACTAAATAACTACTTGAAATGCTAAAAGCTTGAGTATAAATCATTTGAAAACTGTTTTTTCACTTGTTGGATTGCTATTTTGATATTACAGACCTTTTTCTTCTCTCTTTTTAACAGGTCTACACTAATCTTGAGGGCAACAAAGCTCACGCAGTGAACACTGGATGGGCCATGTTATCACTGATTGATGCTGGGCAGGTCTGTCTCATGCAAAGCACATTTTCAAGTTTGCTGAATTATAAGAAACTCTTTTTTATGTCAGAATCTGTCTTACCACTATCATATAGTTCTCTAATTAAACTTTATCGCGACTCATTTGCTCTTACCATTTGCCTGCTAATGGGGGCAGTGTTGTTCCTTATTATATGGACCTGTAGGCTCTGGTATTACTTTCATATGATGTCAATATGAACTGTTTCTCATCAGTCCCTAACTTACCACTCTCATATTATCTTACCACTATATTATAGTTCTCTAATTAAACTTTTTCGTGACTCATTTGCACTTCCGAAGTTGGCTACTCATGGGAGCAGTATTTCTCATTGTTATATTTTATTATATGGACCTGTATGCTTTGGTGTTACTTCATATGATGTCAAATCAAACTGTTTCTCATCAGCCCCTAACTTTAGGAAACTGAATGCTTTGAGAGCTTGTTTTCCCTTCAATAATGTAATTAAATGTTACTTGTGATTTGGAATTTCAAGAAGGTGTGCTATACTGTACCTATGATTTTTATTTTGAAACAATGAAATAAATTTGAGAGGAGTCATGAGCATACCTATGATTTTTATTTGAAACAATGAAATACATGTATGTAGTTTTTCAAGTGTAAGTTTTAGGATTAAGGTTAGTACACATGCGCTGATGGCTTTTGTGTGAAATGACAACGCAAATTTGAGAAGTTCTATTTGAACTGAGCATGTCTTTTGAGTCTCAAATCTTTCTATATCTAGCAAAAGAGATTCTTCAAGAATTGTTTACTTAAAAAGTTGTTTAATTCCTCTCGCCGGAGGTTTTATTAATCTGAGTAAGTCAGACCAAATCCACGAGTAGACAAGTTTATGAAAGAAAGGGTAGGAATACATTTAATTAAGTTTTAAACTTTGAGGCTGAATTCCAAGAAGAGCTTTGACCTTTTGCGGGTTAAAGTCCTATAAGCTCCTAATTTGCCTGTATTTTGCATTTTAGTGCATAGTTTAACTCTGCATTAAATAGACATCATGTTGTGTTGAAGCCGCTCCATTATAAAATGCAAAGTTTCTTAAACCATGCAGGCTGAGAGAGATCCAGAGCCTCTGCACCGTGCAGCAAGAGCACTGATAAATATGCAGATGGAGAATGGTGAATTCCCTCAACAAGTAAGCAATAACTTATATTGCTCTCCAACCAAATTTGAGATAGCATATCATTGATGGAGTGACTTTTTAAACAGAATTGATAGCCCGAATGCATCATTATCAAATAGCATATAGTCTTGGTGCACAAATTTTGCTATAGAAAAAAAAAGTAATGACTAAACTGTAAAGTAAAGGGCTTTAAAGTTTGAATTATCGATCCAGTGCACTTTCTACTTGAGATGTTTCAATTGTGATCACATTTTAATACAGACATATTTGTGTTTGCTTGCCTGTTGCAGGAAATTATGGGAGTCTTCAACAGAAATTGCATGATAAGCTACTCAGCATACCGAAACATTTTTCCAATCTGGGCTCTTGGAGAGTATCGCACCAGGGTTCTGTCTCCCTCTAAGAAACATTGACAGCAATCTCAGGCCTGATGGAAAACTGGCTCTCAAATCGTTCTTCCTCTGCGTCCATTCTTTGTGCTCAGCGAGTGATCTTCCCATGAGAAGATTCGATGGGCTGTTCGAATTGTGTTCACAAGTGTTGCATTTTTTTCTTTCTGGCTTAATGTTGATGAATAGCTCCTATGTGAGTTCTCATGTCTCTATGCAAACTAGTTCTCATGTGAGTTCAGAGGTAGAAAAGCACTATGAAGAGATGGCCTGTACGACAATAAACATTGGCAGGGATTTGCAATGATAAGCACATCATGTTTGCACTCTGTTTCTCTCGTGTGCAGGTTGCATGGTGACCAGGATACTCGAGAACCAGGATGAGCGCGGGCGATACTTGATTCTACACAGCCTTTTGTAGGGGGATGATGGCTGCTTGGTTAATAAAAAGCTTCATGTTTCTAATCTGCAATGCTGCAGCTTCAGCTCGTGCAACCAAAACAGCAAATTCCCAAATCCAAACTCATCCAAAGTAAATTTCACCCCACACGTTTAAACTTTTGCTTTCCTCTTCTACTGTTTATCAGATTCAGTTTTTTGTCATTCGGGCATCCGAAGGGCGAAGAGTCAAACTGGCTACATTTTCTTCCTCACATTGTGTTCGCTAGTACAGGAGTTGTGATTTGTATGTTATTGTAGTACATTGGTAAAATTTCTTTAGAAGAAAGAAAGACTAGGGTTTGGGTAGGAGCGTCGGAGAAGAACGATGTCGACGTCAAATAGGGCTGGAGGGGAAACTGAGTT
This sequence comes from Agave tequilana, assembly GCA_038442645.1. Classification (NCBI taxonomy): domain Eukaryota; kingdom Viridiplantae; phylum Streptophyta; class Magnoliopsida; order Asparagales; family Asparagaceae; genus Agave; species Agave tequilana. The sequence goes on from JAVJIF010032027.1 coordinate 262,134, forward strand.
AGGGTTACGGTGGAGGACCGAAGAGTAAGTCATTTGATGTGGGGAATTTGGTGGGAGCACAATGGCGAGTGGCGGCGGCTCCGGAGGAGGCTTGCAGCCTCGGCGGTGGGAGAGGAGGATGATCGCTCATGTCTCGGTGGGCATATTTCTTGCTTGATAAGTAGCTTTGCTAGCGGGCCATCCCATCTGGCGGCGGCACACACCCGGCCCACCCAGAAAAAAAAAAAGCCCATGTTCAGATCAAAATACAGCCCATAGAGAAGGAAAAGGAAAAAAAAAAAAAAAAAACCATGTTTGCATCCGCAAGAAAATCGTGACTCATCAGTCATCACAAAGAATCCAAATTCCGCCAGGCCCCAACTCGCCTCTAACTATCTTCCGTGTCCCTTCAAGTTTTCTCTATTTATAGCAGCAACTACTTCCCCAATTCTCTCCTCTCCCCCCCCATCTTCAAACACTAACCCTAATTCAATCCCGATCCCCCAATGGAGATCTCGGCGGCGATCGCTAGCTCCCATGCGCTCTCCAAGCTCCTCCTCCCCCGCCTCGCCCACGGCCCCACCGCCGCCGCCGCCGTCCGCGCCGACCCCTACCGCTCCGCCTGCGCCCCCCGCGCCCTGGTGCGCCGCACGCGCAGGCCCCGCCGCAAGTCCCTAGACTCCGGCGACGCGGGAGACGACCTCTTCTCCGGCGACGGCGACGGCGACGACGGGCCCTTCGGAGGCGGAGGCAGCGGCAGCGGCGGAAGGGGGTGGAATTTCGGGGGAGACGGCGGGGCGGATTGGGAAGACGACAATTCGCGGCGGCCGTCCTCGTCGACGGATCCGGCGTTCGATTTCGTGTACGAGGTGGTGCTCTGGATCGCGCTGTCGAATTGCACGCACTTTGCGGTGAAGAAGCTGGCCAGGATCCTCCAGGAGAGGGGGAAGGTCGAGTCCATCCGGCTCGTGCCCTCGATGTGCTGAATTCTGAATTCGTTTCGGTAATCGATATTTTTTTTATAAATTGTGTATATATTATGTAAATAAATAAATATAGATAGAATTTGTATAAAAAGAAACTCATCCCTTTTTAACAATTTATTTACCAATGCAATTCAATTGTCGATTTCATATACCTTTTTTGGTGGTCTGTTGCATTGTGATGGAAGCGTTTGAGTATTGTGTAATGGTTATGTTCAATTATTTGTCTTATATTTGCTTAGATTATTGTCGTTTATGCCTTTTTGGATCAAACATAGTGTTGGCTATGAACTATGAATTGAAAACGAGAGCCCCATGAAAGAATTGACCAAGTTTTTATGATTGGTTGGCAGTCCATGTGATGTCGATTCTATGTGAGTTGGTTCCATGTTCATACAGAGTTACGGACAATGAATATTTCTTCTTTATTAGAAGAAGCATTTTTAACTCCGCCAGTGCCCCTTCACTGCCTGTCCCAAGCCAGGATAAAGGAGGAGGGTTGTGGTAGACTTGTGACAGCCAACGTAAAACATTATCACATACTATGAACATGATTAGAAGAAGCATTTTTCTGGTTCTGCAAAATATACGCTGTAGTGGTCACCCCTTTTTTTGTTTTAATGCTTTCTATTATATTTGGTTACCGTACAAATTACTACTTATGCTCGCCTTTCATGGTTTTCATGCAATAGCTTAAAGTGTTGCAGATTATTCTAGTTTGCTTAAGATTTTTGCCTTTGAAATTCATCATCATATATGTGCAATTCAGTATTTATTCATCTATATGTGGCTGATCTCTTGCTGCATGGTCCTTGTAGGATCTTACTGGAGCTTTATAATTATACATTGCCTTTCTGATTACTTGTATGCTCACAATTATTCTTATCATTATCATACCGTTCTTCCAAAAAATTGGATTTCAGCTATTGTGCATAACCCGGATGATGTGAATAACCACTGCGACACTTTATGGTAGCCTTCTGTATGTTCACGTTCTAGCATTAGCATCTTATTATCTTTTCTTTCTGTTTTAAGTTACTGTAGAATGTAAGTTGTAGTACAGAGTAAAGATAGGAAGTGGTATACTCTGGTGCTTGTATAAGTAATTGGAAGAATACCCAGCGAAGGGTTGTATAAAGCTTATGATACAGAGTGCGAGAAATTCAGAAAATGGGTAAGTTGGTTATGCTGAAACCAAATGCAGGAATTACACAGAAGTATTCTGTATTATACATGCTTAATTTTATTGTTAATACCTGGAAATGAAGTGGGTGGTCAAATGATCAATATTAGATTGAAGTTAAGTCCTGTTTTGACTTTGGTTGCATAGGTCATTGTCTTTAGGAGAGGAAGACACAATGCTTCTTTTTAGAACATTAGCAACACATGTAACTAGGATACCTATATTAATGCTATATTTATTTTGGACAATGTCTTGTCCAATGTTGTATTTATTTTAGCAGTCAGGTAGATAAATGATTTATTTAAGGCAAAGAGATACGTCACTCTTTCCGATATTAGAAAGAAATTATGAACCCTTGGAAATTTAATTTAGGAAAAATTTAAATAGTGACCATATAGACATAATACAGGTTGGATGTTAAGAAATCGTGGAGTGACCATATTGCTACACCTGACTTTCATCATGACTGTGACATTGAGGAGGTGGTTCATAGATAAAAGTGGAGACCAATGAAATTAAAGGGAAATTGTTAGAGAACAACTATTTGACCATGATGCTTTATGACCATATTGCTACACCTTCCATTTTCTTTAAATGTTTATTTAGTTCCCCAGTAGTAAAATTGCAAACGCAGGCATAAGTTGCGGAGCCACCACTAGCTACTCATATTCAGAAAGCATGCATGGAAGTTTATTTGTAAGTAGGTAGTGATCAGATACAAACCCCCCCCCCCCCCCCCCCCCCCCCCCCCCCAAAAGGGCTGACTACAAAGCTTCGAGATTGAAGGATCTACTTCATCTCTTTATTACATTTTAGTGTATACTAGAGAGTACCATGCATGCATGACTGTAGGTGCATAAACTAATTTTTAAAGGGGCTAAAAGGATGAACAATGATGCCAGCGATCTTCAGCCCCCTCTTCCAAACACCTTCAAGATTAGTAAGAGAGACTGTCATCTCTGCTCTATTACAACCACAATTAGCTTCGAAATCAGCAACATTGACAGCTACCCATTTGTCTGTCGGTATCCTAGTAAGGTCCACCACCCTCTCCTTTGCTGGCTTGCCATCATTAAATTCGAGTGAAAGCTTAATGTTGTTTAGGTTCTGAGCCCCGCATGTACGCTTGACAACAAATGATGCAGCGTAGACTACCCCTGGTACAAATTTGAGAGGATTCATAGCCATTTTTCCTTTAACATCGAGCCAGCAAACCTCTATTAGCTCCGCCACATCAATACCGTTCTCTCTTTGAAATAAACAGTAGAGAAAATTAGTATAATTATTAATTTCATGTATGTATGTGCAAGTATGTTAGTTAACATGAACTATAACTTTACTTTTACTTTGTGTACTTCCAGTATCGCGGATCACTTCCCCACACAATCTGAAGTTCCTTTGTGCGGATTACGTAGTCAGCCTACATCAAGAGATTACTGTATGAGAAATCAATCTAACTCTGGTTCGCTTTATACATATATGTGCATATATTAATTTACTAAAATCTTAATCGTGCTTGCTCGCTATGAACTGAGAGAGAGATGGGGGGGTTGGGGGGGGGGGGGAAGGGAGATTGCCTTCTCTTCACAAGTGCAGAATTGTGTGAGAACATGGTCCGCAGCTTCGAGGTCAGCAACAGGTTGCATTGCTGAGAGAGATGTCTTCTTTGGTGTAACAATTTGTCTCTTGCTTCTTTCTTTGCTCTTGCCCTGAAGGATATAGTCTCTAGATGAGCTTTATTTATAGCCTCAATATTATTCTTCATTATCGAGCATGATATTGACTTGGAATCCAACTTTATATATAACTAGCTACTTTTGTCTCTGAAACCTTATGTGCTCATCTTTATATATTCCATGTGAATAAGTGGAAGAGGTAGCCAAAAATTAAATTTTGATTTCAATATTCCATTTGGATAGGTGGCAAAGGGAATGCAAGTTCTAAAGAAAAATTCTAATAATGGATGTGACACCCAGTTGTTTTTGGTCTTACATGAACATGTTACAAATGGGAACAACAACGTAGATCACTGTGAATCATGACCAGTTATTTGGGTCTTTTGTGAACATTACTGGCATAGGCACAACAACACAACTCACTACAGATCATGCAATAGGTACAGTGTCTAAACAAATATGTATGCACACACATGCACACACGCATACAAGTATTTCAGACACCCAAACACTATTGTGAACATCAGCCAACTTCCTTTACACTTTCACTGCCACCTATCCATATACTACTTATTCTATTAATGGCCACATCTGTCAAAATGTAACTTTTATTTATTTCTATCCTTATATAACTTTAACTTATTCCTAGCCGTATATAACTTTAATCTATTCCTGTCTGCAGTTACATTCGTCGAAGTATAATTTAATTTATTACTCGACTTGCTTATTCTTGTTGAAAACTATATGCCAGAAGAAAATAAGAATAAACATAAGAAAACAAAATATACCTACATCTTCCGAGTGCTCAAAACTAAATTAAGTTTGGGTTAGTTTCTTTCTCGTCTATGTAATGTCTTGGTCCAAAAAATGCAAATTCAAGCCAAATCCACATACCCTATGCTCTATATAGAGCTCATCTTGAGATCACTAAGGAAGAACAATGACAAGTCCTAGCTATTGCGAAATTGATATGCTACGATACCAATTATTACTCTCAGGATTGACGTTTGCTGAACTTGGCAATATGATCAGTACTTGCAAAAGAAAACTGTTGTAAAACAAATTAACAATACCTAGACAAAAGAGCAATAAGAAAAAACACAAAGATTTAACGTGGTTCAGTCTAAACTTGGCCTACGTCCACGGGGAGAGAACTTGAGAGAGCTTTATTAATAACTCGATATAAAGAGATCTAATTTTCCTCTTGATGCAATAAGAATATTCACCTTCCTTCTTAATTTAGACTTAGATTACAAGAGTATTACCTTATTTCTATGCACCTTCACTTTGCTCCTCTCTTTCTTGACTTCTTTCTGATCTCTTTGGTGTTCTACACCATTTTCTCCTTGAGATCAGTGTAATTAAGACAATTACAATGCTAGATTACAACATTTATTTAGGTTTATATAGTCGATTATTATAAACTGTTTCCTCTCTGTATCTATTCTAGTCCACTAGTACTTAGGCCTAGTCGACTAATAGTCTTTGTTAGTCGATTATAAGTCGACTAACTTTTCTTGATCTGCTTCTCTTTTTCTGCTTCAAGTCATCATCTTCTCCAACTCGATCGGATCTTCTTGGACCGTCGTCTCCTCTTGAAAAACAAGAAAAAATCCTAACAATCTCCACCTTGACTTGCTTTTCATGCCTTTGATAAAACAACTTGAGATTTTGGATTAATACTTTGGTTCTTTTCTTGGTTGTAACCGTGCCGTGAAACCTTTAACTCTTGCTCCCTCTCCCCAGGGCCTTTGGCTGTTTTATCGCCATGGCTTCGGCCATCTCAGGCCTTGCCCGAATGCACCCTTTCTCCTTCACGCAACACTTTGACCAGATTCATGTCCCGTTGCAGTATCCTTGAAGCTCCATCTCGCGATGAACTCTATTCCAAGCTTATTCTTGAAACTCCACCTCGAACTGAGTTATCTTCCTTCAGCTTGTATGACTCCACACTTCTCTCATTCCAAGATTACCTTGTCTCCTTGGCTAATTGTGATGATGCCTTATTGCACTTGGATCTGGTATCCTTCTTCGTCGAGCACCCTTATGGATATTAGATTGTAGCGTGCCTCCGGGACATACCAGACTGCCTCCAGAACACGCATCATCTCATCTTTTTCTGTAACCTGGATTGTCCCAGTACCAATGACTTCGCAAGATGAGCCATCCACCATCTTGACAATCTCTTCCTCCTTTACAACCAAGGAGTTGAATAACTCTTTTTGGGAACATACATCAACCATACTACCTGAATCAAATATTCAGCCTTTACCTTGCGAAGTGTTATCTTCATAAGAAGCCATTAATATTTCGGTTTCCTCTAAATCGCTTAATGCTACGCCTACCTCCGCAGCTTGCCCCTTCTTCTTGAACCACTCTTACCGATACTTGCAGTCATTTTTTGACATGCCTTTGACGAGCCCAGACCTTTCTTTCCTTCTCTTCCTTTCCTTTCCATGACCACCAAGCCCGATCTTGTCTGCTCCTCTTGATTTGTCATTTTTCTAATCTCATTAGATAAAAGAGTTGACGTGACATCCTCCAAGATGAAAGTTTCCTTACCGTAGAGCATGATGGTGACGATGTGATCATATGACTTTAGAAGCGAACTGAGAAGTATCAACGCCTTGTCCTCCTCGTCGATCTTAACATCAACAGCTTGAAGCTCGCTGATGACATTGCTGAAGAAGTTTAGATACTCCAACACCACTTGACCACAATCCTGTGACCGTTTCTTCATCCATCACGTTGTACATAACCTCGTCTGTGAGACATAGTTAGATCGTGCTTGCTGCCTTTAGATCCATCTCCTCCCAATCATTATTTGACGTATCTGCAAGTTTTTTTGACTTACCTTGCAAGGTCTTGTGAAGACCTTATTGCATAAGCAATGCCTTCCCCCTCTTTTGCCATAATATGAAGTTTCCTTTGCTATTGAACTTCTCGACCTCGAACTTTGTCGTAAAACTTCCTATCTTTGACATATCATCCTTCGTCAACCTTTAGCTCTGATACCAATTGTTGCGAAATTGATATGCTACGATACCAATTATTACTCTCAGGATCGATGTTGTGAAACTTGGTAATATGATCAGTACTTGCAAAAAAAATTATTGTAAAGCAAACTAGCAATACCTAGACAAAAGAGCAATAAGAAAGAACACAAGAATTTAACGTAGTTCGGCCCAAACTTGGCTTATGTCCACGAGGAGAGAACTTGAGAGAGCTTTATTAATAACTTGATATAAAGAGATATAACCTTCATCTTGATGCAACAAGAATATTCACATTCCTCCTTAATCTAGACCTAGATTATAAGAGTATTACCTTATCTCTATGCGCCTTCACTTTGCTTCTCTCTTTCTTGGCTTCCTTCTGATCTCCTTGGTGTTCTCTACCTTTTTTTTTTTCTTGAGATCAGCTTGATTGAGGCAATTACAATGCTAGGACCTTTATTTATAGGATTTTTACAATATCTCCTATTTGGACTATGAGATGATCTTGGCCTTTGCGTGCTTGAAGAATCTTGATTAATTCTATTGGAGTTGATCTTCTTGATCTAGAAGGATTCAAGACCCTTTAATCTCTATAAACAAATTCCTTCATTGAATAGAAACTGAGTTCTATTCGCACTCCACCAGAAAAGAAAATCGGCGCCTGAAAAGAAAACTGATCCTGTTTTAGAAAACGCGCTGTATAGCACTTCTGTAGCACTTACAGGACTGGTGTATGTATCTGATTTCTCTCCTTATATTTTAAGTATTTGCGTGCCACATGTATGTTATTCGAAACTTGTATAATTTGTTATTATTCATGTACTTGACAAATTTAATGAATTCCATGTGGGTACATGTCTACGTCTGATAGTTCCGTTAACATATTCATATTATACTCATTGTCATCAATACAATTATACTTGAAAGAATAATTACCCAACAAATAATACTCGGATTTGAAAGAAATTGAGAAATTAGTGACCTTGCCGTTCATTTTCAAATTTCACCTGGGTTTCTTTGACATGGGGTAAGAATTCGTCATTGGCCGTACTCATGATTTTTTGTTTACAGTAAATCTTATCTTTCATTTGGTTAATATTAGCTGAATTTCTTTTATATTATTATTATTAACTTTTAATCATTTATTTCAATAGTATATTTATTTGAATTTTCACTATCCTTTGAAGTATCAAGAAAATACATTGACTTTTATTAGAGTTCGCCATATGAGAAACTCATCCTTTTTTCCCAGAGAGAGAGAGAGAGAGAGAGAGAGAGAGAGAGAGAGAGAGAGAGAGAGAGAGCATGCCTTGTCATCACATTTTGTAAGGGATTGTTGGTTACTGTTGAAATCCTTGAGAACATTGTCATCGGATTGGATATTGGTGGTTGGTTGGAATGCGGTGATGCCATGGCTGGATGGGTAATAATTTCTTTTGCTTCTTTATTTTCTTCTCTTGCCCTGCAAGATATCTTCTCCATATGATCTCTATGTATAGCTTCAAGATTATTCTTGATTGGCAAGCATGATGTTGACTCGGAATCTGAACTACCATGTTGCATGTATGAAATTTACTTGGGAATCAAATTTTGTATATTGTGAGAGGAATCTTTTAAATATATATCATAATCTTGTTTGTTTGTTTTCTTCAGAATGGTCTCCATCTTGTGGAAAACAAACTGTATTGATGTTGAATGGGATGCAGGTAAACAATACATTCTTTCACTGTGACAGAAATGTTTCAATATCGATTATTCCATGTGGATAAATGGAAATGATTGCCAATAATTAAATAATCCAATTTCAACATTCCATATGGACAGATGGCCACACATGCTTGCTTTTGTGGGAAATTCCAAATGGATGAGAAAGCTGGTTAGTTTGGGATATTTTTTTTTCACATATAGCGTGCAGGCATCACAATGCAGTTTACAGTGAAGCATGCAATTGTAATGTCCATCCATCTATCCATTACCATACATCATGTGTATGTATGTACATATATATGTACTTCTTTTTACTGTAACTCCACCTTATTTTTTATTTTTTATTTTGACTCATTGGAGTTAATTGCTTACAACATCCACATCATTTCCTGAAAAATAGATATAGACATCGTCATATGGCCTTCTAAGATGGGCGTCAATCACCGGAGACGATATGACAATGGTTCTGAAATTGTTGGCTTATTTTCTGAATATGTGTATAATGTTCGGTCGAAGTGGGTATCCTAACATTGTTAGGGTGAATAGGTGAGTTTTGTTTGTTTGCTGGGAAGGTCTACAATTTCATTACAAGCTTTAGACAAATTCCTTGCTCTTTTATTACGATTTATCCATATGCTACTTTAGTTTATACTTTATGCCTGCCATTGGCATCTGTCAAAATATAACTTGTTATTCCTATCTATACATAATTTTATTTATTCCTGTAAACAGCCATATTTATCAAAATGTAGTTTAATTTATTCCTCTGCTTGCTTAGTCTTGTCGACTATATATCAAATATATGGAATAAGCGTGGTCTTGCCCCTGTTTTTTTCACCATTATTATTATTATTATTATTGTTACTCCTCTCAACTTTTCTTCATCATTCTACGCGCCCTCCTCTTACTTGGTAGACTTTGTTAGTTTGTTTTCTCTTTTTAATTGGACTGATTTCTTGCTTAGTTGTTTATGGAAATATTTTATTAAAAATAGAACACCATCAACCCCGAAACCACCCCCCACCACCCACACACAGATGGAGCACAATGCAACATGTCATCTTTTTCTTTCTTTTAGAAATATGACAACAGACTTGCCAAGAAGCATAATGTTCAGAAATTTTCAAATCCCAAAACTGAATGTTTGATAGATCAGTTATAAATGTTCTTGGAAGCACTAAATTTCAGACATTTTTTTTCCTTTGAGCAAAGGGTTTCAGGCAGTTTTAATAGTAAGAACCTGCCGGAGTTATTGTTAGTACCAATTAGAGCAGGAAGCAATGTATGGGTGTATCAACAGCTCTACATCATAGCATGCTTGCCTCAGAGCATATCAAGAACATACTTTTTTGAGAAAGAGTGATTGTCTTCCTGAATGTAACTACTTCAATGCATAAAAAGTACCGCAAAAATCCAATTCTTTTGTCTGAACTATTTTAGATCTACAGTTTCTTGGGCATCATCACCAGTGATAATAATATTATCCACATGTACTGCAAGGAGTAACCTCTTGATGCTATCTCCAAAGCACAGAGTGGTCCTTTTAAAAATGAGAAAGATCAAAATCCCGAACAGAGGCAAGTCATCTAAACCAAGCTCTTGGTGACTGCTTCAATCCGTAAAAAACTTTTTCAGCATGCTCATCTTTCCTGACTCCCCTAAGCAAGAAAATTTGGTTGTTGCTCTATATAAACTTCCTCATCAAGAACACCATTAAGAAAAATATTCTTAACATCTAATTATTGAAGAGGCTAGTAATGAGTGACAACCAAAAAAACAAGAATCCGTACAGATGTCATCTTTGCAACTGGTGAAAAAGTATCTTGATAATTCATTCCATGCACCTAAGAGTAACTTTTGATAATCAAACAAGCCTTCAAACATGCCAATGACCCATCGAAATTCAGCTTCACAGTGTATATCCACCGACAATTGATCAGTCACTAATATTGCTTTATTTATTGTCACATTTTCACATTTAATTTGTAAAAAACTCTTCTATTTACTCAGTTTAATGTCTAATAGTGTGCAGAGTAATTAATGAAGAAAGAGGAGAAATGGACCTATTTATCTAATTAAATATGGAGTTTTAAAGATAGAATTTTCTAACTCAAGCAAATCAACGAATATATACTCAAATCCAGAGATTTAGAAGCAATTCTATCTGAAGAAACTGACGTATCTAAACGAGGGAGATCCACGCACCTCAGATCTGGTCGTTGATCTGGTCCAACGGCCAGAGCCTGGCCGCGAAAACGTGGCCAAAGCCGCGTTTTCGCGGCAGGATAAGTTATATTGAGGGAGTGTTAGCTCTCTATCATTGTACTCCTCTTTTTCTTCCATTTTAGCTATAAATACTGCACACTTCGAATGCAAACGGACACCATTCCAGTAGAGAATTTAGATTAGATTTTTTGTTTTTAATTTTAACTTAGGTTTTTTTAATTAATGTAATTTTTTGTTTTTTATGTAAACTTAGATCAGAGAAGAGATTCATGAGAGGAGAGGAAGAGTTGTGTTTAGAGTGACACTGATATAATCCTTTTTTTTCTTTCATCATTTTTCAATTTAATCTAAAATTTACCTTTTTATTCTTCTTCTTGTTTCTTTTTAGTTTTGATTACTATCCATATGAGTCTTATAGCATCAGAAGAGTCTTGTCATTATGAGTGTCACCGATAGCTCATGACGATAGATTTCTCCTAAAGTCTGTATCATTCATGCTTGCTCTCCATAGTCTTGATGATGTAATGTGAACAGGGACTGAATTTGATCTTATGGGCTATGCGCTGACGCCTCCACTTCAAGGTAAAACCGTTGCTGAAGATCAAAGTAAGAAATCGGCCAAGAAGAGGTAAGTATTATTTTTTTTTTCATTTCTTAGTTTAGAAATACACTTTAAACCAACTCCTTTATTCTTCTTTCTTTTTAACTTAGTTTTCCTTTTTACAACAACATCACCTTCACCTTCTTTTATCTTTTCTTCTTCTAACTCGATTCTTAACTCTTTTCTTTTCTTTTATTTAAAAACTAAGAAGAAAGACTGTAACTGGTTCTTAGTAATTTAGAAAGACTTACTTAAAGATTTTATCACAGTCTCTCTTTGTGGATCATGACCCGCATAGTCACTTTCTATTGCGGTAGTATTGAGCAACCTAACACTTTTTATCTCTCATTTCTAAACTTTTTTTGTCTGTGCAGGGTCAACTCCAATCAACATTCAATTACTTCTAGGGAGGAAGAGCGATAAGATTTCAGGTGCCATTCTGGTCTAGAGCCAGCATTTCTTCTTTTATAGCATCTTTGCATCCTAGGATAGATAAGCCTTCTGACACAGACTTAAGAACGGAAAATGAGTCCATAGAAGAAACAAAGACATAAAAGGAGGGAGAATACGGTCCCTGTTGCTTATTACCGAATTGCTTGAGAACATGGTCCGTAGGTTTGAGATCAACGTTGGGCTGGAATTTAGTGTGAGAGATGCATGTTTGGAATAATAGTTTCTCTTGCTTCTTTTCTCTCCTTCTCACACCCTGCATGATATCGTCAGAACGTGAAACCTATACATTGCTTTAAGATTATACATTGCTTTAAGATTATTCTTGGTTGGCAAGGATGATACTGACTGGGATTTGGCTACCGATCTATGTTGCATGCATGAAACTGACTTGGGAATCAAGTTTTGTATATTGCTCGAGGGATGTTTTATATATATATTAAAATCTTGTTTGTTAGTTTTGTTTGGAGAGTATTTCATCCCGTGGAAAAGAAACCATGTAGATGTTGGATGGAACAAGTAACCAACACATTCTTTCAGCATGACCTAAAAGCCTCAATCTCTAATTATTCTATATGGATAAGTGGAAAGGATAGCCAGTAATTAAATAATCTAATTTCAACATTCAGATGTCTGAGGCACACTTAGGGTGTGTTTGGATGTCTAACAAAACTACAAAATTACGTGATTTTATGTGAATTTTGGAAAAAGTAATTCATGATATTTTGTTAGATGAGTGCTTGGATAGATAAGGAAATATGAAAAATACTTAATGTCATGATTTTAAAAATTTCTAGTCAAACTAGAAATGTCAAATTTCTCGATTATCTTGCTTAGATAATGTTATGTTTTTTATTTTGACTTGTGACAGCTTTTCAAACCTAACACGAATATTTATATCCTTTAAAATCCTAATCTGACAACTTTTAAATTCATAAACCACTAAAAATATCTGATTGTTTTATTAAAACAACCAAACTTAGTATCACGGGAAATTCCAAATGGATGAGAAAAATGTTTATTTTGGGCACCTTTCTACATATTGTCTGTGCAATATCTCTGTTCAGTAATACCAAATGGCAACAATAACAATTAATAATGGTTGTAAATTTTATATAATAACAACAACAATAAAACTAATAATGACAATAAAACCAATTTATAAATAATAAAGTAGTAATAATAATAATAATAATAATAATAATAATCTGAAGCCCGAAGCCCAAGCTCCTCCTCCCTCTTTCTTTTTCTCTCCTCATTCTCTCCTTTAAATAATAGAGATCTTTTGTGAGAGAATGAGTAATTGTACATTAATAGTTTATTAAGAGAATAGAGGTCAATAACTATTTGAAAATACCTTCCATTTCCCCTAAGTGTTTATTTAGTCCCCAGTTGTAAAATTGCAAACACAGGAATAAGTTGCTGAGCCAGTAGTAGCTACTCATATTCAGAAAGCATGCATGCATGGAAGTTTATTTGTAAGTAGGTAGTGATCAGATAGATACACACACACCCCAAAGGCTGCAAGGCACTACAAACTTTGAGATTGAAGGATCTTCTTCTTACTCAGTAATAAAGAAGACCTACTTCATCTCTTTATTACATATTATTACATACTAGAGAGTACCGTGCACGCATGACTGCATGTGCATAAACTAATTTTTGAAGGGGCTAAAAGGATGAACAACTACGCCAGCGATTTTCAGCCCCCTCTTCCAAATGTCTGCATGATTAGTAAGAGAGACTGTCATTTCTGCTCCATTGCAACCACAATTAGCTTCAAAATCAGCAATATTGAGAGCCACCCATTTGTCTGCCGGTATCTTAGTAAGGTCCACCACCCTCTCCTTCTTTGGCTTGCCATCACTAAATTCAAGTGTAAGCTTAATGTTGTTTAGGTTCTGAGCCCCACATGTACGCTTGACAACAAATGATGCGGCGTACAATACCCCTGGTACAAATTTGAGAGGATTCATAGCCATTTTTCCTTTCACATCGAGCCAGCAAACCTCTATTAGGTCCGCAACGTCCATACCGTTTCCCTGCGAAATAAACAGTAGAGAAAATTAGTGTAATTATTAATTTCATGTATGTATGTGCAAGTATGTTAGTTAACATGAACTATAACTCTACTTTTACTTACTGTGTGTACTTCCAGTATCGCGGATCACTTCCCCACACAATCTGAAGTTCCTTTGCGCGGATTACATTGTCAGCCTACACACAAGAGATTATTGTATGAGAAACCCATCTAATTCTGGTTCGCTTTATACATATATGTGCATATATTAATTTACTAAAATCTTAATCGTGCTTGCTAGCTATGAACCTTCTCTTCACAAGTGCAGAATTGTGTGAGAACATGGTCCGCAGCTTGGAGGTCGGCAACAGGTTGCATTGCTGAGAGAGATGCCATCTTTGGAGTAACAATTTGTCTCTTGCTTCTTTCTTTGCTCTTGCCCTGAAGGATATAGTCTATAGATGAGCTCTATATATAGCCTCAATATTATTCTTCATTACCGTGCATGATATTGACTTGGAATCCTACTTTATATAACACTAGCTACTTCATCACTAAAACCTTATGCACTCATCTTTATATATTCCATGTCGGTAAGTGGAAGAGGTAGCCAAAAATTAAATTTCGATTTCAACATTCCATTTGGATAGGTGGCAAAGGGAATGCAAGTTCTGAAGAAAAATTCTAATAATGGATGTGCCACCCAGTTGTTTTTGGTCTTACATAAACATGTTACAAATGGGAACAACAACGTAGCTCACTGTGAATCTCATGACCAGTTATTTGGGTCTTTTGTGAACATTAGTGGCATAGGCACAACAACACAACTCACTACAGATCATGCAATAGGTACAATGTCTAAACAAATATGTATGCACACGCATGCACACACGCATACAAGTATTTCAGACACCCAAACACTATTGTGAACATCAGCCAAATTCCTTTACACTTTCACTGCCACCTATCCATATACTACTTATTCTATTAATGGCCATATCTGTCAAAATGTAACTTTTATTTATTCCTATCCTTATATAACTTTAACTTATTCCTAGCCGTATATAACTTTAATCTATTCCTGTCTGCAGTTACATTCGTCGAAGTATAATTTAATTTATTACTCGACTTGCTTATTCTTGTCGACAACTATATGCCAGAAGATAATAAGAATAAGAATAAAAAGAAAACAAAATATACCTACATCTTCCGAGTCCTCAAAACTAAATTAAGTTTGGGTTCGTTTCTTTCTCATCTATGTAATGTCTTGGTCCAAAAGATGCAAATTCAAGTCAAATCCACATACCATATGCTCTATATAGAACTCATCTTGAGATCACTAAGGAAGAACAACGACAAGTACTAGCTGTTGCGAAATTGATATGCTACGATACTAATTATTACTCTCCGGATTGACGTTTGCGGAACTTGACAATATGATCAGTACTTGCAACAGAAAACTGTTGTAAAACAAACTAGCAAAACCTAGACAAAAGGGCAATAAGAAAAAACACGAGGATTTAACGTGGTTCAGCCCAAACTTGGCCTACGTTCACGGGGAGAGAACTTGAGAGAGCTTTATTAATAACTTGATACAAAGAGATCTAACCTTCCTTTTGATGCAACAAGAATATTCACCTTCCTCCTTAATCTAGACATAGATTAAAAGAGTATTACCTTATTTCTATACATTTTCACCTTGCTCCTTTCTTTCTTGGCTTCCTTCTGATCTCCTTAGTGTTTCCCATCATTTTCTCCTGGAGATCAGCTTAATTGAGATAATTACAATGCTGGATTACATTTATTTATAGGATTTTACAATACAACCCCTATTTGAACTATGAGATGATTTTGACCTTTCGATGCTTGAAGAAGCTTGATCAATCATGTTAGGAGTTGATTTTCTTGATTTAGAAGGATTATAAACCCTTTAATCTTTAGAAATAAATCCTTCACTGAATAGAAATTGAGTCCTATTCGTACTCCACCAGAAAAGAAAACCGGCGCCTGAAAAGAAAACTGATTCTGCTTCAAAAAACGCCCCATATAGTCGACTAGCATTTAGGCCTAGTCGACTAATCCCTTTTATTAGTCGACTAATATGTTTATATAGTCGACTATTATAAACTGCTTCATCTCTGTATCTGCCCTAGTTGACTAGTAGTCTTTGTTAGTCGATTATAAGTTGACTAACTTTCCTTGATCTGCTTCTCTTCTTCTGCTTCAAGCCATTATCTTCTCTAACTCGATTGGATCTTCTTTGACCGTCATCTCCTCTTGAAAAATAAGAAAAAATTCTAACAATCTCCATCTTGACTTGCTTTTTTAGCTTTTGATAAAACAACTTGAGATTTCAGATTAATACTTTGGTTCTTTTCTTGGTTGTAACCGTGCCGTGAAATTTTTAACTCTTGCTCTCTCCCTGGGGCCTTTGGCTGTTTTACGCCATGACTTGAGCTATCTCAGGCCTTACTCGAATGCACCTTTTCTCCTTCCCGTAACATTTTGACCCGGTTCAGTCTCGTTGCAGTATACCTTGAAGCTCCACCTCACGATGAAGTTAAATATTAACTTCAATGGATTCATGAGGAGCTAGTTTCTATGAAATGGTTCCAACTATACAATAGAAATATAATAATAATACATATATGGTACTCGAAGGTTTTTTGCTTTTCAGGCATGAGATCTGTAGTTGTCTAACCAAAATGGGTACAAAATTTACTCTTCCAGCGGAAGGTTGTCTACGGATGTCTCATAAAGGGTAAATTGGCATTTTTATTCTTTCCTTACAATTATAGTAGGGTTTCAAATGGGTCAAGTATACCAAATTAGCCTGATTCATTGGAGTAGAATTTGAATAATATGTAGATTTTATTTCTTATGATGTAATTTGTTCAAAATTACTTTTCTTTACCTTGCATGGTAGAAGAAAGTGATGTTTTTATTAAGTATTTGGTGAAAAATAAATAACGTGGCTTCTTGACTACGTATTATTAACTTTTGCTTGACTTCATAAAGCCTTACAGATTGTGCTTTGCAAAGAGTCAATAGCCCAAGTGATCGTGATCAATTTGGTTACCTTGTCTATTCTACTCTATAATAAGTTTATCATTTGCTTGCATATATCACTATCCTTTGAAGTATCAAGAAAATAGATTTGACTTTTATTAGACATCGCCATATGAGAAACTCATCCTTTTTCCCCTTCTGAGAGAGAGAGAGAGAGAGAGAGAGAGAGAGAGAGAGAGAGCCTTGTCATCACATTTTGTAAGGGATTGTTGGTTACTGTTGAAATCCTTGAGAACATTGTCATCGGGTTGAATATTTGTGGTTGGTTGGAATGCGGTGATGCCATGGCTGGATCGAGTAATAATTTCTCTTGCTTCATTATTTTCTTCTCTTGCCCTGCAATATATCTTCTCCATATGATCTCTATGTATAGCTTCAAGATTATTCTTGATTGGCAAGCATGATATTGAATCGGAATCTGAACTACCATGTTGCATGTATGAAATTTACTTCGGAATCAAATTTTGTATATTTGCTAGAGATATCTTTTAAATATATATCAAAATCTTGTTTGTTTGTTTTCTTCAGAATGTTCTCCATCTTGTGGAAAACAAACTATATAGATGTTGAATGGAATGCCGGTAAACAATAGATTCTTTCACTGTGACAGAAATGTTTCAATATCGATTATTCCATGTGGATAAATGGAAATGATTGCCAATAATTAAATAATCCAATTTCAACATTCCATATGGACAGATGGCCACACATGCTTGCTTTTGTGGGAAATTCCAAATGGATGAGAAAGTTGGTTGGTTTGGGGTATTTTTTTTTTTTTTCACATGTAGCGTGCAGGCATCACAATGCAGTTTACAGTGAAGCATGCAATTGTAATGTCCATCCATCTATCCATTACCATACATCATATGTATGTATGTACATATATATGTACTTCTTTTTACTGTAACTCCACCTTTTTTTTTTTGACTCATTGGAGTTAATTGCTTACAACATCCACATCATTTCCTGAAAAATAGATATAGACATCATCATATGGCCTTCTAAGATGAGCGTCAATCAGCAGAGAAGATATGACAATGGTTCTGAAAATTGTTGGCTTATTTTCTTAATATGTGTATAATGTTCGGTCGAAGTGGGTATCCTAACATTGTTAGGGTGAATATGTGAGTTTTGTTTGTTTGCTGGGAAGGTCTACAATTTCATTACAAGCTTTAGACAAATTCCTTGCTCTTTTATTACGATTTATGCATATGCTACTTTAGTTTATACTTTATGCCTGCCATTGGCATCTGTCAAAATATAACTTGTTATTCCTATCTATACATAATTTTATTTATTCCTGTTAACAGCCATATTTATCAAAATGTAGTTTAATTTATTCCTCTGCTTGCTTAGTCTTGTCGACTATATATCAAATATATGGAATAAGCGTGGTCTTGCCCCTGTTTTTTTCACCATTATTATTATTATTATTATTATTTACTCCTCTCAACTTTTCTTCATCATTCTACGTGCCCTCCTCTTACTTGGTAGACTTTGTTAGTTTGTATTCTCTTTTTAATTGGACTGATTTCTTGCTTAGTTGTTTATGGAAATATTTTATTAAAAATAGAACACCATCAACCCCGAAACCACCCCCACCACCCACACACACAGATGAGCACAATGCAACATGTCATCTTTTTCTTTCTTTAGAAATATGACAACAGACTTGCCAAGTAGCATAATGTTCAGAAATTTTCAAATCCCAAAACTGAATGTTTGATAAAAGATCAGTTATAAATGTCCTAATGTTGAAGCACTAAATTTCAGACATTTTTTCCTTTGAACAAAAGATTTCAGCCAGTTTTAACAGTAAGAACCTGCCGGAGTTATTGTTAGTACCTATTAGAGAAGGGAGCAATGTATGGGTGTATCAACAACTCTACATCGTAGCATGCTTGCCTCAAAGAGCATATCAAGAACATACTTTTTTGAGAAAGAGTGATTGTCTTCCTGAATCTAGCTACTTCAATACATAAAAAGTATCGCAAAAATCCAATTCTTTTGTCTGAACTATTATAGATCTACAGTTTCTTGGGCATCATCACCAGTGATAATAATATTATCCACATGTACTGCAAGGAGTAACCTCTTGATGCCATCTCCAAAGCACAGAGTGGTCCTTTTAAAAATGAGAAAGATCAAAATCCCGAACAGAGGCAAGTCATCTAAACCAAGCTCTTGGTGACTGCTTTAATCCGTAAAAAACTTTTTCAGCATGCTCATCTTTCCTGACTCCCCTAAGCAAGAAAATTTGGTTGTTACTCTATATAAACCTCCTCATCAAGAACACCATTAAGAAAAATATTCTTAACATCTAATTATTGAAGAGGCTAGTAATAAGTGACAACCAAAAAAACAAGAATCCGTACAGATGTCATCTTTGCAACTGGTGAAAAAGTATCTTGATAATTCATTCCATGCACCTGAGAGTAACTTTTGATAATCAAACAAGCCTTCAAACATGCCAATGACCCATCGAGATTCAGCTTCACAGTGTATATCCACCGACAACTGATCAGTCACTAATATTGCTTTATTTATTATCACATTTTCACATTTAATTTGTAAAAAGCTCTTCTATTTACTCAGTTTAATGTCTAATGGTGTGCAGAGTAATTAATGAAGAAAGAGGAGAAATGGACCTATTTATCTAATTAAATACGGAGTTTTAAAGATAGAATTTTCTAACTCAAGCAAATCAACGAATATCTACTCAAATTCAGAGATTTAAAAGCAATTCTATCTGAAGAAACCGACGTATCTAAACGAGGGAGATCCACGCACCTCGGATCTGGTCGTTGATCTGGCCCAACGGCCAGAGCCTGGCCGCGAAAACGTGGCCAAAGCCGCGTTTTCGCGGCAGGATAAGTTATATTGAGGGAGTGTTAGCTCCCTATCATTGTACTCCTCTTTTTCTTTCATTTTAGCTATAAATACTGCACACTTCGAATGCAAACGGACACCACTCCAGTAGAGAATTTAGATTAGATTTTTTGTTTTTAATTTTAACTTAGATTTTTTTTTATTAATGTAATTTTCTGTTTTTATGTAAACTTAGATCAGAGAAGAGATTCATGAGAGGAGAGGAAGAGTTGTGTTTAGAGTGACACCGATGTCATCCTTTTTTTTCCTTTCATCATTTTTCAATTTAATCTAAAATTTACCTTTTTATTCTTCTTCTTGTTTCTTTTAGTTTTGATTACTATCCATATGAGTCTTATAGCATCAGAAGAGACTTGTCATTATGAGTGTCACCGATAGCTCATGACGATGGATTTCTCCTAAAGTCTGTATCATTCATGCTTGCTCTCCATAGTCTTGATGATGTAATGTGGACGGGGATTGAATTTGATCTTATGGGCTATGCGCTGACGCCTCCACTTCAAGGTAAAATCGTTGCTGAAGATTAAAGTAAGAAATCGGCCAAGAAGAGGTAAGTATTCTTTATTTTTTTCCTTTCATTTTTTAGTTTAGAAACACACTTTAAACCAACTCCTCCTTTATTCTTCTTTCTTTTTAACTTAGTTTTCCTTTTTACAACAACATCACCTTCACCTTCTTTTATCTTTTCTTCTTCTAACTCAATTCTTAACTCTTTTCTTTTCTTTTATTTAAAAACTAAGAAGAAAGACTGTAACTGGTTCTTAGTAATTTAAAAAGACTTACTTAAAGATTTTATCACAGTCTCTCTTTATGGATCATGACCCGCATAGTCACTTTCTATAGCGGTAGTATTGAACAACCTAACACTTTTTATCTCTCATTTCTAAACTTTTATTTGTCTGTGCAGGGTCAACTCCAATCAACATTCAATTACTTTGTTCCAGGGAGGAAGAGCGACAAGTAGGGGTGCCACCGGATACGGATTATCCACGGATATCCGCATCCGAATCCGCCTCCATCTGGATACGGATATCATTTTTTCACATACGTCAATATTTGTATCCGTATCCGAAAGGTAGGTGCGGATACGGATATGGTAAAAGTAATATCTAGTATCCGATCCGATATCCGAATGTTGCGTGCTTCATAATGATATCGGTATGGAGAAGACTATTCTTCAATGGAATAAGGTATTAAATTTTGATATTTTGAGTTGGTAAAAAAGTAATAGTGAAAAGTATTCGATTCTTGCAAGAGCACCACATGATATTTTGAGTATTTCGACATCAACCATGTCATCTGAATCGGCATTTAGCACCGGAGGACGTGTAATCTATTGTTATAGAAGTCAAATGACAATGAATACGATGAATGTATTGATATGTACACAATAATATCATAGTATGTATCACATTTAATATTGTAGTATATTGTAGTAGATGAGATAAAAAGTAATATAAGTATTTCTATTTAATTTATCTTTAACCATATCCATTTTTAACATATCCGATTAGTATCCGCATCCGATCCGCTAATATCCGATTTATATCTGATATCCGATTTTGGCGGATACGGATATCATTTTTCCACATCCGTCAATATCCGCATCCGTATCCGTATCCGAAGGTTGGGTGCGGATATGGATATGGTAGAGGTAATATCCGATCCGTATCCGATCCGATGGCACCCCTAGCGACAAGATTTAGGTGCCATTCTTATCTAGAGCCAGCATTTCTTCTTTTATAGCATCTTTGCATCCTAGGATAGATAAGCCTCACAGACTTAAGAACGGAAAATGAGTCCATAGAAGAAACAAAGACATAAAAGGAGGGAGAATACGGTCCCTGTTGCTTATTGCCGAATTGCTTGAGAACATGGTCCGTAGGTTCGAGATCAACGTTGGGCTGGAATTTAGTGTGAGAGATGCATGTTTGGAATAATAGTTTCTCTTGCTTCTTTTCTTTCCTTCTCACACCCTGCATGATATCGTCAGAATGTGAAACCTATACATAACTTTGCCTTTAAGATTATTCTTGGTTGGCAAGGATGATATTGACTGGGATTTGGCTACCGATCTATGTTGCATGCATGAAACTGACTTGGGAATCAAGTTTTGTATATTGCTCGAGGGATGTTTGAAATATATATTAAAATCTTGTTTGTTAGTTTTGTTTGGAGAGTATTTCATCCCGTGGAAAAAGAAACTATGTAGATGTTGGATGGAACAAGCAACCAACACATTCTTTCAGCATGACCTAAAAGCCTCAATCTCTAATTATTCTATATGGATAAGTGGAAAGGATAGCCAGTAATTACATAATCTAATTTCCACATTCAGATGTCTAAGGCACACTTAGGGCGTGTTTGGATGTCTAACAAAACTACAAAATTACGTGATTTTCTGTGAATTTTGAAAAAAGTAATTCATGATATTTTGTAGATGAGTGCTTGGATAGATAAGGAAATATGAAAAATACTTAATGTCATGATTTTAAAAATTTCTAGTCAAACTAGAAATGTCAAATTTCTCGATTATCTTGCTTAGATAATGGTTATGTTTTTTATTTTGACTTGACAGCTTTTCAAACCTAACACGAATATTTATATTCTTTAAAATCCTAATCCGACAACTTTTAAATTCATAAACCACTAAAAATATCTGATTGTTTTATTAAAACAACCAAACTTAGTATCACGGGAAATTCCAAATGGATGAAAAAAATGGTTATTTTGGGCACCTTTCTACATATTGTCTGCAATATCTCTGTTCAGTAATACCAAATGGCAACAATAACAATTAATAATGGTTGTAAATTTATATAATAACAACAACAATAAAAACTAATAATGACAATAAAATCAATTTATAAATAATAAAGTAATAATAATAATAATAATAATAATAATAATCTGAAGCCCAAAGCCCAAGCTCCTCCTTCCTCTTTCTTTTTCTCTCCACATTCTCTCCTTTAAATAATAGAGGTCTTTTGTGAGAGAATGAGTAATTGTACACTAATAGTTTATTAAGAGAATTGAGGTCAATAACTATTTGAAAATACCTTCCATTTCCCCTAAGTGTTTATTTAGTCCCCAGTTGTAAAATTGCAAACACAGGAATAAGTTGCTGAGCCAATACTAGCTACTCATATTCAGAAAGCATGCATGCATGGAAGTTTATTTGTAAGTAGGTAGTGATCAGATAGATACACACACCCCCCAAGGGCTGCAAGGCACTACAAACTTTGAGATCGAAGGATCTTCTTCTCACTCAGTAATAAAGAAGACCTACTTCATCTCTTTATTACATAATGTTACATACTAGAGAGTACCATGCCTGCATGACTGCATGTGCACAAACTAATTTTTGAAGGGGCCAAGAGGATGAACAACTACGCCAGCGATTTTCAGCCCCCTCTTCCAAATGTCTGCATGATTAGTAAGAGAGACTGTCATTTCTGCTCCATTACAACCGCAATTAGCTTCAAAATCAGCAATATTGAGAGCCACCCATTTGTCTGCAGGTATCTTAGTAAGGTCCACCACCCTCTCCTTTGCTGGCTTGCCGTCATTAAATCCGAGTGTAAGCTTAATGTTGTTTAGGTTCTGAGCGCAGCATGTACGCTTGACAACAAATGATGCTGCGTACACTACCCCTGGTACAAATTTGAGAGGATTCATCGCCATTTTTCCTTTCACATCGAGCCAGCAAACCTCTATTAGCTCCGCAACGTCCATACCGTTCTCACTGCGAAATAAACAGTAGAGAAAATTAGTGTAATTATTAATTTCATGTATGCATGTGCAAGTATGTTAGTTACCATGAACTATAACTCTACTTTTACTTACTGTGTGTACTTCCAGTATCGCGGATCACTTCCCCACACAATCTGAAGTTCCTTTGCGCGGATTACATAGTCCTATATCAAGAGATTATTGTATGTGAAATTCATCTATTTCTGGTTCGCTTTATACATATATGTACATATATTAATTTACTAAAATCTTAATCGTGCTTGCTAGCTATGAACCTTCTGTTCACAAGTGCAGAAATGTGTGAGAACATGGTCCGCAGCTTGGAGGTCGGCAACAGGTTGCATTGCTGAGAGAGATGCCATCTTTGGAATAACAATTTGTCTCCTGCTTCTTTCTTTGCTCTTGCCCTGAAGGATATAGTCTGTAGATGAGCTCTATATATAGCCTCAATATTATTCTTCATTACAGTGCTTGATATTGACTTGGAATCCAACTTTATATATCACTAGCTACTTCGTCACTAAAACCTTATGCACTCATCTTTATATATTCCATGTCGATAAGTGGAAGGGGTAGCCAAAAATTAATTTTCGATTTCAACATTCCATTTGGATAGGTGGAAAAGAGAATGCAAGTTCTGAAGAAAAATTCTAATAATGGATGTGACACCCAGTTGTTTTTGGTCTTACATAAACATAAATGGGAGCAGCAACGTAGCTCACTGTGAATCATGACCAGTTATTTGGGTCTTTTGTGAACATTAGTGGCATAGGCACAACAACACAACTCACTACAGATCATGTAATAGGTACAATGTCTAAACAAATATGTATGCACACGCATGCACACACGCATACAAGTATTTCAGACACCCAAACACTATTGTGAACATCAGCCAAATTCCTTTACACTTTCACTGCCACCTATCCATATACTACTTATTCTATTAATGGCCATATCTGTCAAAATGTAACTTTTATTTATTCCTATCCTTATATAACTTTAACTTATTCCTAGCCGTATATAACTTTAATCTATTCCTGTCTGCAGTTACATTTGTCGAAGTATAATTTAATTTATTACTCGACTTGCTTATTCTTGTCGACAACTATATGCCAGAAGATAATAAGAATAAGAATAAAAAGAAAACAAAATATACCTACATCTTCCGAGTCCTCAAAACTAAATTAAGTTTGGGTTCGTTTCTTTCTCATCTATGTAATGTCTTGGTCCAAAAGATTCAAATTCAAGTCAAATCCACATACCATATGCTCTATATAGAACTCATCTTGAGATCACTAAGGAAGAACAACGACAAGTACTAGCTGTTGCGAAATTGATATGCTACGATACCAATTATTACTCTCCGGATTGACGTTTGCGGAACTTGACAATATGATCAGTACTTGCAAAAGAAAACTGTTGTAAAACAAACTAACAAAACCTAGACAAAAGGCAATAAGAAAAAACACGAGGATTTAACGTGGTTCAGCCCAAACTTGGCCTACGTTCACGGGGAGAGAACTTGAGAGAGCTTTATTAATAACTTGATACAAAGAGATCTAACCTTCCTTTTGATGCAACAAGAATATTCACCTTCCTCCTTAATCTAGACATAGATTAAAAGAGTATTACCTTATTTCTATGCATTTTCACCTTACTCCTTTCTTTCTTGGCTTCCTTCTGATCTCCTTAGTGTTTCCCATCATTTTCTCCTGGAGATCAGCTTAATTGAGATAATTAGAATGCTGGATTACAACATTTATTTATAGGATTTTACAATACAACTCCTATTTGAGCTATGAGATGATTTTGGCCTTTAGATGCTTGAAGAAGCTTGATCAATCATGTTAGGAGTTGATTTTCTTGATTTAGAAGGATTATAAACCCTTTAATCTTTAGAAATAAATCCTTCACTGAATAGAAATTGAGTCCTATTCGTACTCCACTAGAAAAGAAAACCGGCGCCTGAAAAAGAAAACTGATTCTGCTTCAAAAAACGCCCCATATAGTCGACTAGCATTTAGGCCTAGTCGACTAATCCCTTTTATTAGTCGACTAATATGTTTATATAGTCGACTATTATAAACTGCTTCATCTCTGTATCTGCCCTAGTTGACTAGTAGTCTTTGTTAGTCGATTATAAGTTGACTAACTTTCCTTGATCTGCTTCTCTTCTTTTGCTTCAAGCCATTATCTTCTCTAACTCGATTGGATCTTTTGGACCGTCATCTCCTCTTGAAAAATAAGAAAAAATTCTAACAATCTCCATCTTGACTTGCTTTTTAAGCTTTTGATAAAACAACTTGAGATTTCAGATTAATACTTTGGTTCTTTTCTTGGTTGTAACCGTGCCGTGAAATTTTTAACTCTTGCTCTCTCCCTGGGGCCTTTGGCTGTTTTACCGCCATGACTTGAGCTATCTCAGGCCTTACTCGAATGCACATTTTCTCCTTCCCGTAACATTTTGACCCGGTTCAGTCTCGTTGCAGTATACCTTGAAGCTCCACCTCACGATGAAGTTAAATATTAACTTCAATGGATTCATGAGGAGCTAGTTTCTATGAAATGGTTCCAACTATACAATAGAAATATAATAATAATACATATATGGTACTCGAAGGTTTTTTGCTTTTCAGGCATGAGATCTATAGTTGTCTAACCTAAATGGGTACAAAATTTACTCTTCTAGCGGAAGGTTGTCTACGGATGTCTCATAAAGGGTAAATTGGCATTTTTATTCTTTCCTTACAATTATAGTAGGGTTTCAAATGGGTCAAGTATACCAAATTAGCCTGATTCATTGGAGTAGAATTTGAATAATATGTAGATTTTATTTCTTATGATGTAATTTGTTCAAAATTACTTTTCTTTACCTTGCATGGTAGAAGAAAGTGATGTTTTTATGAAGTATTTGATGAAAAATAAATAACGTGGCTTCTTGACTACGTATTAATAACTTTTGCTTGACTTCATAAAGCCTTACAGATTGTGCTTTGCAAAGAGTCAATAGCCCAAGTGATCGTGATCAATTTGGTTACCTTGTCTATTCTACTCTATAATAAGTTTATCATTTGCTTGCATATATCACTATCCTTTGAAGTATCAAGAAAATAGATTGACTTCTATTAGACATCGCCATATGAGAAACTCATCCTTTTCCCCTTCTGAGAGAGAGAGAGAGAGAGAGAGAGAGAGAGAGAGAGAGAGAGCCTTGTCATCACATTTTGTAAGGGATTGTTGGTTACTGTTGAAATCCTTGAGAACATTGTCATCGGGTTGGATATTTGTGGTTGGTTGGAATGCGGTGATGCCATGGCTGGATCGAGTAATAATTTCTCTTGCTTCATTATTTTCTTCTCTTGCCCTGCAAGATATCTTCTCCATATGATCTCTATGTATAGCTTCAAGATTATTCTTGATTGGCAAGCATGATATTGAATCGGAATCTGAACTACCATGTTGCATGTATGAAATTTACTTCGGAATCAAATTTTGTATATTTGCTAGAGATATCTTTTAAATATATATCAAAATCTTGTTTGTTTGTTTTCTTCAGAATGTCTCCATCTTGTGGAAAACAAACTATATAGATGTTGAATGGAATGCCGGTAAACAATAGATTCTTTCACTGTGACAGAAATGTTTCAATATCGATTATTCCATGTGGATAAATGGAAATGATTGCCAATAATTAAATAATCCAATTTCAACATTCCATATGGACAGATGGCCACACATGCTTGCTTTTGTGGGAAATTCCAAATGGATGAGAAAGCTGGTTAATTTGGGGTATTTTTTTTTTTTTTTTTCACATATAGCGTGCAGGCATGACAATGCAGTTTACAGTGAAGCATGCAATTGTAATGTCCATCCATCTATCCATTACCATACATCATATGTATGTATGTACATATATATGTACTTCTTTTTACTGTAACTCCACCTTTTTTTTATTTTTTTATTTTGACTCATTGGAGTTAATTGCTTACAACATCCACATCATTTCCTGAAAAATAGATATAGACATCATCATATGGCCTCCTAAGATGGGCGCTCAATCACCAGAGAAGATATGACAATGGTTCTGAAATTGTTGGCTTATTTTCTTAATATGTGTATAATGTTCGGTCGAAGTGGGTATCCTAACATTGTTAGGGTGAATAGGTGAGTTTTGTTGTTTGCTGGGAAGGTCTACAATTTCATTACAAGCTTTAGACAAATTCCTTGCTCTTTTATTACGATTTATGCATATGCTACTTTAGTTTATACTTATATGCCTGCCATTGGCATCTGTCAAAATATAACTTGTTATTCCTATCTATACATAATTTTATTTATTCCTGTAAACAGCCATATTTATCATAATGTAGTTTAATTTATTCCTCTGCTTGCTTAGTCTTGTCGGCTATATATCAAATATATGGAATAAGCGTGGTCTTGCCCTTGTTTTTTTCACCATTATTATTATTAGTATTGTTACTCCTCTCAACTTTTCTTCATCATTCTATGTGCCCTCCTCTTACTTGGTAGACTTCGTTAGTTTGTATTCTCTTTTTAATTGGACTGATTTCTTGCTTAGTTGTTTGTGGAAATATTTTATTAAAAATAGAACACCATCAACCCCGAAACCACCCCCACCACCCACACACAGATGGAGCACAATGCAACATGTCATCTTTTTCTTTCTTTTAGAAATATGACAACAGACTTGCCAAGAAGCATAATGTTCAGAAATTTTCAAATCCCAAAACTGAATTGTTTGATAGATCAGCTATAAATGTCCTTGGAAGCACTAAATTTCAGACATTTTTTCCTTTGAGCAAAAGATTTCAGGCAGTTTTAATAGTAAGAACCTGCCGGAGTTATTGTTAGTACCAATTAGAGCAGGAAGCAATGTATGGGTGTATCAACAGCTCTACATCATAGCATGCTTGCCTCAAAGAGCATATCAAGAACATACTTTTTTGAGAAAGAGTGATTGTCTTCCTGAATCTAGCTACTTCAATGCATAAAAAGTATTGCAAAAATCCAATTCTTTTGTCTGAACTATTTTAGATCTACAGTTTCTTGGGCATCATCACCAGTAATAATAATATTATCCACATGTACTGCAAGGAGTAACCTCTTGATGCTATCTCCAAAGCACAGAGTGGTCCTTTTAAAAATGAGAAAGATCAAAATCCCGAACAGAGGCAAGTCATCTAAACCAAGCTCTTGGTGACTGCTTCAATCCGTAAAAAACTTTTTCAGCATGCTCATCTTTCTGACTCCCCAAGCAAGAAAATTTGGTTGTTGCTTTATATAAACCTCCTCATCAAGAACACCATTAAGAAAAAATTCTTAACATCTAATTATTGAAGAGGCTAGTAATGAGTGACAACCAAAAAAACAAGAATCCGTACAGATGTCATCTTTGCAGCTGGTGAAAAAGTATCTTGATAATTCATTTCATGCACCTGAGAGTAACTTTTGATAATCAAACAAGCCTTCAAACATGCCAATGACCCATCGAGATTCAGCTTCACAGTGTATATCCACCGACAACTGATCAGTCACTAATATTGCTTTATTTATTATCACATTTTCACATTTAATTTGTAAAAAGCTCTTCTATTTACTCAGTTTAATGTCTAATGGTGTGCAAAGTAATTAATGAAGAAAGAGGAAAATGGACCTATTTATCTAATTAAATACGGAGTTTTAAAGATAGAATTTTCTAACTCAAGCAAATCAACGAATATCTACTCAAATTCAGAGATTTAAAAGCAATTCTATCTGAAGAAACCGACGTATCTAAACGAGGGAGATCCACGCACCTCGGATCTGGTCGTTGATCTGGCCCAACGGCCAGAGCCTGGCCCCGAAAACGTGGCCAAAGCCGCGTTTTCGCGGCAGGATAAGTTATATTGAGGGAGTGTTAGCTCCCTATCATTGTACTCCTCTTTTTCTTCCATTTTAGCTATAAATACTGCACACTTCGAATGCAAACGGACACCACTCCAGTAGAGAATTTAGATTAGATTTTTTGTTTTTAATTTTAACTTAGATTTTTTTTTTATTAATGTAATTTTCTGTTTTTATGTAAACTTAGATCAGAGAAGAGATTCATGAGAGGAGAGGAAGAGTTGTGTTTAGAGTGACACCGATGTAATCCTTTTTTTTCCTTTCATCATTTTTCAATTTAATCTAAAATTTACCTTTTTATTCTTCTTCTTGTTTCTTTTTAGTTTTGATTACTATCCATATGAGTCTTATAGCATTAGAAGAGTCTTGTCATTATGAGTGCCACCGATAGCTCATGACGATGGATTTCTCCTAAAGTCTGTATCATTCATGCTTGCTCTCCATAGTCTTGATGATGTAATTTGGACGGGGATTGAATTTGATCTTATGGGCTATGCGCTGACGCCTCCACTTAAGGTAAAATCGTTGCTGAAGATTAAAGTAAGAAATCGGCCAAGAAGAGGTAAGTATTCTTTATTTTTTTCTTTCATTTTTTAGTTTAGAAACACACTTTAAACCAACTCCTCCTTTGTTCTTCTTTCTTTTTAACTTAGTTTTCCTTTTTACAACATCACCACCTTCACCTTCTTTTATCTTTTCTTCTTCTAACTCAATTCTTAACTCTTTTCTTTTCTTTTATTTAAAAACTAAGAAGAAAGACTGTAATTGGTTCTTAGTAATTTAGAAAGACTTACTTAAAGATTTTATCACAGTCCCTCGTTGTGGATCATGACCCGCATAGTCACTTTCTATAGCGGTAGTATTGAGTAACCTAACACTTTTTATCTCTCATTTCTAAACTTTTATTTGTGTGTGCAGGATCAACTCCAATCAACATTCAATTACCTTCTTCCAGGGAGGAAGAGCGACAAGATTTCAGGTGCCATTCTCGTCTAGAGCCAGCATTTCTTCTTTTATAGCATCTTTGCATCCTAGGATAGATAAGCCTTCTGACACAGACTTAAGAACGGAAAATGAGTCCATAGAAGAAACAAAGACATAAAAGGAGGGAGAATACGGTCCCTGTTGCTTATTGTCGAATTGCTTGAGAACATGGTCCGTAGGTTTGAGATCAACGTTGGGCTGGAATTTAGTGTGAGAGATGCATGTTTGGAATAATACTTTCTCTTGCTTCTTTTCTTTCCTTCTCCCACCCTGCATGATATCGTCAGAACGTGAAACCTATGCATAGCTTTAAGATTATTCTTGGTTGGCAAGGATGATATTGACTGGGATTTGGCTACCGATCTATGTTGCATGCATGAAACTGACTTGGGAATCAAGTTTTGTATATTGCTCGAGGGATGTTTGAAATATATATTAAATCTTGTTTGTTAGTTTTGTTTTGAGAGTATTTCTTCCCGTGGAAAAGAAACTATGTAGATGTTGGATGAACAAGCAACCAACACATTCTTTCAGCATGACCTAAAAGCCTCAATCTCTAATTATTCTATATGGATAAGTGGAAAGGATAGCCAGTAATTAAATAATCTAATTTCAACATTCAGATGTCTAAGGCACACTTAGGGCGTTACGTGATTTTCTGTGAATTTTGAAAAAGTAATTCATGATATTTTGTAGATGAGTGCTTGGATAGATAAGGAAATATGAAAAATACTTAATGTCATGATTTTAAAAATTTCTAGTCAAGCGAGAAATGTCAAGAAATCAATTTCTTGATTATCTTGCTTAGATAATGGTTATGTTTTTTATTTTGACTTGACAGCTTTTCAAACCTAACACGGATATTTATATTCTTTAAAATCCTAATCCGACAACTTTTAAATTCATAAACCACTAAAAATATCTGATTGTTTTATTAAAACAACCAAACTTAGTATCACGGGAAATTCCAAATGGATGAGAAAAATGGTTATTTTGTTCACCTTTCTACATATTGTCTGTGCAATATCTCTGTTCAGTAATACCAAATGGCAACAATAACAATTAATAATGGTTGTAAATTTTATATAATAACAACAACAATAAAAACTAATAATGACAATAAAATCAATTTATAAATAATAAAGTAGTAGTAGTAGTAGTAATAATAATAATAATAATCTGAAGCCCGAAGCCCAAGCTCCTCCTCCCTCTTTCTTTTTCTCTCCTCATTCTCTCCTTTAAATAATAGAGGTCTTTCGTGAGAGAATGAGTAATTGTACATTAATAGTTTATTAAGAGAATAGAGGTCAATAACTATTTGAAAATACCTTCCATTTCCCCTAAGTGTTTATTTAGTCCCCAGTTGTAAAATTGCAAACACAGGAATAAGTTGCTGAGCCAATACTAGCTATTCATATTCAGAAAGAAGCATGCATGCATGGAAGTTTATTTGTAAGTAGGTAGTGATCAGATAGATACACACACCCCCAAGGGCTGCAAGGCACTACAAACTTTGAGATTGAAGGATCTTCTTCTCACTCAGTAATAAAGAAGACCTACTTCATCTCTTTATTACATATTGTTACATACTAGAGAGTACCATGCCTGCATGACTGCACGTGCACAAACTAATTTTTGAAGGGGCCAAGAGGATGAACAACTACGCCAGCGATTTTCAGCCCCCTCTTCCAAATGTCTGCATGATTAGTAAGAGAGACTGTCATTTCTGCTCCATGACAACCACAATTAGCTTCAAAATCAGCAATATTGAGAGCCACCCATTTGTCTGCCGGTATCTTAGTAAGGTCCACCACCCTCTCCTTTGCTGGCTTGCCGTCATTAAATCCGAGTGTAAGCTTAATGTTGTTTAGGTTCTGAGCGCAGCATGTACGCTTGACAACAAATGATGCTGCGTACACTACCCCTGGTGCAAATTTGAGAGGATTCATCGCCATTTTTCCTTTCACATCGAGCCAGCAAACCTCTAGTAGCTCCGCAACGTCCATACCGTTCTCACTGCGAAATAAACAGTAGAGAAAATTAGTGTAATTATTAATTTCATGTATGCATGTGCAAGTATGTTAGTTACCATGAACTATAACTCTACTTTTACTTACTGTGTGTACTTCCAGTATCGCGGATCACTTCCCCACACAATCTGAAGTTCCTTTGCGCGGATTACATAGTCCTATATCAAGAGATTATTGTATGTGAAATTCATCTATTTCTGGTTCGCTTTATACATATATGTGCGTATATAAATTTACTAAAATCTTAATCGTGCTTGCTAGCTATGAACCTTCTGTTCACAAGTGCAGAAATGTGTGAGAACATGGTCCGCAGCTTGGAGGTCGGCAACAGGTTGCATTGCTGAGAGAGATGCCATCTTTGGAATAACAATTTGTCTCCTGCTTCTTTCTTTGCTCTTGCCCTGAAGGATATAGTCTATAGATGAGCTCTATATATAGCCTCAATATTATTCTTCATTACTGTGCTTGATATTGACTTGGAATCCAACTTTATATATCACTAGCTACTTCGTCACTAAAACCTTATGCACTCATCTTTATATATTCCATGTCGATAAGTGGAAGGGGTAGCCAAAAATTAAATTTCGATTTCAACATTCCATTTGGATAGGTGGAAAAGAGAATGCAAGTTCTGAAGAAAAATTCTAATAATGGATGTGACACCCAGTTGTTTTTGGTCTTACATAAACATAAATGGGAGCAGCAACGTAGCTCACTGTGAATCATGACCAGTTATTTGGGTCTTTAGTGGAACATTAGTGGCATAGGCACAACAACACAACTCACTACAAATCATGCAATAGGTACAATGTCTAAACAAATATGCATGCACACATGCATCCAAGTATTTGAGACACCCAAACACTATTGTGAACATCAGCCAAATTCCTTTACACTTTCACTGCCACCTATCCATATCTGTCAAAATGTAACTTTTATTTATTCCTATCCTTATATAACTTTAACTTATTCCTATCCGTATATAACTTTAATCTATTCCTGTCTGCCGTTACATTTGTCGAAGTATAATTTAATTTATTACTCGACTTGCTTATTCTTGTCGACAACTATATGCCAGAAGATAATAAGAATAAGAATAAAAAGAAACAAAATATACCTACATCTTCCAAGTCCTCAAAACTAAATTAAGTTTGGGAGTTTCTTTCTTTTAATCAGATCTGCTCGTCCATGAAGTTGGATTCTCGTGAAGTCAATGTCGCATATGGTTTTGCATCAACAAAAGTTATTCATGCATGTCAATCAAGAATAATCGGGATGCTATATGTGTAGCGTGGGGAGAGGGTAAAAATTGAGTTGGTAGGATTTTTTAACCCAAACTGATGACAGCAGTAGAAAACTAGAATAGAGAACCGCTACAACATGCATGGGTACTGTCGACAGCTGATACTTGGATACGTAAATACAAAGCGTCGAGTTATAAAAAATGTCGACGGCCATTAAGGCATGTCGACAGCTGTGGCTCAGTCTGTCGACAAGCCCCCCCATGGCTATTGACAGCGATAACCCAAGAGTTGAGTGTTGTGCAATCTGTCGACAGGCCCTCCTGGCTGTTAACAGACACGTGTTTTGGATGATTTTCAAGTCGGATTCAGAGTTTGTTTCTCATCCGAATTCAGAGTTTTTTGTTTCCTTTTCTTCGTGGGCTCTCTTCTTATATAAAGAGGGGTATTGTCTTATTGATTGTAACCTAAATTGATTGATTTGAATAAGATCTCTCTACCTTTGTTAGTGATGCGAACGAGCCCGGGCCGGACACCTACCCCCACCAGCCCAGCTCGGGTTGGCCCAGGCCCGTCCCGGCCCGAGCGCGTCCCCAAACTCGGGGCATGCCCGGGTTTTAGGATAGAGGCCCACAACCTAGCTGGGTTGGGCCGCACCTGAGCCTACCCGGGCCTAACCCAGGCCCAAACCGCCAATGACTCTTTATGCAGCTGTTGGGCTTTTTGGGGTGGGGTGGGGCGGGGGGGTTACATATTTGTAGTTTTTTTACTTATACCCCCCCAACAGCTATAATTGCCCAAGATTTTAGCCATTGGGGGGTATTTGTAATTTTTTTACAAATAACCCCCAACGATTTTATTCGGTCCAAATTATTTTTTTTAAATTACATTTTTAACACTCTCTTCCCCTAATAAATTTCCCCTCTTTCCCACTTCATTTCATTACAAAAAAATCTCTAAAAAATCTCTTAAATTCTTAAGTACTTAAGCTCTCAAGCTCCCTCAAGCTCCCTCAAGCTCTCAAGTGCTCAAGCTCTCTTAAGTGCTCAAGCTTTCATGCTCATTTTAAAAAATTTCTTTTTCCTCACAATGGTTCTAATCTTATTCAGACAATTATGAAAGCTGTTAGAGAATTTAGACTTAAATCTAATTTTTTTTTCTATTTCAGTTAATAATGCTAGCAATAATATTGTTACAATTGAGCTTTTAAAAGCTCATTTTAGACCGATTTTGAAAAGAAAACTTTTTCATATTCGTTGTATATGCCACATTATTAACTTGTGTGTACAAGATGATTTACAATGTATAGAAACTTATATTCACAATTTAAGAAGTACTATTTTATTTATTAGAAGTAATGATTCAAGGAGGCAAAACTTTAAACAAATTTGTTCCAGCGTAGACCTACAAATTAAAAGTTTACCTTAAGACATAAGAACTTGCTGGAACTCAACATATAATATGTTGAGGAAAGTTATCCCTTATCGGACTACAATAGATATGTTGATTTCTACGGAGTTGCCAGATATATTTATTTTCGATGAAGAATGAAAAATTATTGAATTAATTTGTGAATTTCTTAAAAAATTTAAAAGAGTAATAAAATTATTTTCTAAGATTTATTATCCCACAACTAATTTAATATTTTACTAGTGAACTGAAATTACTGATCTGTTTTATACATATCAAAATGATTTTTTGCTTCAATATATATTACTCTTATGGAAGAAAAAAATCAATAAGTATTTTAAAGATTTTTCTATTATATTTTATTTTGCTACTATTATGGATTCTTGAAATAAATTTGAAGAATGTAAATATTTACTTGAAATATTTTATGAAAAAATGAATTATTCTGATTATACACTAGTATGGAAAGATATTGAGCATTCTATAAATAATTTCTATGATCTTTATGATTTTTAATTTGAAAATAAACAATCATCCTAACCTGCATCTTCATATAGGCAAAAAAAAAGTCTTTTATTATCTGTTTTATTATCTACATCAAAAAGATCAAGAAGTTTAAACTCATTGAATGAGCTTCATTATTATTCGACTCGTATTATAGCTCCTGAAATTGATGTAGACTCAGAATTTGAAAATTTTGATATTTTGGCCTGTGAAAATTACAGGAATCAACATATCTTGTGTTTTTCATCATGACTCATGATCTACTAATATCTCCCGCCTCTACAACAACTTCAGAATCTACTTTTAGTACATTTGGACGAGTGTTAAACGATACGAGGAGCCGCCTGGCGTCAGAAGCCATCGAGATGAGCATCTGTGGGAAGGATTGGCTGGATGCGGAGAGGTCGTCAGAATAAATCGGTAGATGAAATCATTGAAGACTCTCTAGAAGATGATTGAAGAAATGAAGATCTTTTTTATTTGTATCAATTTATAAGATCTTTTTTATTTGTATCAATTTATACTTCATTTTCAATCTATATACTACATTTGTATTTTTATCAATTTATACTTCATTTTTAATCTATATAATTTGTATTTGTATCAATTTATCCAATCTATTAGATTAATAAAAAAATTACTTTTGCGCTTTACAACTTGTATCAATTTTGTCCAAAATTGTGAATTTTTTGGTAATTTTTTATTTATTTTCTTGAACATTTTAACATTTTTTAGAATTAGAAGTAAAAAACTTTTTTAGAATTTTTTTAAAAAAATAATATAATCGGGCCAGCTCAGGCCGGCCTGTATGGCCCAGGCCAGCCCGAGCGGGTCATCGGACTGTGCCCGAGCCCACCGGAGGGGGCCCGGGCCAGGTCGCCCGGGAATCGCGGGCGGGCGCAGGCTTGGCCTGGCCCGGTCCTTGACCCCCCAGGTCCGGGCTAAGCCCAGCCCATTTCACACCCCTAACCTTTCTGCCACGAGGACATAAGCAATTATTCAACCTTGTTAAATCTGTCTTTTCTCGCTTTCTTTCTCGTTTTCTTTGTTCTTGCTATTTGTGAATTTTCTGCAATAAAAACTCTGATATTTGCATTGGACTTTCGGTAGTATTCTCAATGAGTGGTCTCATAACTTTTCGGGTTTTCAACGGGGAGGTCGTACGGATGGAGCAGACCACTTTGGAAACTTGTCAACGCTTTCACTTGGAGGTAAAGATTTGATCTTTAATCTATTTAGATTTGTTTTCACTAATTGTTTTTGCAGGAGATGATTGAGAATATGAGAGCAGTGAATATTCATTAGTCAAAAATTGACATGGTAAAGTTTGACGGGAACAATTTCAACATATGGAGATACGAGGTGATGGATGCATGACGATATCAAACCTCGAAGATGCTTTATGTTTGGAGGAAAAATCGGAGGAGACTTCTGAAAAGTTTGGGACAAGATGAATAAGATGGCATATGACATTATAAGATTTTATTTAACACAAAATATCAAGTATCATGTGATAAATGAGACTTCAGCGAAGAAGATATGGGAGATCCTTGAAAGCAAATATTTAACCAAGAGTAAACAGAATTGCTTGCACATGAAGAGGAGGCTCTCTCGCTTTCAATTGAAGAAATGTATCTCGATTGGTGAACATATGAATAACTAAACGAAGCTTCTTATGGATTTAGCGCAAATATTTAACCAAGAGTAAACAGAATTGCTTGCACATGAAGAGGAGGCTCTCTCGCTTTCAATTGAAGAAATGTATCTCGATTGGTGAACATATGAATAACTAAACGAAGCTTCTTATGAATTTAGCTAACATGGATGTGGTGATCGAGGATAAGGACAAGGCATTAATTGTTTTGAGTTCTCTCCTAGCTGAGGATTACAGGACCTTCATTCTCATCTTAATCAACGGTAAATAATCTCTTAGCTATAATGAACTTTTTTCTGCTCTTGTAAATCACGAATTGAGAAGGAAGACAAAGAGTCCTTCTATAGTACATTGGCAGAAGCATTGACAGCAAGAGACATGAGTTCCAGTCGAAAGATAAAAGTTGATCGTGGAAGATCAAAATTCAGAGCAAGTTTCAAGAATCTGAAGAAGAACTAGTGTGCCTTTTGTAAAGAGTTAGGGCACTGGAAGGTTGATTGCCTAAGGATCAAGAATAAGAAGAAGGAGTTGAAACCCGAGGCAAATCTCGTACAGGTGGCTAGTACACAGAGTGGTGTTCACAGCAGGTAGATCAGATTCAGACTCATTGATATCCTCATTCTCAGTCACTACTCTTACTGTTGAATCCACTCAGGTGATTATGAGTGAATATTAGATATGGGTGCTACCTATCATGTGTGTCCCAATAGGATTGATTTTCTAGATTCGAGAAGCTAGATGGTTATTCTGTCGTCATGGGTGATGATCGTTCGTGCAATATGAAAGAGATATATATAGTTCTTATCAATATGTTTGATGGGATAGTGTGAGAACTGAAGGAAGTGAGGTATATACTTCAATTGAAGTCTTATCTCAGTTGGTGCCTTGAAAGCATTGGGTTTAAAGATATTTGATAGGGATGGTGTTCTCAAGATGCTTGGAGGCTTGTGATGAAGGGTGTCCTGCGCAATAACCTCTATTACTTGAAGGATAATACGATTACAGAGCAAATGGCAACTTTAATGGTTCAGATGATGATTGTACTCGGTTATGGCACATGATGCTCGAACATATAAGTGAAAAATCTTTGTAAGCTCTAGCAAAGTAAGATTTATTAAAAGGTGCCAAGACCTGTAAATTAGAATTTTATGAGTATTGCGTCATTGATAAAAAAACTCCGCTAGTGCATCGTTCGCAGCCTATTTCAAGTCAGGATAAAGGAGGAGGGTTGTGGTTGATCTCAGACAGCCAACGTAAAATATTGTCACATATTATGAATATGAACTAAGAATTAAATTTCTTTGGGGCATTTTCTACTAAGCGATGCGCTATATCAGAGACCGAGTGCAGTGAAAAGTGGGCAGGGGTTGCTAGGTCATCATCTAGAAGCGACGCGCCACATCAGCCCCGGATGTGGTGTCAAATGAGTAAGGGTTCCCAGACTTTAATAAGCGGGTGAGGGTAAAGAAGTTAGCTCATGAATATAGGATTCGGTTAGCATCATGGAACATTGGTTCTCTTATAGGTAGATTAGCAGAGTTAGTTGATATTATGGTTAGAAGAAATGCTAATATTTTGTGTGCACAGGAGACTAAGTGGTAGGTAAAAATGCTAGAATTATAGAGCCTTGGTTTATCAACTTTGGTATACTGGTAGAGATAGAAATCGTAATGGACTGAGTGATAGGATTTTATTAGTTAAACTTATTTTAAGTAGGGAGATTTTTAATATTATTAGTGCCCGTGCAC
Organism: Agave tequilana; assembly: GCA_038442645.1. Classification (NCBI taxonomy): domain Eukaryota; kingdom Viridiplantae; phylum Streptophyta; class Magnoliopsida; order Asparagales; family Asparagaceae; genus Agave; species Agave tequilana. Next base: position 301,144 of record JAVJIF010032027.1, read on the forward strand.
CGCAAGTAGGACTTGATGAGTCAAGTAAGTATTAATTTTGGGAGTATTTAGATGAGTTAGAGCAAGGGATACGCATTAGAGAAAAACTTTATATAGGCAGTGTTTTAAATCTCGGTCGATATACCGGTATATCGACGGAGATATCGGTTTTTTTTCAAAACGAGACGACAAGGCAAAAAAAATAATGGATATCATTTTTGACTGAGATCGGCCGATATATCGCCACGTGGCCGATATATCGGCCGATATTCGAGTTAAAAATCCCGACCGATATTTGGGGTTTAACGGGGATTAGATGGGTCGGGTCAGAAATAGCGAAACCCATTATTAAATGATCAACCCGACCCACATTCCCTTACTTAAAAATGAAAAAAAAGGCAAAAATTTTCTCCCCTCTCTCGAGCCGTTGCTAGGGCTCACGATTGCGACGCCGCCCTTGACGCCAGCCCCACCACCGCTCCTCCGATTGCGCCTCATACCTCCGATTGCGTCTCCCACCTCCGATTGCCCTAGACGCTGCCTCCCATCTCCGATTGCGCCACCGCCCTCAACGCTGCACTTGCAACCGGAGTTATCTCTCCCCTCTCTCGAGCTAGGGCACCGGTAAATCCATCAAGTCCACCGTCGATTGCGACTCTGCAACGCCGCCGTCGACCGTAGCTGTAAGTTCTCACTATCTCCCCATGAATCTCCCCTCTCTGTGTCTCTCTTCATCTTTCTCTCTGTCTCTCTTTCCACCTTCCGTTCCCTCTTTCCCAGTCTCTGTCTCCATCTCCATCTTTCTCTGTCGCTCTCCATCTCCCTCTATCTCCTTCTATCTCTCTCCTCTCTCTCCATCTCCCTTTCTCTCTTTCTATCTCTCTCCATCTGTGACTCTCTCGCCCGTCTCTCTCTCCATCTCTTTCTGTCTCTCTCCATCCCCATCTATCTCTCTCCATCCCCATCTATCTCTCTCTCTCTCTCCATCTCCCTCTGTCTCTCTCTGTCTCCATCTCCTGCTCTTTCTCTCTCTCCATCTCCCCCATCTCTGTCTCACACTCTCTCTCTCTCCCCCGGCATCTCCCTCTCTCTATCTCCCTCCATCTCCCTCTATCTCTGACTCTCTCTTCCATCTCTGTCTCCATCTCATTCTATCTCTCTGTCTCTGTATCTCACGCTATATATCTCTCTCTCTCCATTTGCTGCTCTCCCCCGTCTCTGTCTCTCTGTCTCTTTCTCTCTATCTGCTGCTCTCTCCCCTTGTCTCTGTCTCTCTATCTCCCTCTATCTCTCTCTGTCTCTCTATCTGCTGCTCTCTCCCCTTGTCTCTGTCTCTCTATTTCCCTCTATCTCCCTCTGTCTCTCTCCATTTGTTGCTCTCTCCCCCGTCTCTGTCTCTCTATCTCCCGCTATCTCTCTCTGTCTCTTAGGAATTCATTCTTTTGCGAGGAATTAATAATCAATTTTCTCAATTTTATTTTTTTAATTTTTTTCAGGAAGGAAGATCATCTGCTTCTTGGCGTCGCAGCGGGATTGTACTCTTCAGGTTACACCATTTTTGACTCCGCATAGCCTTGTACAGTTTGCAAATTGTTTTACACAATTAAATTATTTTTTTTACAATCTTGTACACAATTTACGTATGCAGCACTTTGAACAAAGCACCCATCCATCATGCAATTCATTTACTAGTAGCCATTGCCGCATTCTTGTTGTTTTGCCTTCTTGGTAATGTCACAAGATTCTTCCATTTTTTTCCTTCTAGTATATAGTTTTGAACCTGCAAGAATTTGAGACTATTAGTAACTTTATAAAGAAAATACAAGAAGATAGTAGCAAATTTTATATATGCAATAGAAATTTTATATATGCAGTAGCAAAATTTCATATATGCTATAGCAATTGTGTGACTGTGTCATAGATTAATTTTTTTAAATTTGCAGCAAGATGTCTTCTTCCGCTGCTTCTAATGTGCAACCAAAAAAAGGAGGGACAGATCTAGCATGGGAATTGGGGCAGAAGGTGCCGAATAAAGCAAACAAGGTTCTTTGCAATTTTTGCAAAAATGAATATGGTGGAGGGATAACTCGTTTTAAGGAACACTTGGCTCATATTAGCGGAAATGTCAAGGCATGTTCTTTAGTTCCCGATGACGTCAAGGAAAAGGTATTGGTTATGTTAAATAAAACGAAGAAGATAAAGGAAGGCAAAGAAACGGAGCTCCAATACTTATTAAGTGAAGTACGTGTTGGTGAAGATGAAGATGAAGAGGCGACAACTGAAGAATCATCAATTTTTAGATTCACAAGTCAAGCGAAGGGAAAAGGACCAATCGATCAATTTATTGCTAGTGCTACACAAACTCCGGATGAGATAGTAGGCAATACAAAGCAACCTACAATGCATATCGTATTTAAGAAGAAGGGAAGAGAGGATGCCGTAAAGTACATTGCAAGATTCTTTTATGAAGCCGGAATTGCATTTAATGTCGCTTCGCTTCCCTCTTTCTTGCAAATGGTATTTGCTATTGGTAAGTTTGGACCAACTTTGCAACCTCCAACACCATATGAGTTGAGTGAGACATTTCTTCAAAGAGAAGTGATGGAGACAAATACAACTCTAAATGCATTCAAAGAGACTTGTGGCATTTGTGGGTGCACTCTTATGACCGACGCTTGATCGGATCGGAAGGGTAGAAGTTTAATGAATATTGTTGCTCATTGTCCAGCCGGGACGGCCTTCTTGCTATCCCAAGATGCTTTCTCTGATAAACATGATGGAAACTACATTTATAAGTTTTTGGAGAAGGGGATCAATTATGTGGGTGTTGACAATGTGGTGCAAATTGTCACCGACAATGCATCAAACAATATGACGGCGGCAAACACACTAGCTTTGACACACCCAAACAGCTTTTGGACATGTTGTGGGCACACACGATCAATTTGATGCTCGCCGATATTGGAAAGATAAAGAATATTCGAAGTGCCATCATGATGGGAAGGTCGGTGTCGGTTTACATATATAGCCACACCAAATCTCTTGACTTAATAAGGAAAGCTACTGGTGGAGAGATTGTTAGACCCGGAACTACTAGGTTTGCTACCGCATTCTTATCTTTGTCATCCATACGGGAAAAGAAGGAGTTGCAACATTGTTCATTTCTGATGCATGGATGGATTGCGCTCTTTCCAAAACGGATGCGGGTAGAAAGGTATATTTTTATCAGTCAGTAACTTCATATATGATATTTAAATATTCTGATGTTTATTTGAATTTGTATAGATTGCGGAAATAATTGCAAGCAATAAATTTTGGGACAATACAAATCTTGCACTTAAGGTCTTCACGTCGTTGGTGAAAGTTCTACGAAGAGTTGATGGGGACAAGGTGCCATCCATGGGTTTCCTCTATGGTGATTTGGAGGCTGCTAAAATAGAAATTAAAGCTTCTCTTGATGATGAGAAGAAATATCTTCCTATATGGATGATTATTGATAAAAGATGGAATGAAAAGCTTAAGGGTCCTTTGCATAGAGCCGGATACTTCTTGAATCCGTACTTCTTTTATGAAAAGAAAGAGGAGATTGAAAAGGATGGTAGCTCTATGAGTGGCTTCGTTGAAGTCATGCATAGATTTTATCCAGATAATGATGAGATTATTGAGAAGATTGGACAACAATTGTCCATGTATCAATTGAAGTAAGGAACATTTGGTAAGAGGTTTGCGCTGCAAGGAGCTAAAAAAATTATTAATCCAGGTAAAATTTTCATTTTAAGAATATATTATATATAAACAATCAAAGTTAGCAAGCAACTAACTATTTCTAAATTATTTAATGCTAGCTCAATGGTGGTCATTCTATGGAACTGATGCTCCTGAATTGAGAACTATGACAATGAGGATTTTGAGCTTGACAACTAGCTCTTCTGGTTGTGAACGGAATTGGAGCACATTTGAGATGGTAGTACTCGTACAACTACATGAATAAATATTTGTTTTTTTAAATTGCTTTCTTATTTCTTTGTGTCTTCATCTCTTATGTAGGTTCATACGAAGAAGAGAAATAGACTAAGTTCTAAGAAGCTGCATGACTTAGTCTATGTTAAATTTAATGCTAGACTCAAGAACTAAATTTCTATCCCAAATAGAGATCCATTGGTCGCCTACAATGAAGAAGAAAAGATCACTGAATGGTTGGTACCCGACAAAGGGAATGATGAGGCTAGTGATGATGAAGTTTTTCCGAGAGAGCAACTAACTTTTAGGCAAGTGGCGTTGCTATGGGAGCTAATTTGAAGAGGAGGAAAAGTGAAAGAGTGAAGATGTACAAGAGCATTAAACTTTCTAAAGGGAAGGCATCTTCATCTTCCAAGAAGAGGCCGTCAATGGAAGAGGAAGAGGAAGAGGAGGAAGAGGTGGATTCGGCATCGGATTCCATCATTTGATAATGAACCAACAATTCCTTTGGATGATGTCGATGTGTCCGAATCTGAGTAGAAATGTAGAACATGAACAATGTTGCATTTATTTTAGTATTATATTTTGCTTTAAAGACAAATGTTAGATTTTTGTAACTTTTAAACTTTGGTATGCTTGCTTGCTTGGTTACTTATTTGGATAATTATTTTTTTTGCTCGAGAGATCATTTTATTTTATTTCATGTTCATTGCGGTATTTCAAAGATGTTTTTATATAATGTTTGGATATTAACTTATTTCTTTTAATGATGCTCTTACATGTATTGACTATTGATTTTATTTTTGTGTTTTGAAGGTTGAGCATGTGGTTGATTTATCTTTTGAAGAGGAGATTCTACAAATACATTTGAGGAGCTTCTACAAAGGTCAGTATCCCTTATGACTTATGAGTTTATGATCCTAAACTTGCATTATGTAGTTTCATATGATTTATGTAGGAAATTACATGTGTATTCTTCACCCGATATGACGTCCGATATGGCGACCGGTATTTAGTACCATATCACGATATATCATCCGGTATCCAGTATCCGGTATATAATTTTGCCGACCGATATATCGCCGGTATCCGATATTTAAAACACTGTATATAGGTGATGACCTCAATGAGCATATAGGAACTAGTCATTATGGATTTGATAGTGTACATAGAAGATTTAGTTTTAGGGAAGAAATGAACCAGATAACTCGATTCTACATTTTGATTTGTCTTATGATTTGATCTTAATGAATACTTGATTTAGGAAGAGAGTTTCTCACTTGATCACTTTTAGAAGTGGATCAAGTGCGAGCCAAATAGATTTTATTAACTAAAAATAGATAGAGATAATTGCATCGATTGTAAGGTATTACAAGTGAGAGTGTAGTAACCCAACATAGATTCTTAGTTTTAGATGTTCGGATTAAAAGGAGATTTAGAAAGATTAAATATAAATTAGATCCTAAGATTAAGTGGTAGCAGATAAAAGAAGGTACCAAGTAGTCTTTGTAGATCGAGTGGTACAGAAAGTAGAATGGAAGGCCCAAGATGATCCCAATACAACATGAAACAGAATGTCTAGCTGCATTAAGAGAGTAGCTAAAAGATGTACTTAGTGAGTCAACGGGTGGTGGTCCATCATATAAGGACATATCATGGTGAAATGAAGAGGTAAAAGCTGCCATTAAGATCAAACGGGACTCTTATAGAGATTTAAAGAAAAACAGTGATGGAGTGAATTTTGACAGGTATAAGCTAGTCAAGAAGGATGATAAGAAAGTTGTTCAGAATGTAGAGAATATTTTAACAGATTGTTCAATAGTAGTTCTACTCAAGATTTGAGTGATCTTACCATTCAGTGAAAGGATTTGAATCGTAATTTTATGTGCAGAATTAGCCAATCTGAAATTAAAGATGCCTTACAGAGGATGAAGTCAAGAAAAGCTGTTGTCGGGGATAGAATTCCTATTGAGTTATGGAGGTGCCTAGGAGAGATGGGTATGAGATGACTGAGTAATCTTTTTAACAAGATCTGGCTAATTAAAAGATGCCAAATGAGTAGAGAAAGAGTATCCTACTACTCTCTATAAGAATAAGGGTGATATTCAGAGTTGTTCAAACTACTGTTAAATAAAACTCATGTGCCACACCATGAAACTTTGAAAAAGGGTAATTGAACAGAGCTTAAGCTAGAATGTGAAAATATTAGAGAACCAGTTTGCGTTCATGCTGAGACGATCGACAATAGAGGTTATTTATTTGCTTCGTCAACTTGTCACTTTTTGTTTAAATAATAGAGCTCAATAATCTTTTGTGAGAGAATGAGTAATTGTACACTAACAGCTTATTAAGAGAATTAGAGGTCAATAACTATTTGACAATACCTTCCATTTCCCCAAGTGTTTATTTAGTCCCCAGTAAAAAATTGCAAACACAGGCATAAGTTGCGGAGCCACCGCTACTAGCTACCACCGCTGCTAGCTACTCATATTTAGAAAGCATGCATGGAAGTTTATTTGTAAGTAGGTAGTGACCACCCCTTAAGGGTTGTAGGGTTCGATTTATGTGTGTGAGTCACACACACATACAATAAGAGGGCTAATCTGGCGTTGACACGTGTACTGATCCTCTCATAATATGTTATGTGTCTGGGCCTCACACACATATTATAAGAGATTATAAGACTTTCAATTCACGTGTCAACACCGGATTGATCCTTTTATTGTATGTGTGTGTGGTTCACACACATGAACCGAAAATTTATAAAGGGGCTAAAAGCAGGATGAACATCGATGCCAGCGGTCTTCAGCCACCTCTTCCAAATGTCTACATGATTAGTACGGGAGACTGTCATCTCTGTTCCATGACAACCACAATTAGCTTCAAAATCAGCAACACTGAGAGCCACCCATTTGTCCGCCTGTATCTTAGTAAGACCACCCTCTCTGGCTTGCCATCATTAAATTCGAGTGTAAGCTTAATGTCGTTTAGGTTCTGAAGCCCGCATGTACGCGCTTGACAACAAATGATGCAGTGTGAACTACCCCTGGTACAAATTTGGGAGGATTCATAGCCATTTTCCCTTCCCTTTGAAATTAATAGCAGAGCAAATTAGTATAATTATTGATTGCATGTATGTAAAGTACATGTATGTTAGTTAAGAGGAATTACAATTTTACTTTTTACTCACTTTGTGTACTTCCAGTATCGCGGATCATTTCACGCGATCTCAAGTTTCTTTGCGCTGATTATGTTGTCAACCTACATCGAGGGATCATCATATGAGAAATCCATTTTCAGGTTTGTTTTGGACATATATAAGCATACATTAAGGTACTAAAATATTTTGAGAGAGAGAGAGAGAGAGAGAGAGAGAGAGAGAGAGAGAGAGACTTGTCGTTGCCGATGATGACGATTGCCTTCTGGTTGCCACTTGCCAATGCCAATGCCTTGAGAACATAATGGACTAAATTGAATTGCAGTGCGAGAACGAGAGCTGCCATCTTTCATGTAATAATTTGTCTCTTGCTCCTTTCTTTGCTCTTGTCGCCTCTAGATGAGCTTTATGCATAGCCTCAAGATTATTCTACAGTAGCATGCGTGATATTGACATGGAATCAAACTTTATATATAACTAGGCTAGGTTATTCCATTTGGAAAAGGGGCAAAGGTAACACAAGTTTCGTATAAAATTCTCAATAATGGACGTGAGAGATGGTTACTTTGGCTCTCTTTGAACATGTTACAAGTGTGCATAACAAAGTATTTCGCTGTGAATCATGACTAGTTTAATGCGAGATGCTATCTGAATATTTTGCATGATTTGTTTTGGAGCGGGGAAGATGATGTTTTTGATCCTTTGGTCAGAATCGCCATCATTGCAGTTCTGAAAGATCATTGTATGTTGAATACAGGCCTACAAGTTCTTCTCTTTATTACATATTATTACATACTAGAGAGTACCATGCATGCATGACTGCAGGTGCATAAACTAATTTACGATGAGATAGGATGAATGATGACGCCTGCGATCTTCAGCCCCCTCTTCGCTTCTTTGCAAGTGATATCAATAAGAGAGACTACCAGTTCATCCCCTTGGGCTGTGAGATCAGCAATATTGAGAGCCACCCAAGTGTCTGCTGGTATCTCAGTCAGGTCCACCACCCTCTCCTTCGCCGGCTTGCCATTTTTAAGTTCGAGTTTGAGCTTAATCGTTGTTTAGGTTCATAGACCTGGATGTGCGTTGGACAATAAATGATGCTGAGTACCCTTCCCTTGGTACAGATTGGAGAGTTTCATAGCCATCTTGCCTTTCACTTCGAGCCAGCAAACGAATATTAGCTCCGCCACATGAATACCATTCTCGCTTTGAAATTAATAGCAGAGCAGATTAGTATAATTATTGACTGCATGTATGTAAGTACATGTATGTTAGTTAAGGACGTGTTTGTTTCACGTAAAAGCCCGTAAATCTTATGATTTATGATGTTTGCTTGGGTTGTATGCCGTAAGATGCACTTGCATCTCACTTATGATTCACTTGTAACATAAACATTACAACATAAACAGTTAATTTTAGAGTCATGAACTCTCAGTTACAGCCTGCTTGTAGTACAAAAGTTAATTTTGTGGTTACGTTAATCTGTATTGCAGACAGTTAATTGTAATTAAATTAAAAATTTTTTATTAGATTAATCTTTTTAATTTATGAAATTTTTTATAATTATTAGATTAAAGTTTTTATTAATAATTTTTAATATTAGAATCTTTTTGATTACCAGATTAATATAATGTATTCCACTTGATTTTAATTCTTACTTTATTTATATAATTAGTAACATTTAATATAAAATTTAATGTTTTTTATTATTAAATTAAAATCTTGATTATTTAATATTTAATTTATTTACTATTTACTAATTTTATATTTTTAATATTTAATATATTATATATTTAATTTTAATTATTTAATATTTAATATTTTTAATGTTTACTATTTTAGAATTTATTGATATTTTTTAATATTTTCAAATCACCAAACAATTAATTTTGTGGCCAATTTTTCTCTTACAACTTACACATTACGACAACTAAGCACCGTAAAACACAATACACTTTATTACTTACAATTTTACATTGTCAACCAAACAACATAAAAATTACTAGCGTATAGCTCACTTACAATTATAAAAGTGTTTTTCACTTACGACTCGACCTACATCGAGAGATCATCATATGAGAACTCCATTTTCAGGTTTGTTTTGTACATATATGAGTATACATTAATGTACTAAAAAAAAAAAAAATTGTGCTTTCTAGCTACAACAACGTGGGTGTGCGCGCGGGGGTGGCGGGTGTTTGCCTTCTGGTTGCCGTTGACGATTGCCTTCTGGTTGCCAATGGCAAATGCCTGGAGAACATCATGGTCCACAGGTTGGAACCTGGCAATGGGTCGCTCAGTTTGCACTGCGTGAGCTGCCATCTTTCAAGAAATAATTTGTCTCTTGCTCCTTTCATTGCTCTTGCCTTGAAGGATATTGTCTCTAGATGAGCTCTACATACAGCCCCAAAGATTATTCTACATTAGCATGCATGATATTGGCATGGAATCAAACTTCATTTATAACTAGGCTAGGACATTCCATTTGGATAAGTGGCAAAGGTAACACCAGTTTCGTATTAGATTCTTAATAATGGATGTGAGAGTTGGCTACTTTGGGTCTTTCGAGAACATGTTACAAGTGGGCACAACAAAGTTTTTCACTGTGAATCATGACTAGCTTACTGAGGGGGGAAAATGCTACTTGAATATTTTGCATGAATGTTTGGAGCGGGAAGGTCACCAGAAGAAATGTTGCTTCTGATCCTTTGGTAGGAATTGCCATCATTGCAGTTCTGACAATTAGGAAATCAGGAAATTTAATACAGTGGTACACAGACAATTATACATGAATATAACATCGTGTCAAGAAAAAGAGCGTGTACAAAAAGAATACATTATGTACTGGATTTGAGTGATTAGTGCAATGAGGATATGTTATATCAATGTCAGGGATACAAAATAGTCATGTCACACATTCATGTGTATTTGTGTACAAAAATATGCAAATAACTGTAATCCATGCAAAGTGATACCAGAATATATTAATTAACAGTGCAGCATGAAATCAATATTGAACCAATAACTGAAATCAGATTATTATATTATTATGACTCACCTGATTTGCATACATCGGTATGCGTCCCATTCCACATTCCTCTGCACACACACCGGAGAGTAAGTTATTGGAGACCGATAGGGTTCGACAAACCATGTTTAGCCCAGGACAACGGTCAGGAGTATCTGGCGAGTGAATTTGTCATTCCTAATTAGACATTTTTGATATTTTATACAATCCTGCTTGAGATGGCCAACTTTCTTATAGAAGAAGCATGCAATGAGCTTAAATTCTTCTCCTGCACTTTTAACACTATCGGATCAGCAACTATAGTAGTGATTGAATTTGTATTCCTCCCTTTAGCTCTATTTCTCTTTCTTTGCTTATTTGAAGTGTTATCCTGAAAAACTAAATGAGCACTCTTTGTCTTTTCTTGTTTCAATCTCTTCCTCCTGAACACAGTAAACTGATGAGCTCAGTAAGACTCTATTTTTTTCTTTGAGCATTTTAAATAATTTTGAAAGGGTTAAATTGTGCACGAAGAGAGAGCAAAATAATTGTGCATCAGGATCTCTTAAGAGAGTTTCAATCTCAATGTCTTCAGTTTAGAAACCAGAATAGACATTAAAATGTACTTCCATATATCTCTTAAAATGTCTTCATGACCATTAGACACATCCTATTACACCTCTCTCACTTATCAAAATTACTCTTATCTTCTACTAAACTTTTGTCAACAATAGCAGGGGGTTCATAAGTTCTTACGGCATAGTTTAGATCATAAATTCGAGAACGATTTTTACGTAGTCTTGTCACTTCTCAAAGTTTATCTCATTCAGCACAGATATACCTTTGAGACTCACAGAAATTGAAGATTCATATACTGATAAACAGAAAATAAGATTACATAAGCATACTATATTCTCATCATTTAATTTAAGCATTGCATTTAATAAAATTTAACTATAATAGCCATAAAAAGAAATTTTAGAAAATTCAACTAGTCTAACTGATGGAGTTGTCAATCAAACCCTCAGAACAAGATGTGCAATACTATACTGGCCTAATATAGATACCTTAAAGTCTAAATTCTATGCAAGAAAATGGTCTTCCTTTCGGCTGACTGTCCTTACAAAATTTGTCCTAAGTTTAAGATGTTTATATCAATCATATAAAACATGTAATGACCCGGGCATAATGATACTTTCTTTGGGCTGATTGTCATATGCATGAGCCACACAAATTTATGCATCTTGATTTTTATTCTGCTATCAGACTAGTTGATGAGATTAATGTAATATGAGTCTATAATGATAACAACCTTCTTTTAAGCTAATTGTTACACACCAAGGTTCTCACAAAATTACATTATTCACATCAAGTATCTGACGTCATATATAAATCAGCCAAATAATAGCTTCCTTTGGGCTGACTATTATTCGAATGCACTATATACATAATTTATTGATTTTTGTTATTTCTTCAACATGAACATGTATATGTCTATCAATGTATTATCTACTGTGGCAAACAGCAATATTCATTATGCTAGAACGATATATGTATCATAAGCAAATTTTAGATGAAGAGAAAGTATGTAAGGACATATAATCATGACAGATAAACATTTTAATGCCTACTTTATGTCAGTTAACTTCTAATTTTTCATCTCTAATGTATGTAATATTGTAGTTTTCATCAAGATCTTCGAAACAGCTATTTACATGCTCAAAACAGATGTCTGATGAGCTTACAATGACTTGTTAAAATTTTAATCAACAAAACATGTATGTAGTGCTTATTAGGTGTGTTTAAATATCCAGACCCGACCCGTAATATTTTTGAGTTATGGGTCTCTTCCCTAATGGGTTGGGTTTCAGTAACACAATTAACTTCATATGAGATTAATAAGGAATAGATTTTCTTATTAGATTAAAATTCTATCTCAATCCTAACCCTAATCAATCTCAATAATTTGAAACAATTAGGAAGCCCAAAATTAAGAAACCCTAACTTAATTAATTTTTTTCTTTTAAACAATAATACAGAGATATATAAACTATAAAAAAATCATGTCTCATTTAATTCAATCATATGAGCACAAAATAATGTTTATTGAATTAAAAAAGAAGAAGAATATGTTCATGATATAAACAGACAGAGATTGGAAAACAATAAATCCCAATAAACCAATAAAGAGGAGGCTTTGATACCGATTGTTGATTTAAATACATCTAAATAGGATCACATGCAATAAATTGTCTCTTTATCAGATCAAAGGGAAGAAGAGTTTTAGACATATCTGATTCCATCACGGAAAGGATGCCAGAGATAAACGATCTTGAGGATGCGTAGACGAGAGAGGAAATTCTTCTTCTTCAATTAGTATGTACTCTTCATGATCCTTAGAGGAGATGAAAGGACTCCAAAAGAGAATAACAAGTAGTCGAGAAGGGAATCCTATCCACGGTATATATAAAGTCAAGGCAAAACCTAATCAACTCATCATAGATTTAGACCTTTGTGTAATTAAAATGAATCTAGACCCAACTATTTAAACCTGATCAATTTCTATATGTGCCAATAACCTAGGTTATAGAGACGGATGCATATTTTCAATTGACTTGTGTAGGCCCGAATCAATTTTCACTCAGATCAAAATAAGTCTAACGAGTGGTTCGACATTCTAACTTGTTAGTCATACTTTTGCAACATGCATGGAAATTTATTCAAAAGTAGGTTGTACGCGAGTACAAGCTTTGAGATTGAATGAGATCTTCTTAATCGGTGAGAAAGAAGACCTAATTCATCTCTTTATTACATATCATTACTTATAGTAAAGTACCATGCATGACTGTTGCATAGCCTAAGCTTAGAAGACAACAGGTTGAACAATGATGCCCGCAATCTTCAGCCCACTCTTCCAAACGTCTTCATGATTAGCAAGAGAGACTGTCATGTCTACTCCAATACCACCAAAATCAGCTAAGAAATCAGCAACATTGACAAGTGTCCAAGTGTTTGCTGGCATCTTAGTCAGGTCAACAACCTTCTCAATACGCGGCTTGCAACAGTTGAATTCGAGTGCAAGCTTGATGTTGTGTACATTTTGAGCGTCGCATGTACGTTTCATAACAAACGATGTGGAATACACTTGCCCTCGTACAAATTTCAGAGGATTCATACCCATTTTCCCTTTCACATCAAGCCAGCAAACGCTTACCAGCTCTGCGACATCCATGCCATTCTCCCTGTGAAATGAGTAATAGAGAAGTTGGGTATGATTACTGATTGCATGTATGTACATGAATGCATGTCAGTTTACAGGAACTACAATTTTACTTTAACTCACTTTGTGTACTTCCAGTATCGCTTATCGTTTCCCCACACAATCTCTAACTCCTTAGCAGTGATTACGTAGTCTCTAACCATCTGCATCGAAGAGATTATCACGAGTATACGTTAATGTACTAAAAGTTTTAAACGTGCTGCTATGAACTGTGTGTGTGCACGCGCGCAGGTTGGTTGAAAGGTGGGGAGGGGGCGTGGATATTGCCTGTTGTTCGCAAATGCTGAAGTCCTTGAGAACCTCATCGCTCGCAGGTTGGAACTCAGCAATGGGTTGCCTGGGTTGGACTGCGCAAGACGCCATATTTGAAGTAATGATTTGTTTCTTGCTCCTTTCTTTGCTCTTGCCTTGAAGGATATTGACTCCAGATGAGCTCTTTATATAGCCTCAAGATTATTTTCAATTAGCATGCATGATATTGACTCGGAATCCAACTTTATGGATTGTTAATTAATATACATATTAAATTATTTGTTTGTTTAATTTCTTCAGAGAAGAACAAATGCTATTTGATGTTGATCTGCATAAAAATAACTAGCAACCTAGATGCCTCATTCAACCACTGAAGATTCCTGTGGATAAGTGGAGAGGTATTCAATACTAAAGAACGTACTCGACTCAACATTCCATTTGGATAGGTGGTAAAGGCAACGCAGAACTTCGTAGAAAGTTTCTTGATAACAAAGAATAAATTTGAGGGGAGAAACAAAGGAAACAACGATGATAAATTTATTTAATCTTTATGAAAGATATAATTCTCACTCATTTCTTTTTCTACTCCCTTGCCTTACATTCTCACCAAACAACTCCTTATGTAGATATCTAAACGACTCTTGAAGCACAACTTTTACACTCAAAAGACACATCTCTTTCTAAGAGATACAACCCTTCATTTCAAATAGACACGATTCTTCGAAGAGACATAACTCTTTATTTCTTATCATATCAGGTTTAATTCTCAATATTTCTAACCATGGATGTGAGAGCTGATTGCATTGGTTCTTTCCTGAACATGTTATTGGTGGGCTTAACAATGTGGTTCACTGTGAATCATGCTTTCTAGATATCACTCTCTGAAAAACATAATACTCATTCTCCTAATCTCTCTAGGGTTTTAAATTTCTAGACTTTCTAAGGATTTTGTTTATAGTGGGTGATTCTTCGGATTCTTTGGGTTTGATGATTTTTTTTTTATCAAGGGACTATATTATTGACCACTTTTTGATGTTAAAGAAATATAAATTACTTCAATCAGATCAAAATCAATACTATCCCTAGGCCCCCGCTGAAATTGCCATTTGAAAGATTGAAAAAAATTAAGTAGAATACTAAACTATGTAAGTAAAGAATGCTGCAACAGTTTGAATTATCAAAGATGTTGAAACCTGCATGATATATATCTCAAGATGAAAAGCATTATGAATTTCCACAATGCACAAAAAGTTCTGGCCTGAAATGCTTCTCACAAGGGAGAGTCTGTACACCAACCAAATCAATTTGAAGAATATTAGAAAGGAATAGCACCACACCAATAATGCATAGAGATTTTCATGCAAAAAGGCTCAGGCCTAAAATGCTTCTCACAAGGGAGAGTCTATTCCATAAATCGATTCCTAACTTTATATCCCTATCTTGAGACAAGTAAGCAGTTCTTAAAACTGTATCGATCTAAAACCTCACTAATTGATCTTTATGGTGCTTCCTTTATCAATTCAATCCTTTATCTGTAGAGTCCTAGAATTTTATACACTCCTTTGGTTCAGGAGTTTTGAAGGGCATAACTCTGTTTTCTTCATTGAAGAACGGTCTAGGACCAGAAAGATCTGTATCTCCCTGACTCATAAATGTAGTAGTGCAGCCTTTTCCTATGTTTTTTGGCTTTCAAGCCAGATGTGTCCTTCCATTAAACTTACGAACTTCATCGCATAATTGGAGATCGATCAATCATCAGTGAACTTGAAACTATCGCATTTAAAGATATATAGCACTGCATGTTCTAAAACATTTTACAATGCACATGCTCAAAACATGTAACGTAGTTTCCAGGCCTTTCAAGTCTCAACACAATAATCACTCGAGCAAAATAGTTACAAAATATGAATGGTGATGTATGAACGCATGACCATGAGAAACCATGTTTTCTGGGAAAAAAAAAACACTATCAAGCAATATGATTTGCACCCTGAAATGAGAATCATGACCTGCCAAAAATTGATGTGTCCAGTCCATCCATCTCAGACATGTAAACCTGTGCCTCACGCACATTTCCACAGTACACCTGTAATCGGTTTTTTTCACATACCCTTGAAAGATCTTGCTTATTTCAAGATAACCCCCATAAAACTTTGTATTTGATATAATTACAAACATCTCCAAATTACTATTCAAATACAAACAAAGAAGAAAAAAGCTAAAATGTCTTAAAGCAGTGATGAAGAGAATATATAAAGTGAGGACATGCCAGTCATCTTGGGTTGTATTTGAAACATGGTTCAAATAGCGGCTCATTAGTATTGTATCAGGTTTTGAAACTATACTGTGATATTGTATCCAGTAATACTGTATTCTGATATATTTCAGTAATATTATAGCCAATATGGTATTGACTCTACAATATTTGTCGATATCTAGATCAATATAGTCGATATTACTGACATTGACAGCTCATATTGATGATATTGCTACTAAAAACCATTGGTTGATATTTATACTAAATTACCAGTATCAAATTGAAATAACTTAAAGATGTTTTGGGGTATATCAAAATACAAAGAGCTTTTGGAAGTTGTACCAAAATAAGCAAGAATTTTGGAGGATATTTAAAAAAAAAACCCATAAAACCCTATTACAAAAGTGACATTCGCAAGGTGAGGAACACTAATTATTGCATGTATATATTGTATTGTTCGTGATTTTTTATGCTTAATAAATAGTCCGTGTATAAACAGGAAAAAAAAAACTGAAAATGTTGAATAAATGCACATTTACGAGCCAAAACATACACACACACACACACACACACACAAGCACCAGAGTCTAGATTTTGGTGAATTGTTGTGCCCCATGTCTGAATATGGAACTCGTCCATAAGTGGCAGAATATTTCCTTCATAAGGTTACATCTAGGTGAAGAATCTATCATGATACAGCTACAAACAAACTATGTTTTCATGCCCCTAAATATTTCCAAACTTTATTAACATGTGGATAAAAGGTAGCCAACTCTCGAATATATCTTATAATTAGCTTCAATATGAAAAATTCTCTAGGATCTCTTACTTTGAAACTCCCATATCCTCATTTCGTTTCTCAAACTCAACAATAAATAAAAGCCTGTCTGATGATCTCTTCAGAGAAACTATCGTTTACACCACACAAAATTTCTTCAAGATGCGCGCATTTCATGCAAACAAGCTCTATGTCTGGAAACTTTAGCCTGTTGGAGACTCGAGTGTAATTAGCCAATAGTTTAGATATGAAGGTTCTCTGACGGCTTTGGCTAGGTTTTCAACTGAAGATGTCTAAAGATGGATTTGCTCGTTAGATAGTTTTCAAATTACTCATTATTCATCAGGGAGGTAAAGCAATGGCTGATGAAGGTGTGTTGAAAGGCCATGAGGGTCGGCAACAAGAGGCATCGAGTCCAAGTGCACTTTGTGATTTGGGGTCAGTACTTAATGCTGATCGTGAAGGGTAATTGAATTCTGTGTGGAAGGAAGATGTTAGTTCTAGCATGTAGCAACAAAAGTAAACAACTAAAATAAAAATAGGAGTCTAAAGAATTTTCGTGAGAGAAATCCATAGAGAATACATGAGTGTGCAAGATTCTTTAATTATTAGCTCACTTTTTCCTCATGTACCAAAGGATTCCAGAGATCAGACATTTAGGTTCAACCGTTCAAGGAGGTGAAAATGCTAGTCACTTACTTTCGTTATTCTACCTCTGGCTCGCTTTATTCCCTTGAACATCAATATATTTTATCTTTATATGACATGGAACATAATTTTATTCTCTAGAGAAAATGGAAAACCTAGAGTTTCATATATATGTACAATATTCTCTTGAGCAATATGTAAAGTTGGATTCTCATGAAGTCCATGGTTCTACATCATCAAAAGCTATTCCCGCGTGTCAATCAAGAATAATCCTGATTCTATATGTATAGCTCTTTGTGGAGATAACATATCCTATATCCCTGCATGGGCAAAAGGACAGCAAGAGATGAAAAGAGGAAGAGTGATGCGGACATCCAATCGCGTTCCTAGCGCGTATATCAGCGTAAGAAGAGTCGCATCGCATCTATGTGATTCGATGAGTTGATTAGGATTGAGTCGGAATGTAATTTTTTATTTTATTTGAGTTGACTGTTCTTTCTTTTGTTTAGTAATTTTTTTAGTCACATATTGGTTGTGGAACTTTTTTTTTACTTATATAGGGCGTGTTTGTTTTGCGCGCAAAACGCAAGTCGTAAAACTTCTTTTCCATTTTTCGTTGTTTGTTTCGCTGAAAAATAAGTTGCAAAATGCAACTCTTTTTTTCTCACTTGCAGTTGCTACAGTTAAATTTGTGGTCATGTAAATCTCACTTTTACACTCATATTTTTCCACTTGCAGTTGCTACAGTTAATTTTGTGGTCATGTAACTCTCACTTGTAGTACACTTATAGTTCAAAACAGTTACTTGATAATCAATATATAATTTAATATTATTAAATATTTAATATTTTAAATAGTGTTCAATTTCTAATTTAATATTTAATTATTTAATATTTTTAATCTTTAATTTTTATTGTTTTAATATTTAATATTTTACTATTTTAATTTAATATTTTTATTTAATATTTTATTTAATACTTTATTATTTTATTAATACTTATTCAATTTTTTTATTATTTTATTGAGAGTTAATATTTTATTAATATAGCAATATTATACTTTAATATAAAATTACTACATATTTAATTATTTATTTTTTAATATAAAAAATTACTTTATTAATATCATAATATATTTTATTATTATATTAATATTTTATTATGCTAATATTGTAATAATAATTCAGTATAATAATACTATAATGATAATTTATTATTAAATTATAATTATATTTTACTTTGTTTATTTTATATTCTATAATATTACAACAATATTATAATAAAAATTTATATTATAATAATTTCAAGATTTTTAATATTATAATATTATAACTATATTTTATTATTTTTGTAAGATTTTTTTAATATTTATATTTTATTAGTATTTCTTAAAATTTTATTAACGTTCTTTAGATTTTCTTAAAATT
>JAVJIF010032028.1:0-101817 GCA_038442645.1 Agave tequilana
AGTGGGTTCATCACCAAAGTAAACTTCTTCGCTAGAATAATATCCGTGTTCCTTAGATGATGAAGATGATACTTGGACCCAGAAAGTCTTAATGATTGGGGCTTTGCCACTAAGAACTCTGGTGGTGGGGCTGGACTCCGCAACCCGGGAGTTCCGCATCAACACACTGGGATACCCCAGTTACTGCTCCTCCGCCCTCCTTTCCTGAGTCGAAGAAGTTCCAGGCTAAATTGAAACTCCTGGAATCTCAACTTTAACCCTCTCCACCACTCCTACAGGCCATTCACCCCTTCAGCCATGGTGGATTAGCCTGTAGGCTTTCCCTCCACCAGGATCGCAGGACCCCTATTGCGCAAGCCTCAGGACGAAGTGTTGGGGCTGTCTCCTCTTCTTCTTCCTCCTCCTGCTCCTTAGCACCAGAAGGGATTATCTCAGGCGGGTTGAAACTTCAGCCTCAGATCCTTTCTTAGTCTTCTTCGGGTCGGGCTCACCCTGGGAAGTGGAGGCACGAGACATTTGGACACAGCTTGCCAATTCTTCTGGTGGATTATTCCTTGGCCGCTTCTGTCCGACTCCGGCTCAAAGCTGCTATCCTTGTTTGGCTAGCCTCTCTCCTAGAGTCCCTCTCCGCCTTTTTCTCTACCTTTTGGTACTCGGTCACCCCCCGCATCTGGCAACCCTTGGACCCCACTTTGGCCTTGTACGTGGATTTGATGCCCTTGGTACATGAAGTATTTTTTCCAAATCTAGGCACCTTATTCGCCATAAAGTACCATGAACAAAAGCCAAAACTAGCATAAAAGTTGGGCGTCTTGTGAGGGAGGGCGAAGACAGCTCCAGTCCCTCCTGCTACATTGTAATACTAGGCCCGGATACCTTCGAAGAGATTCTCACTGAAGCGAAGGCTTGGATTGGGGTTGCCAATGTACAGCTGGTCGTAATCAAACTGTCAGGCGAACCGAAAAGGCATATAAGGCTCCAACATGTAGGAGTTCCCTTGCCAAAATACCAAGTACCCAGGTCGAGCGTTTATTAGCCACTAGAAGACGCCGAAGGATAACCAAGTGAAGCCATCTAGGCCAATAAGATCTGTAAACAGATCCCCATAAAACTCGTCATGATCTCAGGGAAGCACCTGTCCAACTGGTAATTTTCCCGTTCAGGATCGTCTTCTGGATATAGAACATATAATATTGCAGCTAGCCTGAATTCTCTAATCGACGCACGAAAGGCGTGAAACCTTCGAAGGCAGATACCGCCACACATTAGCGAGGGACAGTGCATAACGTACCAGGCTGTCAGGTACATATATGGGAGCTCGACCCTAGTACAGGAAGTCTTGACGAAGGGACGACCGTTGGAATCGGTGACTGGATGGTCCTCTGCGTCCACAATTGCTTCCACTTGGCAGAAGCTCTTTATTAATGCGTGCAGCCCACTCTAGATCCTGGCCACCATCGCTGGAAGAGGGCGATAGACTTTCCATGGGCAAGTAGGACCACCGGATACACCACATCGGCAATAATCACCTTATGCGGTAGCGTTGGCACTACACATCGCTTTAGCCATAGCATGAGGAAACCCGCCAACAGAGCCCAGTCAGACATCAAAATTCTGGCTTGATGATGAAAGCTCTCAAAGATCGTATCTGGTTTGAAGGTGTCTTCATTGGACTCGGTGATGTAGGAACTTGTGGAGGCACTGATTCTTTCAAAAATTTCTTCATCAGTGTTGGGAGCTAGCCGGGACATCAAAGTAGCCTTATTCATCCGAGAAACACATAAGTTACCCATGACATCTCTTGATTCCCCTGCTCCTCCATCCGGTCACCTGCCCGCAAATGTGAAAGTGACACAGCACTTTCCAATACGTCTCATACACTATAGGGTCACTCTTCTTCAGCAGATGCAGCTCTTTGGTTGACGAGACGTACTCCTCATAAGGGGCGTCTCCAATCATCAGCCCCGAGACTTCATACATCTCATGAAGGTGAGCCCTATTTTCCTGAGGGGAGTGAAGAATGTCCAAGTCTCTGAATTATAACGCTCTTGGACAGCGTAAAAATGTTGGATACTCTGCAGGAGGCCATATTAAATGGCCCTCACAGCCTCGTGTAGCCCAGCCTGTAGCAGAAGGTCTTCAAATTCTACTAGAGCAAACTCCACCATTCTGCACCACCAGTTCTTATCGGTAGAATGGACCTAGCCGGTGGCACAAAATTCAGAAGGAAAGTCACCTCCCACATCCAAGAATTATTTGATGAAGGTGGCTGCAAGCTGGGGGGTCTCTCCCGTCAGGTGCTCAGCTCTGACCAGGCCAGGCTGCAACCCCAGAACATCCCTCCCATGCCCGATGGTGTAGGCTTCATGGGCACCTATCTTGTCCAGAAAGACTCGAGAGAATGGCCTGACCAAATTCCAATCCATTGTCCACGCACGGACATATGTTGCAGATAGGCCAGAGGATAATTCTCTCCATGTTCGGGAGAAGAACCTTCTATCGCCAATTTGGCGGAGCCATTTGTAGTTCCCATCATAAAGGGCAGCCTCATCCTCTTCAATTGAGTCGCCAAAGAAGAAGTCGAGCTTCCTCAGTAGAGCACGGGAAATCCGACTCAAACAGGCCATCAGAAATGATTTCTCGAAGGGTCAGCATACTAGCATTACTGATCAGACTTCTTCGCTCCTTTGATTTTTCAGTAGTCACAGGAGCAGTCCTCTGGAGAACGAAGATCAAGTTTGGGTCAGCACCACTTACGTGTTCAAAATGCACCTCTTGGACAGATAATTGGAGGAGTATCGCACTGTAAGAAGAGCAACACACAGTCAGAAAAAAATTGACTAAGTGCTGAAGCTCAGACGCGGGATTAAGTCTAGACGCAGAGATCAACAAAACCCACATTTAAACTCCAAGATGCAAGGCTCGCATGAAGCCTGTGTTTTAAATTTCACAACTTAGAAATTTCTCTAAGTGTTGGACTCAGTCGTGAGACCCAGTGAAGCCCGCCTGCAGCCTCAGAGACGCGAGGTTCACATAAAATTCGTGTCAGTACTCCCCCACTTAAGAAAATTCTCTAAGTATTAGGATCAAAATATAAGGCTCAACGAAGCCCGCGTTCAACAAGCACATATTGACTCGAGCTGATGAAGCGAAAGATGTGGAGGTAATCAAACCAGCGTCTTGTCTACCAGTGCAAGAGCCACGTCTGAATGTCAAAAACACGGGCGTGAGCCTCGCGCTGGCAGCTCAGTTCAGAAAGACTTAACAGTTAAGATAACTCTTCAAGTCTCTTAATGGTGAAAATCATTTGGCTCTTACCTGAAATAGGGGCTTCCTACATGGAAGAACCACCCATTTGAACTTTTGGAGTGACAGCGCTCGACAATGAAGCCACAGACTTTATTTTTGGGACCATTTCGACCGTGAGTTCTGTATAGAAGACAACGGAAAGAAGAAAAAAGCTCGGAGCTTTTCCTAAGTTCTGAAAATCCTCGACACAGGGCTCAGTGGAAAAGAAAAGAGTCTAACGATGACTCTTAAAAAACTTATGTCTTTTATAGACATAGTAATCCACTGAGATATGCGGCATATTTCTCTAGCTCAATCTCCACCTGACGCATGACAATGCGCCTCAAACGTGAGCCTCGCGTACTAAGAGAACAACGTCTCTTCAAGCTCCGCCAGACACGTAGCAATGCACCCAGAACATGAGTCTCACATTTCACAGAGCCGCGTCTCCCCAGCATAGAGAGGTCCGCGTCTCCACCTTGAAGTCTGCATTACTTCAACTAAGTGAGAGCTGTCTCCACTTCAATAATCGCGTCTCCCCGATGAATGAGAGCTGCATTTTATTTAGGATGAGGTCCGCGTTTCTAAAGCAACATGACCTTTGCGCCTATAAGACCTGCGTTTAATCTTTACTTCTGCAATCAGTTCAACAGTACACTGACGAAAGCAGATGACTATTTTTTCTAATTCAACAGTACACCAACAACTAGTTTAGAGCACCAAAGAGGTCCGGACTGCATATCTAGACACTCACGTTGATCATATCTGGTGGCTTCAAAGAGTTTAATAGTACACTCACGAAGATCAAAGTCCAGAAAGATCAAGCTCAAGATATCTCAGAAGATTGCCAGTCTAGTCTTGAGAGCCTGCTGTCAAGAGGAAAATCCAAAGTATTTCGAAACCTGTCCCAGTCAATCGCTGAGTTTTTAAAACTTTGGAGGGGTTCTGTAAATTGTCAAAAAATCACTTAGGATAAATCATCAAAAAACAGAGTCTATACTCCAGATGCAAGGCTAATCATAACCACTCGTACAGTACTATGATGCAAGGGTCAAAACTTGCATCTCAACATTACTGCAATGGCCAAGACACAGAGTTTGAAAGTCGCGCCTCAACATCACTACGATGGCTAAGACGCAGAATTTGAAAGCGCATCTCAGCATCACTGCATTGCCAAGACACAAGGATCGAAGCCCACGTCCCTATTTCACTGCAATGGCTAAGATGTAGAGCTTGAAGCCCGCGTCTCAGCCATCTATGCAATACCAAAACGCAAAGCTCAAAACCCGCGTTTAGCATAGTTCGAAACTCACGTCTAGTAAGGTTCAAAGTCAACATCCAATACCACTATAATATAATACCAAAATGTGAGGGTCAAAGCCCGCGTTTCAACTATAGAGAAGCCCTGTGTCTCAGTTTTAACTACCCTCATTACTGGGTCAATTACTGCCCACGTAATGAGGGGAGTTAACCCCAATTATGGAGGATTTTTAGGGGACAATTTTTCCCTTAAACCCCTATAAATAGTTTAGTTTGCTATTGGAGGGGGGATGGAATTAGAGAATTTTGATCAGAATTTTCTGCTGAGGAATACTAAAGAGTTTAACTCTTCTATCAACTTGCTGAGTTCAAGTTTTTGCCTAAGTTTTTTTGAGATTGTATTTGGATAGGAGTTGTGTTATTCCGTTCATAATCCAGAGAGAAGGTTCCCAGAAGACCCTGACGTTCACCCGATCAACAAAAATATGAATTACTTTCCACCGCTACATCAAGAATCCAGCATTAAATAAAGAGGAGATTTGAGTTTGAATATCTTCTCTCTCTTATAATCAAAATATTGATTCGTTATAATCTTTCATTGAGCCAAGAAAATTTTATGATTCATATTTTCAATTTTCCGACATGAAACAGTCCTTCGCGCACTATGGGACATCCATCACAGCTGATGGACAGTCCGATAGGGAGAGATAAAAATCACATTTTGTGGTAGGGCCACAAAATATGTTTTTATTTCTCTCTTCCTATTGGGTCATCCATCAGCTGTGATGGACGGTCTATAGTGCATGAAGAACCATCTCGGTCCTTTGTGTGAAGAAGCTAACTCGTTCCCCCTCCCCTTACCCCTCGATAGAGTTTTGGGTCTTATTGGATTTCTACCCCAAACTCCTAGTCCTACTTGAAACCCACCATGACTATCGTTGTTTCCCTTGCTAATCCTTCTCCAAGCTCGCGCCATTTAATTCTTGGAAAATCCTACACTTCTGAGTTAGAACTTCCCAAGTCCCCGACCCCGGATCAAAATTGTCTGTCTCTAGCGTGCCTATCCAAAATCCAATCAAGGTCCCTGCTCATGTTGTCAATGAAGACCTCTCTAGTTGACGGGTAAGTTTCTCACTTGTTACTTTGTGTCTCTCGCAACACGATTGAGAAATTTTCCTGTTGAGTCAAGGTTTCTTCATCTTCTGGTTCGTCTCCCCTGATAAATAGGAAATCCCTCTCCTTGGAGGGCCATGAATTCTCGATGATGTAGTCTTAGCTTCCTAACTTCTCAACTATGGACCCTATATTCAAGCTTTCCATGTTGGCTCTCTGCCATCGTATTGATTCCCTTACCTGACTTGTCTTACATGCTCGGTCAAATCAGCGCTGGAGATGATTATTGCCAAGGAGGACTTTCATCAAGCTCCATGTGCCAACTGACTTCCTTAGTGATGAGTCATATTGCACGTGCCGCCCTTTAAGTCGACCTCTCCTCTCCTCTCTTACCCAAACTCGCTTTGACAACCTTTGAGAATGGACATATACACTTTTACTGCTAGTATTGAGGTTGTGTCGGTAGCCAGACCTCAGCTTGCTCCTCTCTCTTCCTCGGTTTATGTACCTTCTGCAGCTCCCACCGCTACTCCTACCAAGATTAAGCATTGAGAACATGAGATGGCCATGGATGGCAATGAATCCCCTCTTCCAGTTGTTGATGATGAGACCTAACTTCCAATTCTTTGATCCACATTTGTCGACAGTAGCAAAACCTTAGAGCATTGTCATCGACACTAACTTCTGGGGAACCCTTGACCCAGTCAGCGAGTGATTACTCAAAGAATCAGGCAGCTTCATCCTCACATGCCCACGCAGGTGCCGCTATTCCACCCTCTCTAAAGTAGGCATGTCAATAAGTCGGGTCTGGACCAGTACCAAACCTGATTTGGTGGGTTTGGTAACCAATTCTATACTAGCAGACCTGAATAGGATCCAGTATTATTTACTTTATTAGTCAATGGGCCAAGACTAAACATGTACCCAACTAGTACTAAACCTGATTAGACGGGTCTTGTAACCAGTTTTATACTCACGAACTCATATAGGACCCGGAACTTGTTACCTTATTATTAAATGAGTTGGGTCTGGTTTTATTTGAACCATACCTGATTAAGCCTGAACTCATTTAATTAATAACCCTAACCCTCTCACGCACCTCTCTCAAGTTCCCCTGCCCTCACCCCTCGGTGGAGTTATGGGTCTTATTGGAATCCTAACCCAAACTCCTACTTGAAACTGATCGTGACCGTCGTAGTTTCCCTTGCTGATCTCCTCCAAGCTTGCACCACTTAATTCTTGAAAAATCCTACACTTATGAGTTAGGACTTCCCAAGTCCCCTGACCCTGAATCAAAATTGCCTGTCTCTAGCATGCCTACCCCAATCCAATCAAGATCCCTGATCATGTTGCCAAGGAAGGCTCTTGGAGTCTTTTGCCAATGCATAAGTTTCTCAGTTGTTACTTTGTATCTTCCTCAACACGGTTGTGAAATTTTTCTCTTGAGTCAAGGTTTCTTCATCTTCAGGTTCGTCGCCCCTAAAAAATAGGAAATCCTTCTTCTTGGAGGGTCATGAATTCTTGCCAATGTAGTCTTGGCCTTCCACCATCTCAATTATTACCCTGTATTCAAGCCTTCCTTGGCTCTTCGCCGTCATCCTTACCTGACTTGTCTTACATGCTCGGGTCAAAATCAATGCTAGAGCTGATTGTTTCCAAATGGGACTTTCGTTAAGCTCCATAGGCCAACTGACCTCCTTAACGAAGAGCCATATTGCATGTGTTGCCTTTGAAGCCAACCTCTCCTCTCCTCTCGTACCCAAAGTTGCTCTGGGAACCTTTGAGAATGGACACATACACTTTTACTACTGGCCTTGAGGCTGTGTTAGTTGCCAGACCTCGGCTTGCTTCTCTCTCACCCTCAGTTCACGTACCTGCTGCAGCTCCCCCCTAATCTTACAATCCACCAAGATTAAGCATTGAGAACTTGAGGGCATGAATGGCAATGGATCCCCTCTTCTAGTTGTCAATGATGAGACCCAGCTTCCAATTCCTCGATCCACATTTGTCAACGGAAGCAAAATCTTAGAGCACTGTCGTCGGCACTAACTTCTGGGGAACCCTTGACCCAGTCAATGAGGGCTTCCTCGAAGAATCGAGCAACTTCATCCTCACATGCCCACGCAAGTGCTGCTATTCCACCCTCTCCTAAGGAGGCATGTCAATAGGTCGGGTCTAAACCTATACACGACCAGTACTAGACTTGATTAGACAGGTTTGGTAATCTTCTATTCCTACAAACTCGAGTTGGACCTACACTCATTTACTCTATTAGTTAATAGATCCAGACTGGACCTGTACCCGACCAATATCAAGCCTAATTAGACGGGTCTGGTAACAAGTTCTATACCCGCGGATCCGAATAGGCCCCAGAACCGTTTACCTCATTAGTAAACGAGTTGAGTCTGGTTTTATTTGAACCATACCTGATTAGACTCGGATCCATTTAATTAATAAACATAACCCTCTCACGCACTCCCTTCATCGCCTTCTGTCACTCTCTCAAGTGCCGTCTCACAGCCTCCCAATCTCTCAGCCTCCTCTCTCAGCCTCCCGGCGTGTTGAATAGCCTTCCTAACCTTAACCCTTTCATTCACTCTCTCCGTTCTCTTTTTAAATCCCCAATTTGTTTCCCTCTTCATTCTTCACAGCTCGATTCCTGAATCCCTCTGCTCTTTATCGAGGTAAAATGTCAAGTTTCAGTTTTTTTGTACGTTCTATGTTTTCTTTTTGCAATTTTATTCAATTTTTTTGGATTTCATCATCTTCAAAATTGCATTTTATATTGGTTCTTGATTCCATAAAGCTCAAAAATGAGATTTTACTCTCTTTTTGCAGCCATCAGGATGCATTTAGATCATTCTCGCATGGATCTGATCCCAATCTTGAGCTCGAACTTGCCATTATCTTCTTCATCAATGTCTTCAACAAAAGGGAAGCTATCGATCCAAAAACCCGATCCAAAACCCTAATGCTCCTCTCTCTCCACGGCTAACTCCCAAACAGCAGCAGATTTACTTGTAAAACCTCCTCTCCACCCTCCACTGCCTCTGCCCCTCTCCTCCGATGGGTCGTTTCATCCACTAGCTTGAAGAAGAGGATGCCAATGGGGCCGTTGCCATAGGTGGTGAGCTAATCGGGTCGGGTAATCAGGTCTGGACATGTCACTAAACAGGACGGGTATAGGAAAATTTAGTATGGACCCGTGTTTAATCGGGTCAGGTCTGATACCGATAATGGTAATTAGGTTAGGGTCTGGTAACTACAGTAACCATCCCAAACTCGACCCATTGATAGACCTAGTCCTAGGCTCACTCCTTTCTAGGTCGAGGTTACAATTCTGGCCTTTTAGACCCAAGGGAAAATCTCAAATTTATGAAAGTTTTGGGGAAAAACCCTTTTATCCCAGCTACTTTGGATTCAAAGCTTCCCCAATCTGCTCAGCAGGCTTTTGAGTTTTCAATGGAACAACAGAGGCCCCTTAAAAGTCTGAGATGTACCCCACTTCCTCCTCCTCTACGACAGTGGTCCCCTCCTCATTGGCAGCGGACCAAACATCTACGATGCCCAATAAGCATTAGAATAAGGAGCCATTTTCTGCCTCCATGTCTCCAAAGCTTCCCACAAAGCAGTTAAGAACAAGACCACCTGAAAATCGCTATCGACGACTGAGAAACCTCGGCTCTTTACTAGCTGCTCCCCTTGAGACAACATCTCATCGGCTAAAATTGAATGGAGATCTTTACTAGAAATCTTCTTTTGGGGGAGAGAAAACATCTTTTGTGGGATAAGAATTATTGCACATGGTTTTCAAGGAAGAAAAAAAGGATCAAGAGCAAGTCCTAATGTATTTAGGGATCTTTCAACACCTTTGGTTTCAAAGATTAAGTTATAAAGTCATTACACATGATAAGTCCCATATATATAGAGGAAGTATACTTCCAAACAATCCCAAGAAAATGAGAAGGGATATTGCCACCCATCAAAGTGATGAATGTGCCTATAGTATGAAGGTACCTGTTTTCCATCGAAAATTTTGCTATTCATGGGAAAACATACAAAAGAGAATGGAGGAGAGAAATTATAAGTATTTCTTTACAGAAAGAATAAGAAAATTACAAGAAGATCTCCTTTGAGATTTCTAGGGAAGTGCGCCGGTGGGAGCCTGATCAGCGCGCGACCACTTTGTCCTATTGACGATGCGAGCGATCAGTCTTCGAATACTACAGCTTGGGAATTCCTTCTCGCCTGCTTCCGGAGATTCCTTAAGAGGGAGGAAGATCTTAGGGTATTAGCACCCCGAATTGATCCTTATAGGATTAGAGAAGTGATTCTCTGAATTCTTAGAAGTGAGAGAGCAAATCTCTTGTTGGCATATGCTCTAAAGCCACCAAAGAAGCTTATACTCTTCAAAAAGCCTCGTAGACTTGAATTTCTTCAAGACCCTGAGCCTAGCCTACTAGTGGGCTATTTATAGGTTCAATAGGGAGTTATCATTTCCTTAATTGTCTCCTCTTAATGAGGGATCATGGGTATAACTACCCATTAATTCCCCCCACTAACTTAGTGGGGCGGTTACTTTCCTCATGCGAAGCTAGCCTCTTTAGGCAAAACTATCAAGAAAGCTTCAAGTGAAGCTATAATTAGCTTCAGGCGAAACTAGAATTAGCTTCAGGCGAAACTGTAAGTTAGCTCTCTATAGAGCTATGAAGAGCTTCATGTGAAGCTATCAGAAAAGCTTCAGGCGAAGCTAGAATTAGCTTCAGGCGAAGCTATAAGATAGCTTTTTGTGGAGCTATGAGGAGCTTCATGCGAAGCTATCAAGAAAGCTTCAGGTAAAGTTAGAATTAGCTTCAGGCGAAGCTGTAAGCTAGTTCTCTGTGGAGCTATGAAGAGTTTCATGCGAAGCTATCAAGAAAGATTTAGGCGAAGCTAGAATTAGCTTCAGGCGAAGATGTAAATTAGCCCTCTGTGGAGAGGTTCAAGGCGAATCTAGACAAACTTAGCTTCTCAGGCGAGGCTATCCCCTTGTACTCATGCGAGGCTAAGTGTTGAGCTAACTTTGCATCTTAGACCTGCTTAGATCTCTTTAAAGGTAACCTTAGCTTACTGTCTACTTCAGTAGATCAGTAGAGTCAAGTCACTGATTTATCCTCCGAGATGGGTAGAAACTGATCATCAGCTTATCTGCGACTTGTCTTTTATAAATGTAGACAAGTTAAACATCGTTCAGACCGGTTAGAAAGCTGTCTGAGATTTTATCTTTTTTGAGTGTTAACAAAACTTCCTTCAAAGTTTTCATAAATCCACAATGGGATGGTTCAGATTTCGAAATACTTTGAATTGCCTTGGGTGTTCAAAAGGGAGAGCATTCACCAAGTAGAATTCCCTAAAAAAATTAGAACTTTGACTAAAAATTATTCAGAGGTTAGGAACATGATAAAATCAGTCTGAGTATGAGAACTCACTGGGAATAAAGGGGAGAAAATCTAGGAATCCATCTGTTCAGCTGTAATGTGGACATAACAAGTTCGAAAATGCTACAAAAGAGGGTTCGTTGTTCAGAGATGATGAACTGGTCATAACAATGAGAAGAGTCCCTACCGGACTAGAAAGTTAGATCTGAATATTCGTCAGTTCAGAGGTGATAAACTGGACATAACTGATTATGAATCACCAGACACGAAGCATTGTCATTCAGAGGTGACGAACTGGACATAACGACAAAGAAGGTTGAGATTGGATATTCATCGGTTTAGAGGTGATGAACTAGACATAACCGATTAGAAATTACC
Organism: Agave tequilana; assembly: GCA_038442645.1. Taxonomy (NCBI): domain Eukaryota; kingdom Viridiplantae; phylum Streptophyta; class Magnoliopsida; order Asparagales; family Asparagaceae; genus Agave; species Agave tequilana. The sequence continues at coordinate 11,457 of JAVJIF010032028.1, forward strand.
AAACTCGGAATGTTTACTATTCAGATGTGACGAACTGGACATAACAGTAAACGAAAAGTAGAGACTTGGCTATCTATCGATTCAGAGGTGATTGACTAGACATGACCAATTGAGAAGCCGCCAAGCTCGGAATATTTACTGTTCAGAGGTGACCAACTGGACATAACAGTAAATGAAAAGCTGAGACTTGGCTATCTGTCAGTTCAGAGGTGATTGTCTGGACATGACCGATTGAGAAGCCATCAAGCTTGAAATTTTGTCATTCAGAGATGATGAACTGACATGATGACAAAATGAAGGTGAATTCGGTTTTAGGGACTCGTCTATTCAGAGGTAATAAACTGGACATGATAGACTAAGATACACTAAACTCCGAATCCGCTACCAAAGGTAGTCGCATTAACTTAGCAGCTAGCCCACTAGGGACTACAAAGGTAAATTAGATTTGGGCACCCGTCGATTCAGAGTTAATATGGATATGACCAACTAAGAGACACTAGATTTGCAATTTGCTGTTCAGAGGTAGTCGTATTAACTTGACGGCAATAACTCTAGGCCCTGACGGGGGAAAGGAGAACAAGGTTATAGACTTATTTGTTCAGAGGTGTTAAATTAGACATGATAGTTTAAGTACCATAAAAGGAGAGAGATCTAGGCATCCGTCGGTTCAGAGGTAATATGGACATAACTGATTGGAAGTTACTAGACTCAATCCCTACCGTTCAGAGGTGGCGAACTGGATATAATGACAAAAGAGTAGTCTCTACTGGACTGGAAGATGAGACTTGGTTATCTGTCGGTTCAGAGGTAACATGAACATAACCGATTGAGAAACCACTAAGCTCAGAATTTTTACCGTTCAGAGGTGATAAACTGAACATAATGGTAAAAGAAATAATTCACTGAGGGAAATAGGACTTAATCATAAACTCTGTGAAAAAATTGGTATCTCCTTCGAATGTTATTTGGAAGAAATTATCAGAGGTATATTTTTAATGTGACAACCAGGAAAGTCCACTGAGGACTGAAAAGGGAAATAATAAACTTTGAGGAGAGTTTACCAGAAACTCGCCAAGGAGTTATAAAATGAATCTCATAAGAGATTATATGTCAGAGGTAATCATTATCGTGCTAAAAAGAACTCTGTGGGGATTCGATAGGGAAAGGATTATTCCCTAAAAAGTTGCCACAGGTGATCATTAACGTAACAATCAAATCTCTTACTGGGGAATTAGAAGGAGATTTTGTCAGAAGTGATCATAACAGCTTCTCCACTTAGAGATTTGTAAAGCAACTGGTCAGAGGTATGAAGTTAACTTGACAAGGATTCATTTACTGTTAGAGGTGTTTGAACATAACAATAATTTGAGTGGACCTATCATTCTATTGAAGAGAATGCCAAGTGGAGTTTTATCTACTAGGGATATTAGCAAGATCCATTGGGATACTAAAAAGATTTTAGTGTCAGAGACGTGAGCTTTAAGCATGACAGGTGTGATCTGGTATTGGAAAAATAAATACAGCCTTTTGTGGTCCTACCATTCCATGGGCGGGAATTGGTAGGGGACTTTGGTGAGAAAAGCGGATTAGGTCCCTTAGGATTTTTAGTAAATCCTCAGCTGTCAACGGATTTGGTATGTCTTTTGAGTTGGGCTAACCATGTTGTTTCCCTCAGCATGATGAGTTGTTGAGAATTTTATATTGGGCTTAGAAGCCAATGTTTTCCTCTAGCCTTATTCACCGAAGGCTTCAGATCGTGTCAGATGAAGTGAACGTTTCTGTATTCCACTGGTGACCTCTAAAATTTCTCTGGGAATTAAAAAGTTAAGTCTAAACTTCATGGGAAATTTGTCGGGTAGATCGACATTTCTCGTGGAGCGTCACCTTTTGTTCATCAAGACTTTAGTTCTCAGCTAATCTTCATGTCTAGATATGGAGTACAAACTTCACAGGGAATATATCAAGTAAGTCGAGATTCCTCATGGAGTTTCACTTTTGTTCGTCATAATCAAGGCTTTAGTCAAAGCTGATTATCGAATCTGAACATGAATGTGAAAATATTAGAAAGGTCCTGCAAGGATTCATCATGAACCTTCTTCGATGAATTCGGCTCATTCAAGATTATCGTGAAGCCGAATTGATTTGCCGAAAGAAGAATGCAGAGATGGTTGAAATTGATTCCATCTGTGGAAAGGGACTCCTTAAGGAGATGAAACAGTTAGATGAGTCTGACTTAATGATCAGAGGTGTAATGTTAACATGATCATGTATAGTACTTTTTTGATTAGAGGTATAGTATTAACGTGATCATGAATAGCACTTGTCGTTGATTGGCATCAGGAGGATGTCACCATTTGGATTCACTAGGCGATAAGCTCCACTCGAGTAGATTACCTATACTATGAAAGGTTGTCCTCATTTGATTGGTGGAATGACATATTCCAACCCCCTGCGCATTTTCCGACGTCGTTGGCTGTTGTGTCTCGTCAGGGTCTGGTTGTACTATCACACGTTATTTGCCAGACCTAGTGCCTGTCGGCTATCAAATAGTGGTTGAGACGTCTCCTCTTCAGAGCTGCTGAGAGGAGTTGTTGGTGTGGTGTCATCTGTTGTGAGAGACATTGCAAGCCTTGTTTTTAACTTTGAACTGGCTTGAGTCCCATTGCTTTAGCCGTTGATGGGATAAGATCCATGGCTTTTGGAAGTAGAGTTGACTACCTCCATACTCCCTTTCAGGATAGGAGTTAGGCAGTGGCCTTTTTATATTCTGACTTCAGAGTCAAAACACCTGCTTCGATCAGTGCTTGAATTTTGTCTTTAAGGACATCGCACCTGCAAGTAGGATGATGAACCATCCTATGGAAAAGACAATACTTGAGATCACTCGTTCATCCCACTTCGTCTGAGCGTCTAACCTCTGGCAACTTGAGCTTGTTGTCTTTGTTCAGCAAGTGGAAAAGTGTCACCACATGCTCATCTTTGAAGAAGTATTATCTCTGATACTCCGAAGTCCTATTGGAGTTACCTTTCTTTGATCGAGTTCCTCCATGTAATTCCAATGTTGATGTATCAGAAGATTTGGCCATGTCATGGCTTTTGCTGTTAATTCCGCACCTGCTTTTGGGGGTCTCAAACTTTTAGCTGATTTTTTTAGCTATCTCTGCTTGTTCAATAAGATCCTTCCAAGTTTGGGCTTTGATGGCTCCCATGCGAACTTTCACTTTGTCGAAGAAGTTATGCCTACACGTCTGAAGCAACATAGGCAAAGACATACCTGCAGGGCACATGAGAGAAAGGTTGTGCAATCTTTCTATGTAATCCCGTACAGATTCTCCTCCTTTCTGGATTACCAAAAGGAGTGTGTCTATGGTCACCTTGCTATCATCCTCATAGAATCGGGAGAGATATCAGGTTTCCAATTCAAGCCAAGAAATGATGGAGTTCACGAGGAGACTCCTAAACCAATCAAAGGCTACCCCCTTGAGGGTGCCAATGAATAGTTTAGCCATGATAGCATCACTACCTACTACATTACCAGTTTTCGATTGAAAGTAGTAAATATCTGATTTGGTGAGCTCTTGCCATCATATAAGTGCAGTGTTGGTGGCTTAAATTTTAGCGGATATGGGACTAAATCACATTCCAAGGGGTAAGGACGGACTCTCCTACTTTCTTCAGTTCATCCTTTTGGGTTAGGGATGCGATCTGAGCCTGGATGCCTTTGATCACTTCGGCATCGATTGAAGAGCCCTCTTTTAAATGATCGGTCTTGGGAGGTTCATTATTGTTGTTCTACTCATTTTTATGATTACTACTAGTTGTATTATCATTGTTCCAGTTTGTTAGGAGTTGAACCAATATTTGTTGGATATTGTCCAAGCCTTCTTGCTGGGCCTTGAAAGTCTGCTCCGTACCTCCATGCGATGACGGAGATCATCATCATTGTTGTTATCAGCCATGCTGGCTGATACGAACCTTGCCTGCACAGAGCCGATGGTGGTGGAGGAAGCATAGCCACTGGCTTCTTCTTCATCATCAGACCATTGGAATTGATGTCTCAATAGTTCTAACAACATAGATTCTGATGGAGAAGGTTATCCATGATTACAGGGTATTGCTACCCTGAAATGAGTACCTTGAAAGGCACCCTTTTGTTCGACCAGTACCTGACCTAAACCGAAGCTATAGTTGGGCCCCGGAGAACTAAATGAGAGAGTGCGAACCCCCTGTTTCCTTCTTTAAGATCATAGTAGATCCCTTTCTCTACTTATCATGTTGACATAGGCAGCTATGAGGTGAAACACCTTCACTATCTTCTTCTTTCGAGACTTCGGTTTCTCAGAAGTTTGAACTGACAACCGGTTGAACACCGATTGCTGGCTTGAAGGAGAAGTTGTGGGATTGGTTCCAAACAACAGTGGATGGAATGTACCACCACAGATTAACACCCCGCTTGTCCGCACTGGGATGGCGAGATATGAACTGGCTCTTTGGAGTGGAGTTTCCGCTTGTTACTCAGATAATCCTGCAAGTCTGTGTTATATGGGTCCAACTGATCCAACACGAAGACTCGGGGAAACCGAATGTTCGCCCGCTTGGGTTGAGAAACCTTGACCTTAGCCTTCAAAATTTTCTATTTTGTGATAAGCGAAGCTAGGATTGTTTCGCCTGAAAAAGTAGTTTCGCAAGATGAAGCTATTGTTTTAGCTCTGCCTTTGAAGGCGAGCTTAGCTTTCAAAGCTTTCTTTTTATGATAGGCAAAATTAGGATAGTTTTACCTAAAAGAGTAGCTTCCCAAGGCGATGCTACTGTTTTAGCTCTGCCTTTGAAGGTGAGCTTAGCTCTGTTGCGCAGAGTTCTTCCTGTGAGCGAGGTTGAAATAGCCTCATTGTTAGCACTCAGTGGTGCTTCATTTTTAATCTCGCGGCTAAGATCCTTAGCACCGATTGCTTTAGTTCTAGTCTCATGGCTAAGAACTTTTTTAGCACTTAGTGCTGTCAGTGGAAGCGATGCTGAATCAGCAATGCTTTTAGCAGAAGTGCTTTGGCCTTAGCCTTGCATGATAAGCGAGGCTGAACTCTGTAAAGAGTTGAATTAGCTTCACATAATGAAGCTATCTGAGCACTTAGTGCTTTGGTTTTGCCACTAGCAACGAGCCTAGCACTGCCCAATAGTGCTCATAATGTAAGTGGGGCTGCAGTAGCCTTGTTATTAGCCCAAAGTGCTTTAAACCTAACCTCGCGTGACAGGCAGGGCTTAGCTCTATGAATAGCTGAAATAGTCTTACAGTCAGAGACTATTTTAGCTTCGTAAGAAGCTGAATCAAGAGAACTATCTCTAGCCTCACATGGGACTACAGATTTTGCAATCCACATAGCTTTAGCAGAGGCTGTTTTAGCTTCAGGCACAGTGTTAACATGCTGGCGCGAGGTTATATTTGTCTCTGCTGAGACTGTGTTAAACTTGCATAGAGTCTGTTTAGCTTCGCCTGAGACTGTAACAGGCTTGCAGAGAGCCTTATTTGTCTCAATAGAGACTTGCTTTCAAGAGGTAACCAAAGGGGCTCTGGCTACGCTGACCTCCCTATGCTTGCGCACATATAAGGGGCTTGTGCTACCCCTAGAGAGAAGTTGTTCAAACCTTTCTTGGTCAAAGTGAATGACCAACGTCTCAGCAATAGACGAGAAGGTCTAATCATCGCATTACGATACTTGATTCTCAGCAGTGGAGAATACATTCACAGCGGAGTCGCCATTTTTTTTTCCATTGAAAATTTTGCTATTCGTGGGAAAACTTACAAAAGAGAATGGAGGAGCAAAATTACAAGTATTTCTTTACAAAAAGAAAAAGAAAATTATAAGTAGATCTCCTCTGAGATTTCTAGGCAAGTGTGCCGGTGGGAGTCTAATCAACGCGCGACCACTTTGACCCGTTGATAATGCGAGCGATTAATCTTCGAATACTATTGCTTGAAAATTTCATCTCGCCTGGTTCCAGAGATTCCTTAAGAGGGAGGACGATCTTAGGGTATTAGCATCCTGAATTGATCCTTATATGATTAGAGAAGTAATTCTCTGAATTCTTAAAAGTGAGAGAGTAAATCTCTTGTTGTCTTATGCTTTGAAGCCACCAAAGAAGCTTATACTCTTCAAAAAGTCTCTTGGACTTGAATTTCTTCAAGACTGAGCCTAACCTACTAGTGGACTATTTATAGGTTATTGAGTTATGATCTCCTTAACTATCTCCTCTTAATGAGGGATCATGGGTGTAACTACCCATTAATTCTCCCACTAACTTAGTAGGGCGGTTACTTTCCTCATGTGAAGCTAGCCTCTTCAGGCAAAGCTATCAAGAAAGCTTCAGGAGAAGCTATAATTAGCTTCAGGCGAAGCTGTAAGTTAGCTCTCTGTGGAGCTATGAAGAGCTTCATGCGAAGCTATCAGGAAAGCTTCAGGCGAAGTTAGAATTAGCTTCAGACAAAGTTATAAGATATCTCTTTGTGGAGCTATAAGGAGCTTCATGCGAAGCTAATAAGAAAACTTCAGGCTGTACGCGCACGGAAAAGGTACGAGCTCGAAGTAAGATTTTCTTGAATCAAATTGAAAAATTACAATGGACTAGTATTCCGGTTACAAGGGAGAGAGGATGTTGAGCCTTGAATCCTCCCTTTGTTTAAGGCTGGGTTCTTCGAGTGGCGATAGAGAGTGAATCTTGTTTTCCGTTGACCGGGTGACCGTCTAGACCTTCGGGGAACTTCTCTTCGGCTGGTAGAAGGAGTAGCACAGCTCTGTCTACCAAAACTCTCAAAGAGAAGGTAGGAAAAGGGCAACTTGTACGCAGCAAGCTTGCTGAAGAGTTGAGCTCTCTCTTGCTTCTCTCTTTGTCTGCCTTGTTATCTATCTCTTGTTTCTTGTCTCTTGTTTCTCATTCCTATAGCGGCGGGCTATTTATAGAGGTCTCAGGGGTGAACGTGCCCCCTAAAAGTGCTCCACAATAAGGGGCTAACTTTCCCGCTATGTGGGCGGTGACTGGCCCCATAACCAGGGCGGTTATAACCGAGACGTGGGCCTTGAGACGCGGGTGTTGAGCCCACGCGCCTTGATGCTGAGACGCGGGTGTTGAGCCCCCGCGCCTTGATGCTGAGACGCGGGTTTTGTGCCCACGCGCCTTGATGCTGAGACGCGGGGGTTGAGCCCACGCGCCTTGATGCTGAGACGCGGGTGTTGTGCCCACGCGCCTTGATGCTGAGACGCGGGTGTTGAGCCCACGCGCCTTGATGCTGAGACGCGGGTGTTGAGCCCACGCGCCTTGATGCTGAGACGCTGGTGGCCATCATTAGTCCTGTGTCTAGAACATGAAATTCTGCCTTTTTTAATGGCTTGTCTTTTAATGATTTTTAGACAGCCTACAGAACCCCCTCCAAAGTTTTCGATATTCCGCAGTTAAGTGGGACGGATTTCGAAATACTTTGACTCTAGCTGAGCTCACCCTTATGACTGGACTGTCAATGCTCCGGGTTTGATCTTATCTAGAGTATGGTCTTCGTGAGTGTACTGTAGAACTCTTTGAAGCCATCAGAGTTGATCGAGTTAAGTGTTTAGATACACAGTCTAAACCTCCCCGATTGCTTTAAGTCCATCATGGGTGCACTTTAAGCCAGGAGTGGACAGTCGTCTGCTTGTGCCAGTGTACTGTTGAACTGATTTGCAGAAGTAAGGACTGAACGCCAGTTCTTTTTGAAGAGCGGAGATAGTACTGATTTAAAGACGCGACTTTCATGGGGTGCGTCTTTTGGAAATGAAAACGCGACTGATATTCTATTGGGCAGACGCGATACTAGGCCGGATTGGAAGGACGCGAACTTCGGAGAGACGCATCCTTTTGAGTAAGGACGCGACTTTCTGGACGCGACTATGGCTATGCTGACGGGGCACGTCCATCGAAGAGGTGCGCCTGTTGGGTGCGAATCCGTGCCATGTCATGAGTGCACTTGTTCTGGGGAACCGACAGGACATCTCCTTTTGGCGCGCGGACTTCCCGGTATATTAAATGAGCTGTCCACACGTCAAGCGATGACTCGATGCCGAACCAATCGAGCCACGCGCCGCGTATCTTTGCGAATCTTCGTGCCTATAAATGGCAACAGTCAGAGAGATATCTCTTTCGTCTCGAGCGCATCTGTTAGGATTTTTTGAAAAAGGAGTCTTCTCTGTTCCTTCTCATTTCTTCATCGTCCATCATCGGATTCTTGATTAACGATGGCACCCAAGGCCAAGCCAACTGCATCATCTTCAAAAGCGGCCGTCATCGAGGCCCAGAGGGGCGGTTCCTCCACACAGGAAGCCCCAATCTCAGGTATAATGTCATTAAACTTCGCCATTAATGGAAGTTCATGGACTCCTAAAAATCCCTCTTTTAAAGGAGAACCGTCAACACAGAATGGAAACCACGTTTGATTCTCAGACGCGGTCTTTGAGTTGATAAACAAGGCGCGGGTTTGATGACCCCACCGCTTTTATCCACTTGGGGATGTGCTTGTCTATTGGATATAGAGCGCCAGTAAGCCCTGCACTTCAGATTCTTCACTTAGAATATTTCTAATTGTGAAGGGTTCGGACGCGAATTTGATCCTTGTGTTCTGTGACATCAGGTGCTGGTCTTTTTATGAATCTCGCGCCTGAGTCCAAGTACTTAAAAAAAAAATTTTTTTTTTATAAGTCTTGCAGGCTCCCTGTTTGGCTTCACGGTCGCGGATTTTCAGGTCTGGACGCGGATTTTGGCAATTTCTGCGTCCATTATCTCTTCTGCGTCTGAACGCAGATTTTCAGGCCTGGACGTGGATTTTGACAATTTCTGCGTCCAGTATCTTTTCTGCGTCTGGACTATAGACACTTGAGATTTCTGATTAAGTGTCATCTTCTTCTGCAATGCAACACACTTCTGCCCCACTCTCCAAGAGGCGCCACTTCGGGCACGTAGGTGGTGCTGACCGTGATTTGACCTTTGTGCTGTAAAGGACTGTACCTGTGACTGCTGATGGGTCGCAAGAGTTTAGGAGGAGGCTCTCTAATGTTGACATGGCAACCTTTCGGGAGCTTATGACTGACGCAGCATTCACAACGGATGCTCGCGTTCCGCTGGAGAAGCTTGCCTTCTTCTTTGGAGACCGTATTAGCGAGGGCGGCTATTCCTTGTATGGCGGAGATTATAAATGGCTCCGTCAGATAGGGGGTAGAAGATTCTTTCTCCCAAACATGGAGAGGATGTACCCGCTATCTTATCTTCAACACATGTCCGTTCCTTGGAAAATGAAATGGGAACTCTCCCGATATGTCCCTGAGGTTACTCTTGGCGACCTAGGCTCCAAAAAGGTATATCGCCATGATAGTCATGATAGGGAGGTTCTTGGCCTGTTTCCAGGGCTGCTCAGGACTGATCACCCAGTTGGAGAGACGCCAAAACTTGGCACCACTTTCCTCAACGCGTTCATGAAAGTGGAGGGTGATTTTCCGGTCGAGTTCCGTCCGCCCGGGTGGATCCACTTCACTGAGAGGTATTGGTGGGGCAGGATGGTGAGCTTCGTCCTTGCCGACCTTAGAGGCTTGTTGGAGCAAGCGGAATTGTACCAAGCGGTCAGGGCCGTACAGTATGGTATTCCACCGAGCTCTCAAAACTTTTTTGGGATCCTGGAGCGTTGCAATCCTCTGACGGGGACATTCTTCACTCCGGTCGGGGAGATGGGTCTCGCCTTGCACGAGCTGTACGAGGTCTCAGGGCTGGTAATGGGGGCTTCTCCCTATAAAGATACGTCCCAACCGCTGAGGAGCTTCACCTTATGAAGAAAGGGTCTCCTTGAGTGTACGAGACTTACTGGGAGGTGTTATGTCACTTCCACATCTGCGGCCAGATAACCTCTTGGAGGGCAGGGGGAGTCAAGCAGCTGTCTTGGGCAAGCTACCTGTTCAATGGCGTCAACCAGAAAGACCGTCCGGTGACCCGACTGGCTCCCAACTCCGACGAGGAGATTGCCGACAGGATCAAGGCTTCTATAGACTCCTACACCACGGAGTCGAACGAGGATGTTTTCGAACCTGACACGGTTTTCAAAAGCTTCCATCATCGAGCTCGGATCCCTATCTTCGACCACGCACTGTTGGCGGGCTTCTTAATGCTATGGTTGAAGCACTGTGTGGTGCCAACGCTGCCACATGAAGTCATTGTTGCCGACGTAGTGTACCCAGCGGTGCTACTGGCCTATGGTAGGCCCATAGCCCTTCTCTCGGCCATGGCGGCGAGTATTCAAAGCGGGTTGCGGACGTTAACCCAAAATCTGTGCGAGGCAGGGAAGGCCGTCGACTCCCATGGCAAGGTGATTGTTGACTCGGAGGGGAGGCCGACGATAAAGCGCCCCAACCCTCGGGTTGAGCTTCCCTACACGTACCTAATGGCTTGGTACGTTATGCACTGTCCCTCTCTGATGACGCCGGTATCTTGGTGTGAGGGGTTTATTCCTTTCGTGCAGCGGTTGGAGGGTTCAACCTGGTGTAATACTTATATGTATTACATTCGAAAGTGCGTCATGTCGGCTTCGAACTACCAGCTTAATCGCTGCTTCCCCGCGATTCCTGGTGCATCTTTTGGGGAACAATTTACTGACTCCGTAGGCCAAGATGACTTCACGAGGCTGTCAATGGGGGTTTTCTGGTGGTTGGTCAACATTCGGCCCGGGTATGTGCTTTTTCGGCAAGGGAATTCATGCACGATCGAGCCATATATGCCGAATCGCTTCGCCCGACAGTTCGGCTATGATCAACTATATGTCGGCAACCCCAATGCTCGACTCGCCTTCAGTGAGAATTTGTTCGAAGGTGCTCGGGCTTGGTATTATAGCATGGCCGGAGGGACGGAAGCAACTTTTTGACTGCCTATCAAAGGGCCGAAGGGCCGTACCAGCTTCAGCTTCTGTACTTGGTACTTCTAGGCCAACCAAACACCAGATTTCGCTCTGGAGTATTCATGCATTGAGAGTATCAATGCAGGTTACGAAGCAAGGTCGGGGTCCACTAAACGCTCGCGAGACGTCGAGCAGTATCTGAAGGCTCTTAAGGAGGTTAGAAGGGGGTCGAGGGAGGAGCCGCGAGCAGCAAAAGCTCGACAGGCGGTGGGTAAGCGTCCTCCAGGCTCTACCTCCACTGCTGAGCCTGCCCCAAAGAAGGTCCGGAGAGACTTGACGGCTGCAGTTTCTCCGTCCGAGGACATCCCCTCTGGTGTTGAGGAACCGAGGGAAGAAGAGGCGGATGAGGATGATGCCCCCTTAGTCCATGCCCGCAGGTTGCGCAGCAGGGGCCCCAGGATTGTGGAGGAAGCGGAGCCTGCTGACAAACCCACCACCGCTGACGAGGCCGAGCAGTTCAAAGTCGACATAATGAGCAGAGGCGATGTTGAGAGGCCAGGGGTCTCAGCTCAGCCCGGGGCTTCCTCAGCTCACGAGAGGAGGGATGAGACACAGCAGCCTGAGGTCGACATAATGGGTGACGTTGAGATTCCAGGAGTCTCAACTCAGCCTGGGTCTTCCTCAGCTTACGAGAGGAGGGATGAGGCACAGCAGCCTGAGGTCGACATAATGGGTGACGTTGAGATTCCAGGAGTCTCAACTCAGCCTGGGTCTTCCTCAGCTCACGAGAGGAGGGATGAGGCACAGCAGCCTGGGTCTCCCAGTGTATTCATCTCCAGTGCTCAGACAGTTAACCCCAGCCCTACTACTGGGGTGTTTGGAGGCAAGGCTCCATTTGTCGAGGTCCCTCACGTTGAATTGTCGTCTTCATCATCCGAAGAGGAAATCGATTTTGAGGATGAGGTCGACTTTGGCGATGAACCCGCTCCTCCTGATCCGAGTAAATTCTCACACATCTCGGAGGAGGAAATATATGGGCGTGAGCCGTTGACGACATCACCATTAGTGGCAGTTCTTCCTGCTGAGGCTGCTGAAGGTACACTACTCGCCAAACTCATCCTTCTAACTAGGAGAAGGATTTTGACATTTTCTTTTTTACTTGGCCTCGTGTTGCAGGGTCAGTCATGGTTAGCGAGGCCACTGCTTCCTCCAGATCGAGGAGATGATACAATAATTGGCTCAGCAGGAGAGAGCTGAGTCTCCTCGTACTGGGGTGCTTCAAGAGAGGGCAATCGTCGAAGTCGGGGAGACCTCCACCCTACAGGATTCACCTAAGGACTTGCCACCTTTGGACCCCAGCCAAGTAAGGAAATGTTGGTATAAATGTCTTTCTTTTGCTGTCATGGCTAATATTCTCGTAATTTTGCAGAGGGCATTGAGGAAGTTCAGGCAAGTGCAGAGAGCATTGAGGAAGCTCAGGTAGGAGGAGGTTTGGCGGTCAGTGCCTGCCGGGAGACCACACAGCTCAAGCCTCGGTCGAGGATTCTGAGGAGGTCGAGCTCACTACCCTGTTATCGGCTGTGGAGGTTTCTACGGAGGTAGCACCCCCAGAAGCACCAGTGGCTACTCTTGCTCCTGCCGTACCCGTGGTCAGCCCGACTCTTGCGCCAGAAGAGCCGACCTACATCCCCCACACCGTGATAGAAAGGGGATCGGGGACCACCTCGGGTGATGATACCATGGAGTTCCTGACATGCCAGACGGTGCAGCAATTTTTTGCCTTAATGCGATCATGTATCGATTTTATCCTGTCTGGGGGCAGTTCTTTTGAATTTGCCCAGACGTATCTCGGAAACCTGGTCGAAAACATCAAGTTGGCCGGAGGCCCTTCACTAGCCTAGGCGTGTCTGCTGCTGGTAGAGCAGCTGGGACAAAACCTGAGAGAGCTTCGATCCCTGGAGAATGCCGGCTCATTCCACAAGGCCCAGGAAACTCTAAATAGGCTCCTTGCTGCTCAAGAGCAAGAGCGAAGAGAGGTGGAGGAGCAGATAACCGATAACACCCGTCTTCTCGAAGGTTTCCAGGCTGATCATCAAAGGCTAGCGATCGAGTCCAAGGAATCTGAGATGATCATACAGGCTGCAAAGCAGGCTATCCTTGATTCTCGGGCTGCCATAGCCAGAGCTGAGGCAGTGATTACTATTAACGAACAGAAGCTTGCTACCTCTAAAAAGAGGCTAGCGGAGTTAGAGGCTGCCAAGGCGCAAATTGAAGCAAACCTTTCTGTTCGTTCGTCCAAGCTGGAATCCCTCCGAGTATGAGCGCAGGGATTTTTACCTGAGGCGGACCTGTGGGCCCAAGCTCTCATGGAGGCTGAGAAGGCGCGTCAACATGAGATACATCGCCTTAGAGAGCAAATCCGTTCCTTGGCGAACCAGGACCTTTAGCCTTCTCTTCTTTTCTTTTTTTTTTTGTAAAGAAAAGGACACTCTATTTACCAAGAGTGTTTATATCTACTTTTATCATTTTTTGAATAATAAAAGTCGTTGAAATTTTTGTTCCACCTTCATTGCCCCGTTGTAGATGAATCCAAACTCTCAATCACAGATTTTGGTTGTGCTCCCTTACTGACTGTGGATACTGAACTTAGGTAAAACTAAGTTCTTTTGATGAAACGCAGCGTCAATTCATAAAAAGAGATGCGGCTCTGAGGCACGTGATTCTGACCTGCCAGGGAAGACACGGTTCAAGCAGACGCGGAGGATGCGGCTTTGAGTGTGGTTCATTGGCCGCAATCCTTAACTCTATCCAGACGCAGAGTTCAGGATAATGAGGTCTTACGCTCCTTAACATTAACGTAGTCAGGGACGTGGCGCTGTAGACGCAGCTCCAAGATGCTTGTAAAGGTGGCGGGCTTTTTCTGCTGAAGTCATAAGCCTTAGGACGCAGCTTTATGTGCTTTCCTACTGGGGCCCCTAAAATGTGTCCCTTTTGTTGAGAGACGCGGATCGACTTTGAATCATCCAAGAGACGCGAAGGATCTTCTAACTTGGAATGAAGGAGGACGCCGATTTTTATTTTGAGAAAAGAGGGGACGCGGGTCTTTGGACGCAGCTCTCACACCTGCGTTTTGGCACGATTTCCCAGGCGTTATAAACAGCCTGTCATAAAGATTTTGTGAAATCTTTGAACGTCAAGTCTCCGTTGACGATTGGGAACCCACATCATCCGTTATTTCCCGAAGCGGTTTGTCCACGCGTCAGTTCTTCATTGGGCTTAGGCGTTAATGCCTTTTAATGCCAATACGGCGCTGGCGGTTGGAAACCAGCGTCTTCGACGCTTCCCGAAGTGACGCTCCACGCGTCAGCCTCCCATTGGGCTTTGACAGTCGTGCAGTCATTAAGGCTGACGGTTCCAATTGATGAACCATTGACTACGGTTATTATGGGCTGCCTATAAATAGGGGCTCCTCTTCTCCCTTTAACAGTCCATACTTAGACTGTGTTCTTCTTGAGAGCGAGTGCTCTGAGAGACTCTGTCTTCTCCCTTTTTGAGAGACTCTATCTTGTCCCTTCAAAAACCCTATCAGGGGTTTGCCTCCATGGACGAGGATGACCCAGAGCTTCCATGCTTCTATTTGATCTCTTCAGTAGATTACCACTGTCAAGTGATTTCAATGATAGGAAGCGTCTCCCTGAGCACCTTTTACGTCCGCGCCTCAATGCAGAGAGTTCAACTCTTAACAGAGGCCTCTGCGGGTATGCCATACCTACTTACCATGACATTTTAGATCCAACCAAGTTTGAATTTTAGTATATCTTTTAGAGAGATATCATCTGGACTTTCTTGCGAAGTCGTGGTTGGTGCATTCCTCTTCTGGAATTTGCGCCATCGACTTAAACTTTTTTGAACGCAAGTATTGAAGTATTGGTACCTGGCCGCGGGCTTTGCACACAGAGCTCGCGTCTTGAGGCCACTGACTTGGAAGAATTTCAATTCGGGTCGAAGGTTTCAGGCCTGAACTTTTGCAACTCCTGTTCCTCCAACAGAGAGATGGCAATTTTTGGCGTCTGATTCTCTGCGCGCCTTGTATCTTAGACGCGGATGTGAAATTAGATCGCGTTTGAATTCTGTGTGTATCACAGTCTTGCTCGCGTCTGTTTGCAGGAATCTGGCCCAACGTGCGGGTCATTCCCGCGTCTGCAGTCTTCAGCAATAACCGCGTTTGTGACTTAGTTTTCTTCTGTCGAAGTATACTAAGCTCTGAATTGTCTAATTCCCTTGTTTGCTTCTTGTAGGTAGGCTTGATCATCCTTTTTCACGTTCGCTGGGCCCGTGGGAGAATATATCGGCGGGCGAACTTGTTCGATATTCGTCCACAAGGGAAGAAATCACAGTCTCCGTCGTCCACAAGGGAAGAAATCATGGTCCCTGACGGGGACTTAACCCTCGCCAAGATCTCATTGGACGCGATGCACCAGTCATGCTTGCGGGCTGGTTACGGTCACAGTGGGTATGGCGGCGGGGGTTGCAGTGGATACAGTGGTGGGTAGCATCCCCTGTGAGGTTTTAAAACCTCCTCTCTTACCCCAGAAGTGACATCGAGGAAACTCCATGCTCATTGGACGATCTTCTGGCGGAAGAGATGTTCATCAACGAAGGATCACACCCCCACTTTGGATGGAGATGTTCGACGGATCATAACCCGGCTTCGGATGGTCAGGTGAGATCAGAAGATTCTGTTGCCATCGGACCTCAAGAACCACCATTGTTCTCGATCAACCAGAGACTTCTTCGATGTTTACATCATGCATCGTGGTGCAACCAGCTTCTGATCGTTACCACAATGTCCGATCCTACTTTGGCGCCCTTCCAAGCATCCTGTACTCGGAATAACATGCAGCTGAGGAGCGAGTGCAACCTCTGAGAGAGAGAGAGACTTCTTTGTACTCCTTAACTGTAACACTCAATCTTATTGTATAAGAGAGCGTTTTTGTATCACTTTCATGTGTCTGGATATAAATAAAAGTGACACTTTTCTTTTTCTCCTTCTATTGTCTTGAACTTTTTCTTTTAGTCAGACGCATAGAAGCAAAGGATTTTGACTTGTCAAAACTATGATGATAATTTCAAACAGTCAAACTTTTTAGAGAGAAATCCTATTTTGGAACTCCCCAATGCTGTCAGAGGTGTAATATTAACTTGACAAGAGATAAGACAATTTTGTGGACCTGTCAATCTATAAAGGAGAATGACAAGTGAGACTCGTACCCCCAGGGAAAATGGGCTTTCATCAAGGTTTAGGATTCACTTGATTAAGCTCAGCTGGGGATTTGAAGGAAAACACTGTTAATGGTGTAGTATTAACCTAACAATGTGTTTAGGTAGACTTGTTATTCTATTGAGGAGAATAGCAAGTGAATCTAGATCTGTGGGGAATCTAAGAAGGTTTTTACCGTTAGAGGTGTGATATTAACTTAACGGGTTAAATGTAGTCCTGTCAGAAATATGATGTTAACCTGACAAGGATGTGAGTCATGTTGGCCCAAGAGGTTACACTCTCCATTTGTCTTTTGGTTTTGATGATGACAAACCAAATATGAGCTATTTGGTACTAACAAGTTTGTTAAGATGAGTTTCAGGTTTTGTACCATGTTTAGAGACCATTCGCTTAGCTATTGCAAGAACTTCTAAGTTCCACAAAGCAAGGAAGGCAAATTGCACATCAAGGAAGGATCATAGAAGAGAAGGCACTAGCAAGGCATTGGATGGCTCAAAGACTTGAAGATAGCTCAAGAAGTCTTCATGTAATTTGTTTTTCAGTTTATAGTATGTTAAAGAATAGTGGATAGGTTTGAAGCTCTATCACACACGCTTTTGCGCACATGCTCATTCCAAAATATTTTTTATAAATTATACAAAAATATTTTGCCTACAAGTTTTTGCCTACAGATACATCTTTATATTTTATACTATTCCCTGTTCAAAAGTATTTTTGTTAAAATCAAAATCCTCTTTGTTTTCTTTTCTAAAATTGATTTTTGACCTGATCCGGTCGACCGGGGCAGTCGACCGAGTCTGTGTCAGTCTGGTCCGGTCGACCGGACCAGTCGACCGCGGTTCTGGCAGATGCACGTATCCGTGTGCATGTCTGCCAGTCGACCGGGGCGGTCGACCGATATATTGTTTTTGCTCACAGGTTTTCTCAGTCGACCGGGTCGGTCGACCGCTAGCCTATAACGGTCGGATTTTTGAACTACCGGTCGACCGGCCCAGTCGACCGATGTGTCCGTTGAACAGTAACGGGCAGATTTTAAGTGAGCTGTTTATTTTTGTCTTTTGTTCTTAAAAATTCGTTTAAGGATATATTTTGAGTTAATTACCTCCTAAACATCAGTAATTATATCTTATCCCTAAACCCTAGCCCTCTCCTATAAATAGGGGTGTTTGGAGAGAGATTTGTAACAACAATTTTGCTAGAAAATTCAAAAGTTTAAGGCTTTCAAAAGAGACTTGTTTCTTGGTTTTTGTGCTGAATTTCTCACTGATTTTCTGAAGGGTTTTCAAATACTCTCTGATTTAATTTTCTTTCTTCACTTACAACAAGAGCTTCATTCCTACTCAATATTCTCTAAGGACCTTTGTAAGGGAAGAGATATTTGAAAGAGAGAGTTTGTGGTCTTTTGACTACCAAGGAAATTACTTGTACTTGAGATTGTAGGAGTTGGGTACTCCATTGTATTTGAGATCTTTGTAATAGTGGAAGTGGTCGGAATCCTTCTGGGGAAGGCGGGGAGTAGAGCTGGGTGCTCGAACCTCGATAACATATCCTTGTGTTTGCGATTGGTTTACTTTTCTTGTTCTTACACTCCTTACTCTACTTTGCTTGCACTTATTAATTGCTCATCATATTCATTGTCATACTAAATTGCTTGCATTCATCTTGTGATTCTTGATTGGTGATTGTTGTAGTTTTAAATTCTTAATTTCCCTTAAATTAGCATCATCACCTATTCACCTCCTCTCTAGGTGATTTTCAATTGGTATCAGAGCTTGGACTCTAGGTTTGGCTTAACATCCATAGAGAGATCCTTAAAACTTGCTAATCAACATTTTCATTTCATTCATTCATCACTAGTAAACATGGCCGACAACATTAAATCCCCACCTAAATTTGATGGACTCAATTTTCCAATTTGGAAGGTTAGGATGACTATATTTTTGCAATCTTTGGGTAGCTTAGTAGCCAAGTCCTTGACCAAACCTATGAAGCACCCGATGGTGATGAGAGCACTTGGACCGACCTTGACTTTAAACTATATGAGGCTAACTCCAAGGCCCAAAACTCCCTATTAACCGCCTTGAATGAGGATGACCTTACACGGGTAATTCATTGCCAATCCGCCTATGAGATTTGGCAACACTTATTGGTCACACACGAGGGGACTTCACAAGTCAAGAGAGCTAAGATAGATCTGTTGAGGTCCCAATATGAGTCATTTAAAATGCTTGATGATGAGTCTATTGATAGTATGGCTACAAGGTTTACTAAAATCACTAATGGTCTTTCTTCCTTAGGTGATGACATCTCCAACGATCAAAAGGTGCGGAAAGTAATTCGGGCTCTTCCTTCATCATGGGAGATCAAGGCCACCACCTTGAAGGAGTTGAACGACAAGGACGAGATGGACCTCATTAGTCTCATTGGGAACCTAAAGACCCATGAGATGGAGAAGAAGGCAAGAGAAGAGGCCACTACTTCAAAGAAGAAATCCATACCCTTCAAGACTTCATCCACCAATGATGACGATGAAGTTGACGAAGAAGAAGATGAGGAGCTTACTCTACTTGTTCGCAACGTCAAGAGGATGTACCGGAAGAACAAGCTCAACTTCCGGAGAAAATTTGAAGGCAAAGAGGAGCGGAGGATCATATGCTACAATTGCCGCAAACCCGGACATAACATGGCGGATTGTCCGGAGTTCAAGAAGAAAATGACTTCCTCCTTCAAGCCAAAGAAGCCGGAGGAAAAGAAAGCTTACAAAGCTACGTGGGATTCGGAAAGCGAGTCCGAAGAGGAGGTGGATCAAGCTAATATGTGTTTCATGGCAAACACACCCAAGG
Source organism: Agave tequilana (assembly GCA_038442645.1). Classification (NCBI taxonomy): domain Eukaryota; kingdom Viridiplantae; phylum Streptophyta; class Magnoliopsida; order Asparagales; family Asparagaceae; genus Agave; species Agave tequilana. The sequence goes on from JAVJIF010032028.1 coordinate 30,475, forward strand.
TAACCCCTCAATCCCTTGATGATGAAGATGATGATGTAAGTAAGGAAGTTCTAGTGCATGCTTTTGTAGAACTTTCTGAAACTTATGATAATAAGAAACTTGAATGCATAAAATTACAAAAAGAAGTTGCTTTTCTTAAGAATCAACTTGCCATTGTTTCTAAAGAAAAAGATGATGTTTCTTCTAATTTCATTTCCATGCAAAAAGAATTTTGTGCCTACAAGAGTTCTTGTAAGGCAAAATCTCCTATTATTGATATAAAAGAAATTTCTTCTTTTAAATCTAAAATAAATGATTTTGAAAAAGTTTTAAAGGATTGTGCTTTTAACACTAAGAAACTTGAGGACATGTTTTCTAAAAAGCACACTTCACATGCTAAGACTCCTCATGCTCACACTACAAATAACACTCCTCATGCTAAATCTTTTCATGCTCAAAATTCTCATGCTCACAAATCACACACTCACTATACTTTTAAATATGGTAGAGTGTATAGATGTACTTATTGTGGTAAGAATGGACATTTGGCTAAATTTTGCTATGACCAAGTAAATAGAACCAATAATCTTGTTTGGGTCAATGAAACTAACTCTCTAGGACCCAAGAAAATGTGGGTACCAAAATCAAGTCCTAAATTATTTGATGTAGGTACACACCAAGGCTCCAAGACGTAGGGAGCGGTGGTACCTTGATAGTGGTTGTTCAAGACACATGACATGGGACATCAATAACTTTACAACCCTATCAAGGTACATGGAAGGTGGCACCGTCACCTTCGGGGATGACTCCAAAGGAACTATCATCGGTATGGGTAACATTCAAATTGGTGCATCTCCTATTATAGAAAATGTTATTTTAGTAGATGGTTTAAAACATAATTTGCTTAGCATTAGTCAACTTTGTGACCGTGGACTTAAAGTTGTTTTTGATGATACTTCTTGCAAGATTTTTGATGTTAAATCTAATGATTGTATTCTTACCGGTTTTCGTGATAATAATGTTTATATTATTGACATGCTTAATTTAGATTGTTCTACTAAATGCTTGAATGCTTTTGATGAAAATTCTTGGCTTTGGCATAGAAGATTAGGACATGCATCTTTTGACCATATTTCTAGGATTAATTCAAAGGAATTGGTGAAGGGTATACCTTACTTGAATTTTGAGAAAGACCGCATTTGTGGTGCGTGCCAACTTGGGAAACAAACCAAGTCTTCCTTTAAACCAATCAAGGATATCATGTCAACTAGGCCTTTAGAATTAATTCATATGGATCTTTTTGGACCAACTAAAACTAAAAGTTTAAATGGAAGTAGATTTGCATTTGTTTTGGTTGATGATTTTTCCCGTTTTACTTGGGTTTTCTTTTTGCAAAATAAAGATCAAACTTTTTCTCATTTTAAGATTTTTCGAAAAAGAGTTGAAAAAGAAAAGGGTTTTCCGATTTTGAGGATAAGAAGTGATAGAGGTGGTGAGTTTATTAACCAACTCTTCATGACTTATTGTGATGAAAAGGGAATTAAGCATGAAACGTCTTGTCCTAGAACTCCACAACAAAATGGAGTTGTAGAAAGGAAAAATAGAACACTTCAAGAGATGGCTAGGACAATGATAAGTGAATATGACCTCCCTCAATATTTATGGGCCGAGGCCGTAAACACCGCATGCTATATATCGAATCGTATTTATTTATGCAAAAATTCTTCAAAAACTTCTTTTAAAATGTATCATTCTAGAAAACCAAATGTTGCATATTTTAAAGTTTTTGGATGCTAGTGTTTTGTTTTGAATACTAAGGATAATTTGGGTAAATTTGATGCTAAGGCTTATGAGGCTATCTTTGTTGGATATTCCTCTACTAGCAAAGCATATAGAGTTTTCATTAGATCTTCTCAAACCATTGAAGAATCCATGCATGTTAAATTTGAAGAATCTAATGTGTTTGTTGAGAATGTTGTAGAGATTGAACCATTAGGTGAAGACATGGAGAGACTATCCTTGAATGACTCACCCGCTCAAGAAGAAAAGCTAGATCCTATTGGTGAAGTTCGAGAGGATAAGGATGAAAGCTCTCAACCGCTTCCTAAAGCTTGGAGATACGCTACAAATCATCCGAAGGAGCTCATCTTGGGTGATGCATCTAGAGGAGTCACTACGCGCTCCAAACTCCATGACCTATGTGGTAACTTTGCTTTCATTTCTCATTTTGAACCCAAAGGCATTCTCGAAGCCGAGACGGACCCATATTGGTTGCTTGCCATGCAAGAGGAACTCAATCAATTTGAGCGCAACCAAGTTTGGCACCTTGTTCCTAAGCCCCACGATAGACCAATAATTGGTACTAAGTGGATCTTTAGAAACAAGATGGATGAGTCCGGAAATGTCATTAGGAATAAAGCTAGGTTAGTGACCCAAGGTTACACTCAAGTTGAAGGAATTGACTTTGAGGAGACCTTTGCACCCGTAGCACGGCTTGAAGCCATACGGATGACACTACCTTTTGCATGTTTTAAAAATTTTAAACTTTTTCAAATGGATGTGAAAAGTGCATTTTTGAATGGTTTTATTAATGAAGAAGTTTATGTTTCTCAACCTCCCGGTTTTGTTGATCATGTTCATCCCGATTTTGTTTTTAAACTTGATAAAGCTTTGTATGGATTGAAACAAGCTCCAAGAGCTTGGTATGAAAGGCTTTCTAGTTTTCTCATTTCAAATGATTTTATTAAAGGCAAAGTAGACACAACTCTTTTTACTAAGCATGTTGATAATGATATTTTAATTGTGCAAATTTATGTTGATGATATAATTTTTGGATCTACTAATGAGCTTTTATGCAAGGATTTTGAGAAGGTCATGCAACTTGAATTTGAAATGTCTTCAATGGGTGAGCTCAATTTCTTCCTTGGACTCCAAATCAAGCAATTGCAAGACGGAACCTTCATTAACCAAGCCAAGTACGCAAAGGAGCTAGTAAAGAAGTTTGGGCTTGAAGGATCAAAGGCTTGCAACACTCCAATGGCAACTACAACCAAGCTTGATAAGGACGAACAAGGTAAAAATGTTGATATTAAATTATATAGAAGCATGATAGGAAGTCTTTTATATTTGACGGCAAGTAGGCCGGATATCATGTTTAGTGTGTGTCTTTGTGCTAGATTTCAATCGTGTCCTAAAGAGTCTCATCTTATTGCGGTAAAACGCATTATTCGTTATATTAAGGGCACTATTGGAATGGGTCTTTGGTATCCGAAAACTAGAGATTTTTCAATGACTAGCTATTCGGATGCCGACTATGCGGGTTGTAGAGTAGATAGAAAGAGTACTAGTGGGACATGTCAATTTCTTGGTAATTGTCTTGTTTCATGGTCCTCTAGGAAACAAAATTTCGTTGCTCTCTCAACCGCCGAGGCGGAGTATGTTGCCGCGGGGGCTTGTTGTGCACAAGTCCTTTGGATGAAACATACTCTCCTTGATTTTGATTTGCACTTTGATCATATAAAAATATTTTGTGATAATACTAGTACTATACACATGACCAAAAATGCAAATCAACATAGTAAGACCAAGCACATTGAAATTAGATATCACTTTCTTAGAGATCATTTTGAGAAAGGTGATATAGATATTGATTATGTTTTCACGGATTTACAACTAGCCGATATTTTCACTAAACCTCTTGATTTTGCTAGATTTTCGTTTATTTGTGGAGAACTTAATGTTTGTATTATTGAATAGACATGTTTTTCATAACCCTTTTTGATGTATGACAAAAGGGGGGAGAATAAGTTTACATGACAAAAATAAGTTCATTTGGTCTTGGTTCCATATGAATTTATATGCTTTAATTTTAAAGATTTGTTTTATGAGTTTTATGTTTATGTATGTATGAGTTTTTGAATTTATGTATTTTGAGAATTCTTGTGTTTTGTCTCAATTTCTTTCTATTGGTATCAAGTGCATAAATCTTTTGTTTTTAAATGAATTCTTGTGTTTTAAGCTTAAGTGTCTTTTTATATAGCATAATTTGAGGGGGAGTTTTCTCCTCCCCTATATTTTTGTTTATAGCCTATTTGTTTTGTCATCATCAAAAAGGGGAGATTGTTGGCCCAAGAGGTTACACTCTCCATTTGTCTTTTGGTTTCGATGATGACAAACCAAATATGAGCTATTTGGTACTAACAAGTTTGTTAAGATGAGTTTCAGGTTTTGTACCATGTTTAGAGACCATTCGCTTAGCTATTGCAAGAACTTCTAAGTTCCACAAAGCAAGGAAGGCAAATTGCACATCAAGGAAGGATCATAGAAGAGAAGGCACTAGCAAGGCATTGGATGGCTCAAAGACTTGAAGATAGCTCAAGAAGTCTTCATGTAATTTGTTTTTCAGTTTATAGTATGTTAAAGAATAGTGGATAGGTTTGAAGCTCTATCACACACGCTTTTGCGCACATGCTCATTCCAAAATAATTTCTTATAAATTATACAAAAATATTTTGCTTACAAGTTTTTGCCTACAGATACATCTTTATATTTTATATTATTTCCTGTTCAAAAGTATTTTTGTTAAAATCAAAATCCTCTTTGTTTTCTTTTCTAAAATTGATTTTTGACCTGATCCGGTCGACCGGGGCAGTCGACCGAGTCTGTGTCAGTCTGGTCCGGTCGACCGGACCAGTCGACCGCGGTTCTGGCAGATGCACGTATCCGTGTGCATGTCTGCCAGTCGACCGGGGCGGTCGACCGATATATTATTTTTGCTCACAGGTTTTCTCAGTCGACCGGGTCGGTCGACCGCTAGCCTATAACGGTCGGATTTTTGAACTACCGGTCGACCGGCCCAGTCGACCGATGTGTCCGTTGAACAGTAACGGGCAGATTTTAAGTGAGCTGTTTATTTTTGTCTTTTGTTCTTAAAAATTCGTTTAAGGATATATTTTGAGTTAATTACCTCCTAAACATTAGTAATTATATCTTATCCCTAAACCCTAGCCCTCTCCTATAAATAGGGGTGTTTGGAGAGAGATTTGTAACAACAATTTTTGCTAGAAAATTCAAAAGTTTAAGGCTTTCAAAAGAGACTTGTTTCTTAGTTTTTGTGCTGAATTTCTCACTGATTTTCTGAAGGGTTTTCAAATACTCTCTGATTTAATTTTCTTTCTTCACTTACAACAAGAGCTTCATTCCTACTCAATATTCTCTAAGGACCTTTGTAAGGGAAGAGATATTTGAAAGAGAGAGTTTGTGGTCTTTTGACTACCAAGAAAATTACTTGTACTTGAGATTGTAGAAGTTGGGTACTCCATTGTATTTGAGATCTTTGTGATAGTGGAAGTGGTCGGAATCCTTCTGGGGAAGGCGGGGAGTAGAGCTGGGTGCTCGAACCTCGATAACATATCCTTGTGTTTGCGATTGGTTTACTTTTCTTGTTCTTACACTCCTTACTCTACTTTGCTTGCACTTATTAATTGCTCATCATATTCATTGTCATACTAAATTGCTTGCATTCATCTTGTGATTCTTGATTGGTGATTGTTGTAGTTTTAAATTCTTAAATTGCCCTTAAATTAGCATCATCACCTATTCACCCCCCCCTCTAGGTGATTTTCAAGTCAGAGGTGTGATATTAACCTGACTCAGAATACTTCAGTTTCATTTGAGAAAACAGAAGTGTCACTGACATAGGTGTGATGTTTAACTTGACAGTGAGGGCAATGCTAGAGGTGTAATGTTGAACTTGGCATTGGTCATCTCGACTCCGATACGGAAGTTCGAGGGAAATTCATTGTCATAGGTGTATTGTTGAACTTAACAATGAATTGGATGCTAGAGGTATGATGTTGAACTTAGCATCATCCATTTCGGCTTCGACATGGAAGCCTGGAGGAAAGTGACTGTCAGAGGTGTGGTATTAATCTTGGCAGAAACTCGATGTACTGTTTAGAAGTGTAATGTTAACTTAACAGTAATTTGTCAGAGGTGTGATATTAACTTGACAGAAATTGATTTGCGATAGGAGCAATTTGAGGACCTGTCATCCTATTGATGAGAATGGACAAGTGGAGTTTGAAGTGCCAGAGGTATAGTGTTAACTTGGAAACAACTGTATTTTGTAGACCTACCATTCTGTGGATGAGAATTGGTAAGGGATTTTGGAGGGGAGAGTAGAGTTGAGTCCACTTAGGATTTTTAGCAAACCCTCAGTTATCAACGGATTTGAGGTGCCTTTACCAACTACCGTTTGAGTTGGGCTAGCCATGCTATTCACCTCAGCATGATGAGTTGTCGAAGATTTTTGTTGGGCTTAAAAGCCAACGTTTTCCTCTATCCTTAGCCATCGGAGGCGGCGGATGTTAATGAAGAAGCTCTTCTTGTTTTGATCAGAGGTGTACTTTTAACTTGATCGGGGGAGGAGTACTATTAAGAATAGTACTTCTTCAAGAATCTGCCATTGATCGGCATCATGAGTGTATCGCCATTTGAAGTTATGAGACGATATGACCCATTTGAGTAGACTGACTCTACTACAAATGGCCCTTCCCATTTGGGTTGGAATTTTTCTTTTGTCTTGTGCGTCATTACCATGGTCTTTTGACGGCTAAGACAAGATCGCCTTTCTTGAAAGTTCGCATTTTAACTTTCTTGTTGAAGGCTCTGGTAATTCGAGCCTGGTAGAGCTCGATTTGCTGTTGGGCCTGCAGACGCTTATCATCTAAGGCTTCCAATTCTTGGAGTCGCTGTCGATGCTTCTCCTCTGTTGTCATCTCTGCTGTCAGGGCGGCGCGTAGAGATGGAATTTAGATTTCGAGTGGAAGCACGGCTTCACACCCATATACCAAAGAAAACGGCGTGGCTTTAGTCGGGGTTCGCACAGTTGTGCGGTAAGCCCATAAGCATTCACCCAGCTTGTCGTCCCAGTCACGTTGACTTTTCGAGACAAATTTCTTGAGAAGCTTACCAATGGTCTTATTGAAAGCTTCTGCGAGGCCATTAGCGGCAGGATAATATGTCGTTGAGGACACACTCTGGATTCTGAACTTAGCGCAGAATCTCTGGAAAGCCTGGCTGATGAACTGGAGTCCATTGTCATGGACAATTCGCCGAGGTACACCAAAACGGTAAATGACGTGATGCTTTACGAACTTGATCACGTTAGACGATTTTACCTCCTTCAAAGGGATGGCCTCGGCCCATTTAGAGAAGTAATCGGTTATTGCCAAAATGAACCGATGTCCTTTTGATGATGGTGGGCTGATAGGGCCAACTACATCCATCCCCCACATTTCAAATGGCCAGGTAGAGGTCGTAGAATGGAGGTACTCTGGTGCTTGATGGATTAAATCGCCATGCACTTGGCAAGCGTGACATCTTTTAGCATAAGTGACGGCGTCGGCAATCATCTTGGGCCAATAGTAACCCAACCTTTGGAGTCGATGTGCCAATTTTGGGCCGGGTTGGTGAGCTCCACACATGCCGTCGTGGGCTTCTTTCAATACCTCTTGAGCCTCCTTTGGTGAGAGGCACCTGAGCAAGATCCCGTCATGCGATCGACGATACAATGTCCGTGTAATCGCATTGTAGTAAAATTTAGGGGCTTTCCTTCGAATGGCAGCCGCTTCCTTGGCGTCCTCAGGCAGGATGCCGTACAAGACATAGTCGATATAGGGGAATCGCCAGTCTTCAAGCTCTGGCCCGGTTGACAATTCCAGGGCTTCTTTGCCTTGACACTCTCCCTTTGACCCCTGATAGTCTTCGAGGGCGGTTCTCGGGCAATACAGGTCGTGGCTGTAGACGAATACTTTCTCCATTGCTCCAGCTGGAAGAGCTAAAGAGGCCGCGAGGGATGCCAGTGCATCTGCATGCGCATTTTGCTTGCGTGGTACATGGTCGATGTAGAAGTTCGTAAACTTCCCAGCCATGTGGACAGTTGCGTTGTAATAGGGTACTAGGTCTTCATGTCTGACTTCGTACTCCCCGCGAACCTGGCTAACGATGAGTTTGGAGTCACCATATGCCTCGAGATTTTTAACGTCAATCTCATCGGCGAGTTGCATCCCAATCAAAAGAGCATTGTACTCCGCCACATTGTTGGAACACGGCTCAGTTAATGAGACAGCTCGAGGAATCACATAGTTCTGTGGGGAGACAAGTACTACTCCTACCCCTGCTACTAGGTGTCCTTTTGGGCTCGTTCTGGACGCACCATCAAAGAAAAGTTACCACACCTGCCTTTCAAAGGATGTCTGGGTCTGGCAGGCTTCAGCGACCTCGTCTGGGAGATCGTCGTAAAGCTTGGTTACCCTCGGATCTGGATGCTCAGCCAGGAAATCCGCCACCGCTTGTCCCTTCACAGCTTTTTGTGGTAAAAAGTGCATTTCATATTGAGATAGCAATATGGCCCATTTTGCCAGCCGGCCGTTCAATGATGAAGGCTTAGTCATAAGTAACCTCAGGGGGTTGACTTTTGATATGACGTTTATAGTTTGGCCTACCAGATAGTGTCGCATTTTCTGAATAGCGAACACTAATGCCAAACATTCCTTCTCGATCGGATTATACCGATGTTCGGCTCCTATCATTTTCTACTCAGATAGTAGATTGCTCGCTCTCGTCCTTGATCATCATTCTGAGCTAGTAGAGCTCCCAAAGAATGATCCATTGCCCGGACGTACACCAGGAAAGGCTTTCTGAATACCGGAGCTGCAAGGACTGGTGGTTGGGTGAGGTATTGCTTGATTTCCTCAAATGCTTGTTGGCAAGCGTCATCCCAAATGAACGAGACACCCTTCTTCATTAACTTAGCGAAGGGTTGGCATCTTCCAGAGAGGTTTGAGATGAACCTGCGGATGTACGCCAATCGTCCTTGTAATCCCCTGAGTTCCTTGAGATTTCTTGGAGGCTGCATCTCCTGGATAGCTTGAACCTTTTTCGGGTCCAAATGGATCCCAGTGGAGGTTACAATGAATCCTAAGAATTTACCACTGGCCACTCCCAGGAAGGATTTGTTGGGATTCATCTTCAATCGATGAGCCCGCATGATGTCGAAGACCACCTTCAGGTCAGCTATGTGATTACCCTTAGTGCGACTTTTTACCGCAATATCATCAACATAACATTCTACCGTTTTGCGTATTTGCTGCTGGAAAATGGCGTTCATGGCCCTCTGATAGGTTACCCCCGCATTCTTCAGTCCGAAGGGCATGACGGTATAGCAATAAACCCCCAATGGTGTCCTGAAGGAGGTGTGCTTTTCGTCGTCAGGATACATTTTGATTTGATTGTATCCTGAAAACTCGTCCATGAAGGACATTCGTTCGAATCCGCAGGTATTGTCAATCATAACATCTGTGATTGGCAATGGGAATTCGTCTTTGGGACAAGCCTCATTTAGATCACGGAAGTCGATGCAGATCCGGATCTTTCCGTTTTTCTTAGCAACGGGGACGATGTTGGCTACCCAATCGGGATGTTGCTCTTCCCTGATGAAGCCAGAATCTATAAGCTTTCTGACTTCTGATTGAATTGCCTCCATTATCTCTGGACGGAACCGTCGCTGTTATTGTTTAACAGGCTTTACGTCCGGATTGATGTTGAGGCGGTGCATAGCCACCTGAGGATTAAGTCCAGGCATGTCTTCGTAATTCCAAGCGAAGACATCTCTGTACTCTTGAACAAGAGATATTAGATCCTTTTTCTCTGACGGTGACAGGCCGTCGCTTATGAAGATAGGCTTAGGATTAGCCTCATCTCCTAGATTAATCTGAACAATCTTGTCTTCTGTGGGTGGTTCGCGCTGTTCAAAGCGGGTGTCCCACAGAGTGTTTAAATGTCTGATCCAAGGATCTGCATCGGATCGGATCATTTCTTCATCTTCATCTTCCAGATGGCTTGTTGAAACCATGTGCACCGAAAGTTCTTTGAAGATGTTGCCGACACTAGCATCTGACTCCCATGATGACGTGCCTGAAGAGTATTTATGGCCAAATGAGCCCCCGGAATCAGAGGCTGATGGAGTCGGAGTTGATACATAGCCCAACCCCCTGCGCGTCCGATGATAATAATCGGGTGCTTTTCCTTTTAGCACAAAGGATCGAAGTAGCGTCCTCCGTCCTTTGCCGAAGTTCAACCCGAGTCTGCTGGTGAGGTCATACCCCATGTTTTTCATCATTCTGAGTGTCTTTGGCTCATAATGACCGAACTGAGGGGATTCCTGCTCACTTTCTGATTCTTCATGATTCATTGGTTCGGATTCAATTCGTCAGAAGAGAATTGGTCTTTGGCCCTTCCTTCTCGCTGGAACCATGAATATTGATTGTTGCACATCGTCGACATTTCGACATGTTTTAAAGGACGATTTCACTGGTACATGCAACGATGTCAAAGCATCCATTGCCGACCAGAGATCGTCATCCATGTCGGTACTAGTGTCTGACGGCACTGAATCAGAAGCAAACATAGAAAAAATACGCTAAATCTAATTCTTCATTAATGTACCAACCGCCTACATCGTCGGTGGTATTATTAACATCGAGCTTATCAATGCTCGTTACAGGTGGATCTAGCTCCCACACACACTTATCTTCCTCCAGCTCGGTGTCGGCTTCATTGCCAGAGTCTGGTTCCTCCGGTTGCGGGACTTCATCCGTCTCCACGGGATCTTGGTACAGTAAGGAGTCTGTGAAATAATTCTCGACCCCTTTGAATGGATGCCTTTCGGCAATCAATGTCTGCACCTTTCCACCCTCGTCAATGTATTTCATGACTTGATGGAGAGTGGAGGAAACGATGGAGTTGCGGTGAATCCACGGTCGTCCCAGCAATAGGTTGTAGGAAGTGTCGGCATCAATGACGTAGCATGTCACTTCCGACTTTAAACTTCCAATCTGGCATTTGAGCTTGATCTTCCCCATCGGACGGGTCCTGTTGGCATTGAACCCATAGATAGTTGACTGGGTAGGGCTCAAACGATGAGTAGGGATGCCCAGATGTTGCATGACCCGGCGAGGCATAATGCTCAATGCGGACCCTGGATCTACCTGAATGCGGTTCACTTCGGATGATCCAATATACCCTGTGAAGTACAGGGGTCGATCATGCTTCCCTTTTACCTGCATATCCTCTGCCATGAAGGTGATGCAGGGGGCATTCTGGGAGGTGTGGAGACAATTCTCTACATCTTCCTCCATTGGCACCTGGGTCATGAAGACCTCAGCATTTGCCAGAGCCTCTTGTAGAGCTTCTCTGGTTGACTTCGACAGCCTAAGAAGCTCATACAAGGTAATCCGCGCCGGGATGTTGGCCAATTGAGCCAGGACATCAAAGCGGTAAGGCGTCGTAGATCCTTCCGCGATGCCTTTTTGAAGGGCTCGAGAAAATCGAATCTCCTTCTGTTTCTCCACGGGTTGTTTTGTGGAGGGCTTGGCTGGCTCTGCAGCTGGTTGTGGAGGGGTTGCCGCCGTTTCGTCATACTGCTTCAAGTAGGGCTGTCCTGAGTGGGTGTCCGCCACCAGCCGACCGGGTTCTGCGGCCAGAACTATTGTCTCCTCTTCCGAGTCGGTTAGCGAAGGAATATCGGTATCTGCTTCTTGAGAAGAGGCACACACCACATTGCAAGATGACACCTTTGCCTTGCCCTTGGACTTCTTGTTAGTTACAGTAGTCCATTGCTGGGCGTCAACAAGGTCAGGGTGGAGCCACATGATTTCCCCTCGAGGCGTAGGAACAGGTATCAGGCCTTTCTCTTGTTGCTGGTGAGGATCTGTGTTGATCACTCTTAGCTCTCCTTTCGGAACAGGGACCAACCCTGAAGGCGTTGGGGGTTGTCTTCCGAACTGGAGAACTGACGTCATGTTAGTCGTCACCTTCTTCTACTCTGGTCGGAGTTTTAATACCTCCGCGTCAATCAGGGCCTGAAGGATGTCCTTGAAGACGTAGCAGCTTTTGGTGGGGGTGTCCCAACATCCTGTGGTATAAGCAGTAATTGGGATTATCGGTTTTACCGACTTCTTCAGGGCGTCTGGCTTCAGGGAGCTTTAGTCTATTGCTCTTGTTGAGTAGCTTAAAGAGCGAGTCGACATGTTCCTTCTTGAAAGAATACTGCTTGTTGGCGCGTGGCTGGCTTGAAGAGCCACTCGCCTTGACCAGTTGAGGTTTGGCGGGAGATTTGGTCTCCGTTGCCAAATTATCCTTCCGCTTTGTCTGGAGGGATGTGTCTGGCGCACGCCTGGTTGACCTCTCTGGCCGTGGCTTCCCTTCTTCTGCCCTGACGTGGGCAACAATCTCCTCAGCCTGTTCACCTTGTTGGACCAACTGCTTCCAGGTGCGGCTTTCAGCAACTCCTATTTGAGCAAGGAGTGAGGTTTGGAGATTGTGGCGACATGTTTCTACCAGGGTGACTTGGGTCATGCCGCTCGGACATCGAAGTGCCACATTCCGAAATCTTTCCACGAAAGATTTGACGGACTCTCCCTTTTGCTGTTTGGTAGCCAAAAGGGTGGGCATCGTGACTTCCGAGTCGTCTTCGAAGAAGCGCGTTAGGAATAGCTTCTCCAAATCACCCCAGTTCTTGATGGAGCCCTCCGGGAGTTTCATAAACCATTCGAAGGCGAGCCCTTTCAGGGTTCCAATGAACAGACGTACCAAGATGGCATCATTGTCTACTACATTCCCTGTTTGGGATTTAAAGTAGTAGAGGTGTTGGTTGGGTAACCCCTTCCCATAGAATGCTTGGAGGGTTGGAGCCTTAAACTTGGGCGGGTATGGAACCAAGTCCCACTCGGCCGGATAAGGCGGATCACTCCCGCTTCCTGGAGGCCTTTACGGTTGGTGAGGGCCTTAAGGCGTTACTCTAATTGATTCATTCTTTCGGAATGAATCTTCCCCTGATTTTGGTCGTCTTTCCCTTGCGACGAGGATTTGGACGAGGTCGAGGTGGACTTCTCTCCATCAGGATGCACAGAAGACGAGCTTTCTCCCTCTTTTTTCTTGCCCTTAGACTTTTTAGGGGGAGATTTCTTCCTGTCTTCGAGCAACTGCGCAAGTATCTGCTTGAGAGAGTCGATGGATTCTTGCTGAGCACGAATCATCTCAAGTTGTTCCTTCTGGGCCTGGGCTTGCAGCTCCAGGCGCCGGGCCGTCTCCTCAGGAGTGCTTGTCATGTAGATGAAGGCCTCCTTCTCGATGGAAGAATTCGAGGCCTGCGATTCTGCTACAGCAGAATGAGAGTCATTCATTTTGACGCCCCGGGCCAGGGCATTATAATCGATCGGGGGAATGGCCCCGGTCCGGGTACGAGTGTGTCGATACACTCCTTCCGGTTCAGAGTCAGACTCGTCAGAGTTGACTGCAGGCTGTTTTCCTCTGCTCCTGCTTTTCATATTCGCAGTGAGCTCTGGGTATTCAGCGTCAGAGAACATCCTCCGCCTATGAGAGCGTCTTCTTTTGGCTGACGGGGGTATCAGGGTTAGCTGTCTAACTAAAGACTGCTGGTACGCACCTGAACCACAACGGCACTCGGAGAGCATAGAGATGAGCCGTTGGCAGCAACATGAGGAAGTGACCTGATTGGCACTTCTTTTCTTCGTCAAGTAATCCCTCAAATCCACGGGAGGGGGATCGAAGAGATTAACCTCGCAACGTCGAAGACGGGAGGCATCTATAAGCTGTACAACCTGGACGCGGGTTTCAAGGACGCGACTTTCGCGCCGCGGCTGTAAGACGCGCGTCTAGCATCTCTGTTGAGACGAGACGCGATTGTCGCGTTGCCGCCTAGTGCATCGGGGCAGAAGAGTTTGAGAGAGAGTGGGTTGTTGGGCCCCACGCCTATGGGGGCGTGCCTCTTGCGCTTGACGAGGCGCAGAGGTTTCACCTTGGCGTTTGATAAGCTGGTCTTCAGAGGACCTAACTTGGGGAGTCTCGTGTTTGGGCCGCCAAACGCGGACTTCGCGCGCTGGATGCAGCGCAGCTAAGACGCCAGTTTGTGCGTTGTGTGCAGCCTCAGTTGGACAGTCAGAAGTTCCAACTTGAAGCTGACGCGCACGCCTCCTCTGACGACGCTCAGCATTTCGGTTGCGTCGTGGAGGTGAAGAGAGACCAACGACGACCTGATGCTGAACACCAGAGATTTTGGCCACGCGGGTCTCCTGAGAGACGCTGACGCGTGTGTTCCACGCGGCGCGGTTGGTCGCAACGGCAGTTGTGCCCGAGACCACGCGGGCCTCCTGAGAGGCGTTGGCGCGTGTATCCTGCTTGGCACAGTTGGTAGCAGTGGCGCCCGAGAGAGCCTCAGATCGGGCTTCGGGGCTATTTCCCGTCGAGACCCTGCGGCAGACGCGGGTCCTTAGGCTCTTGGAGCCGGAAGAGAGAAACTCTTCGTACTTCGCCTGGTCGAACTCGACAACTAGCGATTCGACCATCTTCCCCTTACGGAGGATGTCACCTTGCGCCACGATTTGCTCGTCGGTAACAAATGAAGTCCCCAGCGGAGTCGCCATCTCTTATACGCGCACGAAAAAGGTACGAGCTCGAAGTAAGATTTCCTTGAATCAAATTGAAAAGTTACAACGGACTAGTATTCCGGTTACAAGGGAGAGAGGATGTTGAGCCTTGAATCCTCCCTTTGTTTAAGGCTAGGTTCTTCGAGTGGCGATGGAGAGTGAATCTTATTCTCCGTTGACCGGGTGACCGTCTAGACCTTCGGGGATCTTCTCTTCGGCTGGTAGAAGGAGTAGCACAGCTCTGTCTACCAAAACTCTCAAAGAGAAGGTAGGCAAAGGGCAACTTGTACGCAGCAAGCTTGCTGAAGAGTTGAGCTCTCTCTTGCTTCTCTCTTTGTCTGCCTTGTTGTCTATCTCTTGTTTCTTGTCTCTTGTTTCTCATTCCTATAGCGGCGGGCTATTTATAAAGGTCTCAGGGGTGAACGTGCCCCCTAAAAGTGCTCCACAATGAGGGGCTAACTTCCCCGCTATGTGGGCGGTGACTGGCCCCATAACCAGGGCGGTTATAACCGAGACGTGGGCCTTGAGACGCGGGTGTTGAGCCCACGCGCCTTGATGCTGAGACGCGGGTGTTGAGCCCCCGCGCCTTGATGCTGAGACGCGGGTGTTGTGCCCACGCGCCTTGATGCTGAGACGCGGGTGTTGAGCCCACGCGCCTTGATGCTGAGACGCGGGTGTTGAGCCCACGCGCCTTGATGCTGAGACGCGGGTGTTGTGCCCACGCGCCTTGATGCTGAGACGCAGGTGTTGAGCCCACGCGCCTTGATGCTAAGACGCGGGTGGCCATCATTAGTCCTGCGTCTAGAACCTGAAATTCTGCCTTTTTTAATGGCTTGTCTTTTAATGATTTTTAGACAGCCTACACAGGCGAAGCTAGAATTAGTTTCAGGCGAAATTGTAAGTTAGCTCTCTGTGGAGCTATGAAGAGCTTCAAGCGAAGCTATCAAGAAAGATTCAAGCGAAGTTAGAATTAGCTTCAGGCGAAACTGTAAGTTAGATCTCTGTGGAGAGCTTCAAAGCGAATCTAGACAAACTTAGCCTCTCAGGTGAGGCTATCCTCTTGTACTCATGCGAGGCTAAGTGTTGAGCTAACTTAGCATCTTACGCATACTTAGATCTCTTCAAAGGCAATCTTGGCTTACTGTTTACTTCACTAGATCAGTAGTGTCCAAGTCGCTGATTTATCCCCCAAGGATGGGTAGAAACTAATCGTCAGCTTGTCTGCAACTTTTCTTTTATAAATGTCGACAAGTTGACATCGTTCAGACCGGTTAAAAAGCTGTCTGAGATTTTGTCTTTTTTAAGTGTCAACAGCTCCCATCCAATTTGATAAAAGCACCCATCAAATTTTCAATAATGGCAAAATTACCCCCACCCCTCATTCTTCTTCTTTTCCTCCTTCCAGCCCCCTCAGGCACCAGCAGCCCTCCGTCTCCACCTCCTTCTTTCAGCCCCCATCGGCCAACCCCTCACCTCCACACCCTCCCCCGCCCTCCCCGTCGACCCCCACCGACCTCCCTCCCTTCCCTCCTCCCTCCCTCTCCCCTCTCTGCTGACCCCCACCGACCTCTCTTCCCTTTCTCCCCCCGGCCGACCTCCCTTACTGCCAGCCTTCCCCTCCCCCTCTCCCTTCTCCCCTACCCACTTTTCAACCATGTTTGGTTGAACATATACAGATCTATTCGGCCAGACGTGGCTGAACAGATACAGATCTGTTTGGTCGAATAGCAGATTGGGGGGAGGGGGAGGCAGTAAAAGGGGAAGGGTGATGGGGATTGGTGGGAGGGCGATGGCGGCGGTCCTCGTGAGGAAGAGGAGGATGGATAGCGGTGGTGGCGCCACGACAGCGAAGGAGAAGGGAAAGAGAAAGTGAGGGCATTTTAGTCTTTTACTCTTAGGTAAAAGCTGTCCAAAATATAAATGATAGTTATATAAATACTGAGTGTATGCCTCTCTCACTTTGGCAGGTGGCAATATCCGTGCCCATAGAAAACCCAAATCCCCTCTTAAAAAGAAGCGTTTTCTTTTTCAAAACACCTATTGTAGCTAATCAGATGGTTGCTGATGGTATAATCCCTATGGTGAAAGAGAACATTCGTACTACTACAAAGTGGATGAAGGGCATAGAGGAGAACACTTCTCCAATGCCATCCAATGAGAATCAACAAGTATCCGTATCGAATATGTATCATATACATACATATATACATACATACATACATACGTATGTACACACACACGCACTATGATCTATTTAAAAATCAGTACATCAAGCTCATAACATAGCTATGGCTGTGAAAGCGATGCCCACGCGCTACATGTCCTCCAAAGCTATCAATTTTTTCCTCAAAAAAATAGGTTTGCTTTCTTATGTTCAATACTTGTGCTCTTAATGCTACCTGAATTTCTCAGTGGCCTCAATACATTCTAGGATCGAATCTGGCCCTTGTTTCTTTGGAAAAATTGCTTTTAGGTCCCCAGGGAGTTTGACTTGTGTCAAAAACTTTCTGGAGAAAAAAATGGTGTTAAAACCCCCAATACATGATTTAATTAATCCAAGTCCCCGGGTACGCTTTGCGTAGGCATGTGGGTCTTCAGCTCTATTTGAAAGACCAAAATGCCTCTCTGTTGTTATTTTGTACTACAGACTCTTTGATGACATTTATTTTATACTTTTCAGAGAGCACTTGTTTTACTGTACAATTCAAAATTTACGAAGCACTTGTTTTGTTGTCCGCTTCAAAATTTATTGTTAACTTGATCAAAATATTTAAAAAATATTAAAATATTTGAAAAATAAAAATAAATGAAAATAAAAAAGTAATTAATGGCTTATTTTATAAAAAAATTTAGTCTCTACTGTTTATAAAACAAAAATCATTTAACATATGAATATTTATTAATTTATTTTTTACTTGTTTGTTTATGTTTTTTTGTTAATTAAAAAATATGTATTAGACGAAAAATTAATATAAATTGTCCAGCTTAGAGGCAGTGCGACAATCTCTTAGGCGGAAGCTTGGAGGTAGATGAATTTATTTATTAAAAATTCATCACAAATTTATAACTCGGACGCATACTGTTCACTTTTGAGTTTGTGATATAAAAAGTCAGGACAAAGATTTATGAATCATACTGTCTACTTTTGTGCTTTTCTGTCTATATATTAAATAATTTATCTACTTTCTTAACTCTTCTGTCCACCATTAAAAAGTTGAAAAGAAATGCATAAAAGTAGATAACAATTGACGAAAGTGGACAGAAAAAACGAAAGTTGGACAGAAATTGATGAAAGTGGACATAAAAAGAGTTAGATGGACATAAAAAGAGAAAATTGGACAGAAATTGACGAAATGAACAGAAAAGAAGTAAGGTGAATATAAAAGAGAAATTTGGATAGAAAGGTAGTATGTGGACATAAAAGAAAACGTTGGATAAAAATTGACGAAGGTGGACAAAAAGGGAGTGAGGTGGACATAAAAGAAAAAAGTTGGACAGAAATTGACTAAGTGGACAGAAAGAGATTAAAGTGGACATAAAAGGTCCTATTTTATGTTATGTAACATAGCGTGGTAAATTATCTAGATGATCACATGAAGGTGGAGACATTCAAGCGAACTTATGCTCCAACGCTATATCTTATTACCGATTTGGACAAGTTAAAGGTACCATTCTCCAATATTTTGTCCACCTTAGTATAGTTATGTCCACTATATACTCACATTTTGGAATATATGTCCAAGTTTAGGAATATATGTTGACATTTCCAAGTAAATGTCCACATTTTCGAAAACATGTTCACTTTATAAAATATATGCCATTTTTTCTCATTAGTATTCAATGTTTATACTTTGGTACTAAATTTGAAACTAATCTACTTAGTAATCAAATTGCAAATGTGAGATTTTTTTTTATTTTGTATTTATCTATAGATTTTGGAATATATGTCCACATTTTGAAAAATGTCCAAAAATTGGGATATACGTCCACCTTTTGGACTATATGTCCACATTTTGAAAGAAATGTCCATTTTGGAGTATATGTCGACCTTTTTAATTAAATATCCACAAGTAAATATCCACATTTTCAAAAATATGTTCATCATATGAAATATATGTCATTTTTTCTCATTACTATCCAATGTTTATACTTTGGTACTAACTTTGGTACTAATCCTAGTTAGTAATCAAATTGGAAATGTGAGATTTTTTGTTTTGTATTTATTTATAAATTTTGGAATATATATCTACATTTTGGAAAAAAAATGTCCACCTTTTTGGACTCTATATCCACCTTTTCGAATATATGTCCACATTTTTAAAAAATATTTTGGGAACTTGAATACCAGGTATAATATATGTCCATATTTTTGAAAATGTGTCTAACTATTGGAATATATGTCCACATTTTGGGAACATAACTATCTTTTGGAATATACGACCACAAAATATAAACAATCTTCACAACCAAAAAACTGTATCTAAGTTTCAAAATTTGTTTTCTGCTCAGGATTATAACAAGCCAACGGAGACTCACGGAACTCGCCGGAGTCAGAGAAGCTTGGTGTTGTGATCTTTACAGATCGGGGGCTTCACAGATCGAGTGTTGGACAGAAATTAATAAAAAAGATAAACAAACGAATAAGTGAAAACATAAATAAATATTCATATGTTAAATGATTTTTATTATATAAACAATAGAGGTTAAATGATTTACAAATCAAGTCATTAATTATTTTTTCATTTATTTTTATTTTTTAAATATTTAAATAATTTTTTATAAATATTTTGATCAAGTTAACAAAAAATTTTGAAGTGGAAAAATTAAAATTGAAGTGGACAGCAAAACAATTGCTTTAATAACTTTGAATTGAACAACAAAACAATTAAAGTAACTGTCATCAAAGATTCCGTAGTACATCACGTGGGCCAATTAAAGAGAAAATGACAGCACATGGATCAATTAAAGTAAGGATAATATGGGCAATATGAATATATATCAAGTCATGTATTGAGATAGGGACCTGCAAATAAAAGAAACTTGATCAAAAGACTTTTTGACATGATTTTTTTTCTCCAGAGAATTTTGACACAAGTCAAACTCGACCTAAAAGCAATTCCCCCTTTTTTTTTTCCCTCTGTTGACATGGGCTCTTCTCTATGAACAGCTCACTGTGGTATTCGTGAAGGTCCAAAAGGCCCCAGAGTGGACAAGAGACCCAATGATCCTGCTCTTGCTTCGTATTTTTTTTTATCTCAAAAAAAAATATCCATTTTCATCCAAGTCTGAAGCCGCTTCCAGATTAGGAAATTCCCTCCATCAACCTCTTTAAACTTTCCGATGATCGTAAAACTATACAGATTAGAAAAGAAGTAATCAGAGTCTTGGTCACAGATCCATCCCATAAGTTTGTTGGTCACTTCTGAATACATCAGCAATTACAAAACCTTTTTTTTTTTGGTTTTTAAAAGAAAGAAATAGTCGAAATGCAGAGACAGCGTTTGAAGCTGCAATCTTAGCAAAGTGTCACAAATTATGAACTACCTCAGTAATAAACAGTGAATGGTTTTGTTCTAGTGATCAGCTCACATTATATCGTGAAATTAAAGTCGCTGATTGCGCTTTGGCGCAATCCAATGCAATAAAATTGTATAAAACCATCATCTGTATAAATAAAAAATACGTCGTCTCATCATCCCAAAGCCTCGCTGCTTTCATCTGTAACTCTATCATTGCAATGATACGTGGCCTCATCAACACAGCGCGATTTAGCTTCGGCATCGTCATCTCCACACTCCGAAGCTACACTAACATTGCAGCTCTCCATCTGCACACTATCTACAACTTCATCTGGAGGTGTGCCATGGAGCTGCTCGGAGTTATCAGCCCTGCAAGCTGCATTCAGATCTTCTTTCTTCACAACATTGAAAACAATCCCGTTGTGGATCCTTTCATGCTGCAGCAAGTCCCCATCGGAAACTATGATGCTGTTAGTGCTCGACTGCGTGGACGCCGAGCCCTCAATCTCTTCTTCCCTTGGCTCAACCTCGAGATCCTGAATGAATTTGGCAGCGGAAGCTGTCCTCATCAGAGGACCCCCGGACCTCGTCCAGCAATTCAGTTCTATGCTCTCTGATTCGCTGTCGCTGCCATCATACGCACTTCTTGCGAATCGAGCATGCTGGGTGCTCATTTGGTGGATTGCGGCAGCAGCATCCGCGAGAAAATCCTCCTCGATGGAGCCTGTAGAATTCTCTCTTGCGAGGCGATTCCAGGAAGGGATTCTCCGCGATGGATTGACCTTGACAGTGGTGGCGACCCCGTGGGATGCAGCAGCCCGAGCTGCGTTCCTCTTTAGCCTTCGCATGTGGTTCAAGAGGGCGACACACTCGTCAAGAGCAAGCTCGATGGCGCAGTTTGCTTTTATAGCAGATAGTTTCTCCCAGGTGCACCTCCTTCCTTGATTTGCAGCCTTTTGAAGCTCCATATAAGATGGGTTTTGTATAATCTTCGAATACTGATAGCAGGAGACAGAAAAAATAGGAAAAAAAACAAGCTAAAATGTTTAATTTGTTAAGTTTCAGTAATTCTGATTTTAAGAGAAATATGAAGAAAATACCTGTGCAAGTGTAGCAGGCATTACTACAGTGACATCTCCCTCCCAATCTTGAGCAAATAATTTGGCAATCCCTCCCAGTGGAAAACCAAGCTCTAGAATCTGATGGCATCTATGTTTAACCTCCATTTCGACAAGATGAGCAAGCTATACACAAAAAATTTCACAATTAGAATCATCGACAAATCGAAGGATAAATCCATAACTTCATGAAGTGTATGAGGTATTTGTATTACCTTGGCAGCAAAATTGCCTCCATAAGCTGTCACAAGTTCCTTCATCCTCAGCAATGGTGCAATGTGAGGGTTGGCTTGGCTAACAATGAAATGGTTGACATTGAACAACTCCTTCAGCTGAATCATCGGCAAATCAATCTCCAGACTCCCATCCCTCCATCGCCGAGCTGAACCAGCCGACTCCTCCGGCCCATCAAGAAACGGGGCGTGGAAAGGAACGATGTCTCCAAACCGATCTTTCGCCATCAGCTCCTGAGCCTCAAACAGACCAGGGAACGCGCAGGAGGCGGTCACCGCGCTCCATATCACCACGTGTGGCGATGTCAAGTAGTTGAGGCACCTCGGCGGCTCGTGCTTCCTCGGGGAGCAGACCGTGATGCCGAGCACTCGGCCGGTCATGTCGTATGCCTCTTGGAATGTCAGGTTGCTGGTGAGGTGCCTCAGCATCCTCTGCAGCTGCGTGATGTCGTGAACTGCGCCCAGCGTCATGATCCTCTTCACCACTGCAAACACCCCGCCCATCTGATCGAAAAGCTGCAGAGAATGCGAGGTGTCCTCAAAGAAGGTCTCGAGCTCGGGCCATGATCGCGTCGCCACAATGGAGCACATGATGGAGCCGACACTAGACCCCGCGATTATCCGAGGCAGGAGCTTGTGCTCCACTAGCGTCTTCACTACTCCGACATGAAAAGCTCCGAGTGACGCCCCGCCGCTCAGGAGCAACGCAGTCCTGCCGTAAGCATGCCGAGTCTCGTGCATGAATGCGAGTTTCTCTTCCAAAAGCAAGTCTTCGCATTCTGAATCAC
Source organism: Agave tequilana (assembly GCA_038442645.1). NCBI lineage: Eukaryota > Viridiplantae > Streptophyta > Magnoliopsida > Asparagales > Asparagaceae > Agave > Agave tequilana. The sequence continues at coordinate 52,622 of JAVJIF010032028.1, forward strand.
ATATCATGTTCAATTGTGTCGATACTCGTCGATGTATTCCTTTATGAGTTTTGGCACCTGTGTTTTGTTCAAAATCTTGTCATTTAGAGCGAAATAAGGATGAAATCGAGCTTCATACATAAATCACGCGTCTTGAAATTCAAAATTGGCCACAGATTTCAAATCGCATCATATTCAAATTTCAGGAATTTTCTGAAATTTGATTGAAGAATTCGATTGCTATTACCTGGAGCCTGCCCTTGTGCAGCTTGGGATTGCACATGTTCCCCAAATTTCTGACCAGATCCGCCCTCATACAGAACACGACGTCTCTCAGCGTTCCGTCTTCTCTCCGGTGGCGGAGCTCCCTCAGCTTGTTCCTGACCAGCTCCTCGTCGTACAGATCCCCTTCGCTCCGCCTCCCCGCCTCCCTCTCCATCATCCTCGCCGCGTGGGCCCACTCCTCGTACGTCACCGCGGTCTTCATCATGTTCCCCCAAAACTTTCTTCGGTACGCCGACTCCGCTCGCGATCGGACGTTGGTGGATCGCTTGAGGAGGAAGGCGAGGAGGGTGATGCCGACGAGGATCCCCTGCGCGTTGCGCGGGTGGAAGACGGCGAGGGCGGCGGAGAGGAGGCGGCGGAGCTGGGTGAGGGAGGGGAGGTAGAGGACGCGGAGGGCGACGGTGCGGCCGAGCAGGGAGGTGGGGCCGATTGGGAAGAAGGACACCCTCGCTTCACTGCTGCTGTCCATTTTTTCCTCTTAATTTGAATTTTGACGTTGATCATGGATTCATGATGATGATCAGATGAGTTATTTATAAACGGAGATGGATTTTGTGCTGAAAGAGGGAGAGAGCTCTCTCTTCTCTTGCACGGAACCGGGGATGGCAAGAGCACAGGTAGACAGCGTTCTGTTAGAGAGGGGCCCGCGTGTCAGATGGCGGGTGAGAAGTTGGGGGACTGGGAGGCCGGTGTCTTTAATGGAGATTTTTAGCGGGTCTCGCGAGGAACTGAAATGAGAGAGAGACTCGGATCGTCGAGGAGCAGAGAGAGGGAGAATGAGCCTGGGATCACTGGTCCGCAGATTATGCCACATGGCTCTATCCAATTGGACTCTTTCCTCGCTTCCATTAAACTTTCCTTGCCGCCCTCTGTTTTAGATAAATGTAACTCATATATTAGATTGTGAGTTAGACATAAATCACTTTTAGATTTTAAAAATAGAGAAAGGATGGTGATTCATTAACAAATGGCCCTCATGTTTGTCTTTTTATAATACATAACCAAGTTTATTATTTGGAGCTTTATTTTTAAGATGTTATATTAATATAATAATAATTGATAAGACATCTCAAAAGATATAATTTTTACTTTTCGTTTTTTGGTCAGGCACAAGAATTAAAAGTTTGCAGAGAATTGAAGTTTAAACAGTGAAGTAAAAGTAGTATTGAAAATAATAAAAGTGTATTGGGAATAGTAAAACTAATATTGGGAATGATAAAAGCGTATTGGGAGGAGTGAAACTAATATTGGGAATGATAAATGTGATATTGAAATTTAAAATGGACTATTAATTTGAAACAAAATTTTGATTAAAAAACACGCTACTATTTCTAGATGGAGGGAGTATCATAAAAGAACTCAATTATTACTCAAATTTGCGAGGTCAACGTCTCACCCCTATTTTTGATATTGTGTGGATCTTTAAAAAAAAATGTAAAACATAAGAAAATATATATGATAATCAAGTATGGACCAAGTGAAGTGCCTGTGTTACTCATTTTTGATATTGTGGGATGTAAAAGAAAATGCAAACATAAAAAAATATAGACGATGAAACTGTCTCATATTGACAAATGTGTATGTTTTATTCCATTTTCTTTTTGAGTTATTCTTATATGTACCCCTCAAATCTTGTCTATTTTGAAATTATTTTTAAAATCTTCATATTTCTATAATTTACCTCTCAAATCCTTTCATATTTTTAAAATTATGCGTAACGTTAGTTAAAAAGTATCAAAATTAAATTTCCAGTTAAATTTTTGTGAAAATTTAAATTTACCCCTACTGCATTGTCTCTCTTCCTCCCCTTATTGCAGAAAGCTCCGGCGAAGTCCGCGAGGTAGCCGGGGTTCATGAAGGTGCGGACGCCGTAGATCTTGAAAAGACGTCACCTCTTGCTGTCGGAGCAGAGATCACCGCGCGCCTGGTGGACAAAAAAGTAAAAGAGTAATTAAAGAAATTTAATTAATATTTAATTAGAAGGATATTAAAGAAATTTTTTAAAAAAATAATCAAATATTCTATTTTAATACTTTTTAAAAGTAAGTTTAAAATATGAAAAAATTTAAAGAGTAATTTTAAAAATATAATAATTTAGAAGATAATTGAGAACATTGAGGAGGATTGACGTAGAAGTAACCCTTACCCTTCTGGTTGCCAAAACTAGAGAGCGTTGGTCCGTGACCCAGTAGCCAGATCAGCACTATTCTGTTAGTATTACGCATCCCAAAGGCCTGAAGAAATCACTAGGTATGGTTGGGATAAGGACTTTGAAAGTGACATATTGCTATCCAACTTTGCAAGTAACAAGTGTAGGAGCGGGACAAGAAAACAACAAGCGCAAGCCCAAGATCTCCAAGTGTCGGATGGCCCGGAAAAGCTGTAGGATTTGACCTGAGACCTCAATTTCTTTCCCCTTTACTTCTCTTATTTATAAAATTATTAATCATGGAAACCTATTTGGGTTCCATCTGTACTGGATCTGGAGAATTTATTTATTTAATTTTAACTAATATAAATACAAACACAAATACAAACTGTGCTTGTGCTAGACGCGTGTCTTTAGCAAACCGCAATTGTACTGACTAACAAGTTTTCGTCGTCTCTTAAATCCATTGTTACTCTCTCCCTTCTTGCTTTCCCAAAATCATTGTCACAATATCTTGTTTCGCTCGTTCTAAGGCGAAACAGTCGGCTTTCAAAGATCTTTCTTTTGTCTCAAGGAAACTGGGTCTTCTATTTAGGGGTGCGACCCGGGCTGGGTCAGCCCGGCAACCCGCATGGACTAGTACCATGAGCAGAGGCAGACCCAAAGCTGGGGCGGTAGCCCGGCCCATTTTTTTTCAAAAATTTTTATTTTTGTTCTTTTTCAGATATTGTGTTAGACCCCCTTCTATTTTGGCTTTCTTTTAGCAAATTTATTACTAGTTCCACTCCTGATTTAGTGGAGAATACTGTTTTATTCTTTTGAGAAATGCATATAATTCATAAGTATATGTTAAAAAAATTGCAGCCCGCCTCAAATTTATACCTGGTTCCGCCCCGGCCTGTGAGGGCCTGGGCCTAGTCCCGGCCCCGACCCGCCTCTACCCGGGACGTCTTACTGCGTCCCACGGAATATGCTTTTACTAGTATTCGATCCCAATTCCTCCTGTGTCCAAATGATGCGTCCAAATCACAATGTTAAATTGAGGAACTTGGAAAAAAGAAAAAGAAGTCCAAACTTATCTTTGCACTTTTTCGATTTTTTTTATAATAAAATCGAGCTGGCCTGGCCCGACCTGGGGCTGGCCTGGACCCTGGGTTGTGGCTTAGTCCCCCCCCAAAGGGGACCGGCCCGGGGCCGGGCCGCCTAGTTTTCTCGGGCGGCTCCGTGCGTGGCCCGGCCTTAGTCTGGGCCCAACGGGAGCGAGATCGGGTCGGGCCAAACCCGACCCGTTGGCGTCCCCACTTCTATTGCGTGTTTGGTTGCAAGGAAGTGGGCGGAAGTAAGTAAACGGGGAAGTATAATTGCTCACTTCCCTATCTACCCAAGCACCGAAAAAAGAAAATGAGAAAACTTCTTTTCCTTTTCTCTTTTCCCTTTTACACAATCACTTGCTTACTTCTACTGTGCTATAGTTAATTTTGTGATCATGAAAATCTTGTTTGTAACAAGTTGTAATTTAAAACAGTTAATTTTGTGATCATGTAAATCTTAGTTGCATTCTAATTGCAATCTAATTTTTATTTTTCTTAATTGTTTTTTATTTTAATATTATTTTGCGGTCAACTTGGCCAACTTTTCTATTTCCAGTTTCACATTATCATCCAAACACCAGAAAAGACATAATATTTTTCAAATCACACTTTTCAACAATATTCAAACACCAAAAAATTCACTAACCAATTTTCAAATTTTAAAGAGAACTATTACTTCTTCCCCACTTACTTCTAACCCTAACCAAACAGCCCTAACATGGCAACATTGTTGATATGGATGTCAAACTCTTTTCAGTGAAGATGCGACGCCGCGCTCAAACCGGGACATGCTTGTGGTGAAAAGTTGGTTTTGACAAGCATTAAAAGATGACAATGTTTAGTGCCGGTCCAAATTGTTCGAGTTAGAGAGGCCTGAAACTTTAAACAACAAAAGAAGAGAGAGACAAAAAAAAAAAAGGAGAACATGTATAGCATGAGCACGCTTGTGCACTTTATAAATCTTGATCAACCAACAAAGTAGCTTTTACTATACTTTTCATGCTTTTTTTTGTTCTTTTTTCGCAAGGGAGTTTGCTGGCAAAAGAAGAAAGGGGACAAAGGGAGAACATTTGAGTACATTATCTTCTAGATGATTTAGTCTTTTTGACTTCTGTTTCGTGGTGTGAAACGGGATGGGTCGGGTCGGGCCCGTCCCGGATTTAGCGGGCCGAAAATCGTGCCGGGCCAAGCCTACACCCGCCCCCAAAATCCGGGCGGCCCAGCCCAGCCCGGCCCCAGTCCCCCTAATAGGGACGGGCACGGCCCGGAGACCTAGCTGGGCTGGGCCGAGCCAGACTCGGGTCAGGCCGGGCCGGCCCGCGTCTTTTAAAAACTCTTTAAAATTTAATTAAAATTCAAAAAAAAAAAAACTAAAAAGAATCTAAAAATTCTTTAAAAAATTCAAACAATTTTTGACAAAATTGATACAAGTTGTAAAATGTAAATGTAAATTTTTTTATTGATAAACCAATAGATTGAATAAATTGTTACAAATACAAATGAATAATATAAATAAAAAGATAAAATTACAAATGTAGTACGTAAATTGAAATTTAAATATAAATTGATACAAATACAAATATAAAAGATCTTCATTTATTCACTCATCTTCTAGAGAGTTTTCAATGATTTCATCTACTGTTTTATTCTGCCTTCTCGTCTCCACATCGAGCCAATCTTTACTGCAGATGCTCATCTCAATGGCTTCTAACGCCAGGGGGTTCTTCAGATCGGTCAGCACTCGTCCAGCTATACTAAAAGTAGATTTTGAAGTTACGGTAGAGGCAGAGGGGTTAGTAAATCACGCGCCATGATGAAAGTATAAGGTATGTTGATTCCTATCATTTTCACCAGGCCAAAATATCAAAATGTTCAAATCCTCAGTCTGCATATATCTCGAGAGTTATAACACGAGTAGAATAATAATAAAGCTCATTCAATGAGTCTGAATTGATCGTTTGGATGCAGATAAATCAGATAATAAAAAACTTTTAGGCTTAGATGAAGATGTAGGTTGGGATGATTGTTTATTTTCAAATTGAGAATCATAAAAATCATGCGTATTATTCATAGAATGGTCAATAATGTTCCATACTAAGGAACAATTAGGATAATTCATTTTTCATAAAAATTTTCAAATAAATATTTACATCCTTCAAATTTAATTCGAGGATTCATAATAATAGCAAAATAAAATATAATAGGAAAATCTTTAAAATACTTATTGAATTTTTCTTCCATAGAATGAGCAAATATCTTGAAGCAAAAAATCATCTAAATATGTAAAAAATAGTTCAGTAATTTCAGTTAACTCGTAAAGTACTAAATTAATTGTGGAATAATAAACCTCAGAAAATAATTTAGTTACTCTTTCAAATTTACTTAGAAATTCACAAATTATTTCAGTAATTTTTCATTCATTACCGAAAATAGATATATCTGATAATTTCATGGAAATAAACATATCTATTGCAGCCCGATAAGGAATATGTAGCCCCCCGATTCTTTACGTACGTATCACAATATCCGTACTCGATATGACGTACAAAGTTGATTTGACCTTCCTGATAGTCAGATTTAACTGATTTCAGTTTCAGATATTATTTTTCAATATTTAGATTTTTCAAAATTTTTGAATTATTTTGAAAAATCTCCTAAGTCGGTAGTCTACCGATATTGAGAATCGGCTCTATATTTTTAATTCACAAATAGAGTTAAATTTTTAGAATCTGCTTTCACCTTGTGTCTTAAAATCATATTATCTACATATTAGTATTTTTGGAGATTTTTCTAAATTATGAAAAATCCAGCCAAACCGGTGTCGCCTAGTACCGGCAAAACCTTCCAGGATTTTTTTAATTTGCAAACCACTGAATTTCTTCAAACCATTTTCATATTATGTCTCAGAATAATATTCTCTATTTTTCATAAGTTTTGATAACTGTTCTGGACTAGTCAAAATTTGACCCTATTAAAATAATATAAAAATTTATTTTTCTTTTTCTCTCCTCCTTTCCTTCTTCTCCAAGTTTTTCCTTTTCTTTTTTTTTCTTTCCACCGCCTTTTCTCCATCGCCATTCCTCTCTCTTTCCCTTTAAATCTCTCTCTTTAAATATTTTAATTATATTTCACCGTTACACAGGTACTATTACACATGACACCATTTATATCTTCATTTTCATTGATACATGAATACACTAGTTATCATCATTCCCTGAATACTTTGTACACAATTATGTCATGTATATGCACCACTGTTACATATATTCACCGGTATACGTGCATTGATTGTTATATTCTTATCGTATGTATCACCGTTCTTATTACATGGACTATTGCTACATGTATATTCATGTCATCCCATTACATGATTGTTTCCCATTCCTTTATTGATATTCTCATTACTGGACATGAATATTCCTGTCGTCACTATTGTTTATACCGTTTTAATAGAAGCTCTAGTCGGGTGAGTGTATCCCGTGCATACCTGAGACAACGGCCTTAAACGAACCCCTGGCTGTAACGGTCCCAGGTTTTCAATCACTGAAATAACTTTAATACAATTCAATTATGCTAATCAATCATATAATTTATCTAAGTAACTTGGATAGTTCAAATAATCCTGGAAAATATTCAAAATTTTGCAGCACCTCCTCTGTAATATATAGTCTGCCATAGTATATCATATAAAAAAAAATTCATAAACCTGGTATTAACATTGACCATGTATTTAAACAAAACATCTCACGCAGTGCATATCACAATTTCGACTTGATATCGCCTACTTCTTTGAACGCTCTATAATTACTTATTCTAGCTCATCAATTCTAGAAAATAATCTAACTCAATGAAAAGATTAATAACACTACTACAAGAATATTAATTCAGAGTACATGGATCACGCCTAACCCTTAACATATACAATACATATCTATCTATGCTATATCCCCACTGATCTATACATAAACAACATGTTCATATAAACAAGAATGAATTCAATATTAATATTAACTTTAATTTGTCCTTCGATAGTGTAACGGTCCCAGTTAAAAATTTTCCATTTAATCACAGTTATCTCATATAATCCAAACGTGGGGCCCATCAATGTATAATACTTCCAATATAATCATCAGAAACTCTTGACTGTACATCAGGATTTCCACTAAATAACATGTATGATCTAATCGAGACTTATCATACTGACACATGTGGTTGATAATTCATAAGAAACACAGTCTACAATTAGCATATCAAGATATATATATATATATATATACATACACAATTAGAGTCCAACACCAGGTCCTCTAAAAATTACAAGTCACGGACGATACACAGCTAAAAATACGCATGTTTATACAGAATCATATACATAACAAAAGTAACTTCTAATGCAGTGGTTCCGGTAATGATTGTCCGCGCAATTGCCCTTAAGCGGGTCCCTTGCCCTTGTCCAAACCTGTAGGTGGAGTTAGAATAGAGTGAGCTTGACGGCTCAGTGAGTAAAACAATATTTAAATGCCTATCAAGTAGGTATACATGGCTAAATTATCTGGTTGACAAGTGTGTCATTATACTATTTTTATAAGATTTTATTATTAGCCAAGAACCCAATCAGAACACAGTAACAAGGCTTTCCTAGTCGACTAGACCACCCTATAGTCGACTAAGACTATCTATAAGTCGACTAATTCTAAAGCTATAGTCGACTAACTTCACTCCACACGTATCTGCTTCTCTGCTAGCAGCCAGGAATTTATGTAGTCGACTACCCTCCCTGGTATAGTCGACTTACCCAAGTACTAGTCGACTTGAAGACCCCTATAGTCGACTAGTTGAGGATCAAAAAGTTATGTTACTCTCTGTATGTCACCAATAGTCGACTACCCTTCCTGGTGTAGTCGACTACACGATTTATTAGTCGACTTGTAAGTCGACTTAGTCGACTAATTATGTCCAAAACAGATTGTTAACTCTCTGTTTGCTCTCTGTATCTGGGATTAGTCGACTACAGTCTGTCTGTAGTCGACTAATCCTGCTATCCAGCAGTTTGTCTGCCTAAATATCACACCTATAGTCGACTAATTCTGGGACTTAGTCGACTAACCTACCCAAAAATTGCCTGTTAAGAAGTTATCCCAGATCAAATGTTAAGGATTTATGTATGATTATATCATAGGATTTCTATCTTAGCAATATCCATTTACATACAATATAATCTCCCCTTCTACGCCTCCGGTTCAACCCGGTCCCTTCCTCCAATACAAAAATCGTAAAATCTCCCCTTCTACGCCTCCGGTTCAACCCGGTCCCTTCCTCCAATACATAATCGTAAAATCTCCCCTTCTACGCCTCCGGTTCAACCCGGTCCCTTCCTCCAATACATCATACCATCATATAATATCAATGTGCAAGACATATAATAATATCATGAATTCATAAACAAAAGTAGTAAGTACTTGCGGAATTGAAAACACATGAGTCTTTATGAGGTAGCTAGCATTTCTTGATATCACAAACTATGCATGATCCCAAAAATATTCATAATGTCAAGTACTTGTTTATCTCTTACGTTTTAGTTCATTTCCTAGTTCATTCTACTCATCATGTTATTAAGATTAACATGTTCTACTCACCCTTGGAAGTGGTATGATTTCGCTGGGTTTTGGCTGCAGATTCGGGCTGTTTTGGGGCTGTTTTGCTACTGCCTTTAGCTGTTGTTGGTGCTGCTTTTAACTGCTGCTGCTGCTGCTGCTCTTTTGCTGCTGCTGCTTTGCTGCTGCAGTTGCTGCTGCTTTGCTGCTGCAGGAAAGAAAAGAGAGGGAGGGAGTTTGTGAAGAGAGAGAGAGTTTTAACCAAATGGTTTAATCCTCTTCAACCCCCCTCTATTTATAGCCTCTAACTCTCCATAATAATGTGCCATGTGTCCCCTATACATCCCATCAAGTCTACTCTAATCCATGCCCTATGCCAAGCTCCATGTCTCTCCCCCCTCTCCATGAGGTACAAGCATGGTGGGGATGGTGGTAAGTTGACCATGTGGGGGTATTCTTATACCTATATACATGGATGTATAAATACTTATGTATACACTTGTTTATACATACTCATATAATAAGCATGGCTTACTAAGATATCATGCATGCATACTAATCCCATTACCCCTTATGATTATTTAGGAAAAGAAATGCTTTAATTAAGGCAAGTGTTACAGATAGTATTTGACAATAATTCGGTGCTATACTCCCGAAGTCCTTCGATTGGGTCTTCGCCTTGACCTGAAAATATTCAGACTGAGAGGGGGTGATCACAACAGCTCAGTGAGTGGAGTTAATTTCATTCTTAAATGGAGTATGGTATAACATAGTGTAGTGCACATGATACATAAAAATACAGTGTGTGTGATACATGAGATACGTGATAAATGAATTTCTCTGTTAGATTTCTATTTATTAACAACTATTATTTAATTGATATTAATATGTATATAAACAATTGGTGTCGGTATTCCTATTTCAATTAACTGAAACTGTATTCTGAAGTCCACATTATCATACACGATAACACATTCAAATACCCATAATGTACCTACACCCACACATCCATAACACGAATACATCTGTATCACACATGCGTTTTTATTCATAATCGTTTATAGAGATGCATTATACATATATCACAACACCGTCTTCGCACTCCCCCGTGCAGTACGGGTCCCTTCCTCCAATAGTATATATCGATGATAATAATACCCCCGTCTTCCCCCATCCTCCCTGCAGTACGGGTCCCTTCGTCTATAGTATATAGCGATAATAATAATACCCCATCTTCCCCCATCCTCCCGTGCAATACAGGTCCCTTCCTCTATAGTATACATACACACATATAAACATTTTCCCATCTTCCCTCCCTCCTTTGGTATCATACAGGTCCCCCAGATACGTGTGACAATATTGTACCTACATGGCAATAGTTCTATTAAGAACTCATAGTCAAATAACACATTCAACAACCACACATACACGTCATATTCACACCCAAGTATTAAACATAGTGAAGCAAGTATCTATATCACATTTATGACACCGATCATGCAATATTTTCATAGCAGCAAATGTAGAGACCACATTCTTAATCATATAAATCTAACATTTAATTCATGTCAATGCATTTGTATATCACATTCCCAATTCAATATCAGTTAAGCTTATTCTTCCATCATAAAATCTTATTTGCAAAAATAATTTTAATCATTAGAAATCACACTCACCTTCTTGATTTTATTTATTTGCATCACAGACGTGTATCTCTCTTCTTCACGGTCGCAACGGCTCAAGAAGCATCCAAATCAGACTCCGGATGGCCAAGTTATCGCCCGAATTCAAAACCGATAATTTAGGATTAGTTCCATAATACTATTCAGGGACCTACTGGTAATTTTTCAAGGTCTAAAATGTAAATTTAATAAACAGTTAAGGAATTAAAGTGAATTTTACCCTTATTAAGTGATTGGTTCGGGTTCGGATCCTTATTGGGTCAAGTTGAAACCCAAAACCCGCACCCTATTCTTTCTTTCCCTTCTTCTTCCCAAGCTGCTGTTTATCACCGTCCATGGCCACTTGGCCTCTGTCGCCTCGACCTCCACCACATCCAGGTGCCTCGACCTTGCCGCCGCCGTGGTCGGCGGTTGCCCGCTGATCGGCAAAAAGCAAGCACAAGAAAAGTAGAAAGGGAGTGGGTCGAAGTTACTGCTTTTGCGATTCTTCCGTAGTAGCGAAGTGGCTATACGGGTCGTATCCACAAGGAGGGAGAGCGATAGAAGCTTGATGCGGCTTTTATGTTCAAGAAAAGAGAATGTTCTTTGTTTCCAAATAAAGAATTGAAAAGTGAAAACAAGTTGTTTCAAGAATTGTTGGAAAATGTTTTGGTGGTTTGTAAAAGTGAGTTTTTCTTATTGGTAAAAACGCATGGCTAACTTTCTACTAATTGCTCCCACTAATCCTAACTTCTTGAAGATGTGCCTCACGATGGATCATAGGCAAACTTACCCCTTATGCAATGGAACTATTCACGTGGAAATTGAGTGAAAGTTCTTCCTATAACTTCGCTTTACACGACAAAAACTTGGACATTCTCGTATCAAGATCCATTAGAAGGCGAGAATACGGGAAGACACGAGTGCACTAATGGTATCGGCGAAGTTAAAAGGAAAGTCTCTAATTTACAACAACAAGCAAAGTACAAAACTCATAGATCATCAAAAAATCATTTAAGTATGAAATATAAGAAGGTAAATACTTGTAGGTACGTTAGAGTTAGAACCCTCGTCTTAAGATGCCATAGCACTCGTTTGCACAAGGCTTGTTTGACACTATTGACTCATTCGGGCTATCAATCAAGAAGTTAGAAATTAGTAAGTTTGTAGTTAGTTAGCCATGCAATGGAAGAGTTAGTTACACATGGTGAAGAAAAGAACAACAAAAGAAAAGAGATAAAGAGAAGGAGTTACACTAAGGCAAGGATGTAAAAGCAAATGAAAGCAAATGAAAACAACTAGTAAATGGAAAGAAGAAAGAGAAGTAATTACTTGTATTATCTTGTCTGTTGGCCCAAAGGTCTATCACCCTAGTTTTGATGATGATCAACTCATGAAGTTATATTTACTAATGATCTTGTGTTTAATTAGTGACAGATTCATTATCAAGATCTTAGTAGGTGCATAGCTCAACAAAGGACAAAATATCAAAATTTGGAGCTAGCACGGTGTGATCCAAGGAGTTTTGGATCAAGCTTGGACCAAGTCAAGAAGATGAGAAGCCTTCAAGTGAAGACTTCAAGAAGATGAAGACTTGTGTCTAGGTATAAGATTTAGTTTTTGTTTTAGTTAAAAATGTAAAGGATAGATAGTTGGTGGATTGCTCAAGTAGATATCACACACACACTCTTGAATTTGTTGTCTTTTCATAAAAGATTTTTTAGCTTAGAAAAGATTTTTCATTTTGGAAAAATACTTATTTGGATTTTGGTATTTTCTTATATTCATATCTTTAAACCAAAACCTTATTTAGAGCTTTATGACAAAAACATAGATATTTCATTATGATTGTGTAGTGGATCATATCCATACACACTATGCCTTAAAAGTATATCTTGTTTTTGTATTTGATGAAGATTTGAAAAAATATGTTTTGAAAAATATTGTTTTAGAAATACAGTTTTTATCATGGGCCAAATTCTTCCAAGTAACAAAAATAGTCCAATCTTTTATAACATGCCTTGATTTTGTGCAAGTATGTTTGATTATCAAAGTATATTGGTTAAACTATTTTTGTAGATTTTTATGTATTTTATGGGATTTTATTTGAGCCAAAAAGACTAACTTTTTAATCCCAGAAACCTGTTTCAGGCTTCAGCCAAGTCGACTAGTCAACTTAACTAGTTGACTAATCCTGAAGTCGGTCGACCGGGCCGGTCGACCGACGTGCACAGACGTGCACGCCTGTGTGTACTGGTGGTCGGTCGACCGTGCCGGTCGACCGCTCCAGAGAGCAGTGCTCTCTGGAAAGTTCGATCGACCGCACCGGTCGACCGTAGCTCCAACGGTCAGAAATCCGACCGTTGGCGGTCTACCGGGCCGGTCGACCGGCAGTACTGACAGATCCCAACGGCTATATTTTTCTGGCCTATAAATTGGGGGGTCTTGTCATTATTTTCACACAAGATTTTGGAGTCTCTTAGAGCCAGTTTTTCCCAGACTTTTTAAAGGGTTTTCTCCACAAAATAGAGAGCAAATATTTTCTATCTAAAGGGAAGTTTTATCTAGAGTGTTTAAAAAAAGTCTTTGAGTTTTCCTTCACCTTTCACATCCTTACTTTTTCTCACACCACACTTGAGCAACCATTGATTATTCATCCTATAGGTGTGTTGTAGTGAGAGTACTTTAGGTGATCAAAGTGTTGTGATCACCAAAGATCTTTTCTTTGTTCTTTGAGGAGACGGGCAAGTGTGCTCGTCGTTGTTTTGAGTTCGGGTGCGGACTCGGTTGTTTGAGGTGCGGCCTCGGCGAGCCGGTGGGCTTGCGGTGTGTACGGGACTAGGGAGTCCGAGGGCTTGTAGGTGTTGCGGCACCGAGGAGAGATCCATTGGGACCTTGCATAGTGGAAATCCTTCGTGTGTCGAAGGCGGGGATGTAGAGCAAGTGTGCTCGAACCTCGAAACAAACCCTTTGTGTTTGCGATTGCTCTCTCTCTTTTTGTCTCTTATATATATCTTGCATTTAATTATTGTCTATCTTTATATGCTTGATATATTCCTTGTGCTTAATTGATATACTTGCGTGGGATTGTTTGCTAACACTTGTATTCAACCAAGAGAGCCAACGCGGCACCTCAACCCATTCAAGGGGAATGTAGGGGAGTTTGTCCAGAGCCCTTCACGGGGAATTCGGCAACACTCTTGTGTTATACATAGTGTTTAGTGTAAAAGATTTTAATTGATCATAATTGCTTTTAGCTTCCGCATTATTTGCATCATTCATCATTAAGTGACCATTAGATTAGCCATCACCTATTCACCCCCCCTCTAGGTGATTTACAATTGGTATCAGAGCTTGGTACTCTGATTTTGGTCTAACAACCTAGAGTAAAAGATCCTTATTTTTAAGCTAATCACAATATTTTTGTACACACACCATGGACTTCATGTCACCACCCATGTTTGATATTGTTAACATCCATATATGGAAGGTGAAGATGTCCTTGTACCTCAAAGCCTTAGGTTTTCATGTATATCTTGCCACTACTAATAATGCATATTGTATAGATGGTAAGAATTTTGAGGCTAATGCAAAAGCCCTTAATGCTTTAAAGTCTACCCTAGATGATGTTTATTTATCTAGAGTTTCTAACTTTGATTCGGCTTTTGTAGTATGGAATACCCTCATCTCCCTTGGCGAAAAGGATCTATACTATGCGGGGAGCGATTCGGACGTTGGAAGCGACATCTCCAACGTATGCTATATGGTCCAAGGGGATAACCCCCTTGAAGTAAGTTCCGAATCCGAGGATGAGGATAATAATATGTCATATGAAGAGCTTTCTACATTTTGTCAATTATTGCTTGAGAAATATGACATGATTAAGAAAGATAATAAAAATTTGAAAAAGAATATTGCTTGCATGCATGTAGAACAAGACTCTTTTAAATCTAAGATTGCATGCTTAGAAAAGAAAATAAAGATTTAAAAAATGAGAATGTTTCCTTGCTTACAAATTGAATGATTTATGTGAAGGAAACAATACTTTGAAAAATAAAATTGACTTGGTGGAAAAACAAAAAGAAGTTGTTTTTCAAGAAAATATTACTTTGGAAAGAAAAATTGTTGAAAAAGAAAAAGAATTTGTTTCTAAAAAGAAAAAGAAAAATGATTCTATATCTCACCATGCTTTACATGCCACAACTAATGAGATTAAGAATTTGAAAAATAAAATGGATGGTTTGAGTTCAACTTTGAACTCTTGTGCTTTTAATCATTCTAGGTTGGAGTCAATGTTTTCAAAGAAACAAACTCCACATGTTCATGCACATCATAACTATGCATTTGCTTATGTTGCACAACATGATCACACTCCTACACATAAGCATACTAAGGTGTACATATGTACACATTGTGGCCGCAAAGGCCATTTAGCAAAGTTTTGTTATGATAATATTAATTCTCTAAATTTTGCTAATTATAAAAGATTTGGGTTCTTTACAAGTCTAACCCCAAAGGACCTAAGAAAATATGGGTACCAAAACCCCCACCATTTGCTTGTGATGTAGGTGAGGGCTCTCACAAGACGTGAGAGGATTGGTGCCTTGATAGTGGATGCAATAGACTTGATGGACATACTTTTGGATGCATCGCTATCAAGGAGCTTTGGTGGAAAGACCACCATATTTGGAGCTTTGGAGTTGGTAACAATTTCTAAACTCCTACTTTTTATGTTCATGCTTGTTCATTCATAATATTCATAGCATGTTCATATATTTATGTGCTTCATGTGGTATTTACATGTTTAAATGAAGATTTTATCAAAACGTGCATGTATACATATACAAATAGAGAATTACAATTGATTCATATATGATTGAACTTCATGCTCATTTGTACCCACTATTTGCATATGCATAGTCTAGTTTTGATGATTCTTTCATTTATACTTGTTATGCCTATTTTTATGCTTTACTTCATGTATATGTATCTTAAATTCAAATCTAATAAATATATATGTATACCCGTGAGTCTCTTGCCTTCATGCAAACATCATTAATAGACTCTTTTAATATTTGGGATATGTATGTGTATTGTTAGGATTGGATTAATCATACATATACCATGAAGATTAGTGTTTTGATGAAAAATGATTTTTCGTGTTTTTGTTAAAAATGTGACTTGTGATCTTTTTAAGCTTCATTGACTATTTTCATAAAAATGCTATTTACATGATCGTTTAACACTCACACTTTTGTTAAAATCATTTTTGAGCTTTATAGACCATGAGTGCTTAAATTTTATGTATCTAATTATGTTTATGAAAAACATAAGATTTGACATATTTGAAGGATTTTTAAACTAGTTCTTCAAAAACAATTTATACTAGTTATTTGTTCTTCAAATAATTTTTGAGATTGACACATGATTCTATTTTTCTCAAAATTTGATGCTTCATGATTTGAATATTAGTTTATATGTTAGTTTTGTCAACACTAGGATTTATACTTGTACATGTCGTGGGCCACAAATAAATCTATTTATATTTGTGCTTGAACGCTTATTTGAACCCATGAAATGTGCTTGTATTGCTTGGTTTTGATGATACATACATTTTTAAACTTGTACTCTCTTTTTGGATTTGATTCATGATCATGTGTTTTTCATTTCATGTATATGTGTATTTTGTCAAACTTTAAGATATACATGTATACCTCTTGAGTCATTTGCCTTTAATGCAAATCTATTTATATGGACTCAATTGTGTTTAAGAGATATGTATGTATACTTATTGTGTTGTCAAAACATACATATATCTTGAAATATATATTTTTTTAATAAAAAAATTTGTGATGATTTTCATGTTTTCTTATTTTGAGCTTTATTGACATTTTCATGATACCATGTTCCACATAACACTAGTGCACTCACCTCTTTTGAAAATTTTATGGACTTCATGGATATTAGAGTGTTTTTAGTGCCATGTGATTTACTTGTGTTTCATGAAAAACATTTTTCTAATGCAAATTCTTCATTTGGTAGAGTTTTTCAAACCAAGCTTATTTTCAAATCTATTTTTGAAAACCCCTACCCTCTATGGGAGGATGGATGGGCGTGTATGCCTTGTAAGCTTAATTGACAAATCTTTTACCTTGTGCATATGAAGGGTGGTAGGTTATGAGATATACACTTGATCTTATTGTTATGTCAATTGGTATCATTGAATCGTTTCAATTGGTATCAATACGAACTTATTTTGTATATACTCATATTTTGTTTCTTATATATATGTATGTTTCAATTTCACTTGGTATACTCATTTCTCATACATATATATGATTTCTATGTGCTTAACTCACAATTGGCTCACATTTTTAAAAGCACAAAGTTTATGATGAAAAATAAAAAAAATTTCATATGTTTACCATTGATATCAAAATAAAAATATATATGTTGATTTGATATCTCAAAATGTGTTTTATTAAGTAAGTTCAAAAATTTTAAAGAAAAACTCAAAATGGTTGCTTTGTATTTCCTATATGCAAGGAGAGCTTAACATCTCTCTTACATATGGATTCATGTTGAGTATATTATAAATTGAGGAGCTTGACAACTCTTCTTTATATGATATACGTGTGTAGGGGGAGCTTCACATCTCCTCTTATGCATTACATAATATGTGTTATGTGAGTTAGGGCTTGTCATCCCTTCTTCATGTAATGCATATGTGTAGGGAAGCTAACTTAGCGTCTTCCTCTTCATGAATGTATATCGCATATAAATTTTTATTGATTGATTTGTATTACCCCTTCTTGATCTTTTTGTTTTTGACAAAAAGGGGGAGAAAAATTTGTTTGATTTGATTTTACTTTGAACCCTTTGTTGATGATTGACAAAAAGGGGAGAAGTATTTGAGTATATATGCATGTTTTCATTGCTTAAGGGGGAGTAGTATTTGTCTTCCTTGTTATTTATGCATATATGTTTTGTTTTGCAAATAGGAGAAAAAGATTTATTTTGTTTCGTCTCCATCATTTGCATACATATTTATGAGCTTCATTGTCATATATTATTATTTATATCTATGCATGAGTTAAGGGGGAGTTTCCTTGAAGCTTTACTTTAATCCATGCATATATAACTCCATGAGTTTTGTCATCATCAAAAAGGGGAAGATTGTTGGCCCAAAGGTCTATCACCCTAGTTTTGATGATGATCAACTCATGAAGTTATATTTACTAATGATTTTGTGTTTAATTAGTGACAGATTCATTATCAAGATCTTAGTAGGTGCATAGCTCAACAAAGGACAAAATATCAAGATTTGGAGTTAGCACGGTGTGATCCAAGGAGTTTTGGATCAAGCTTGGACCAAGTCAAGAAGATGAGAAGCCTTCAAGTGAAGACTTCAAGAAGATGAAGACTTGTGTCTAGGTATAAGATTTAGTTTTTGTTTTAGTTAAAAATGTAAAGGATAGATAGTTGGTGGATTGCTCAAGTAGATATCACACACACACTCTTGAATTTGTTGTCTTTTCATGAAAGATTTTTTAGCTTAGAAAAGATTTTTCATTTTGGAAAAATACTTATTTGGATTTTGGTATTTTCTTATATTCATATCTTTAAACCAAAACCTTATTTAGAGCTTTATGACAAAAACATAGATATTTTATTATGATTGTGTAGTGGATCATATCCATACACACTATGCCTTAAAAGTATATCTTGTTTTTGTATTTGAAACAAACCCTTTGTGTTTGCGATTGTTCTCTCTCTTTTGTCTCTTATTTATATCTTGCATTTAATTATTGTCTATCTTTATATGCTTGATATATTCCTTGTGCTTAATTGATATACTTGTGTGGGATTGTTTGCTAACACTTGTATTCAACCAAGAGAGCCAACGCGGCACCTCAACCCATTCAAGGGGAATCTAGGGGAGTTTGTCCAGAGCCCTTCACGGGGAATTCGGCAACACTCTTGTGTTATACATAGTGTTTAGTGTAAAAGATTTTATTTGATCATAATTGCTTTTAGCTTCCGTATTATTTGCATCATTCATCATTAAGTGACCATTAGATTAGCCATCACCTATTCACCCCCCTCTAGGTGATTTACATTGTCACCTTCCAATACAACTTGTACACACTCTCTCTCTTTCACTCTAATGGCTAAAGCTTGAACTAGAAGAAGAACAACAACTACTACAAACTAAAAACAAGATTACAAAAACTTGCTCTAACTCTGGATCTGGACAAACTGAAGACCCCAGGGGGGTATTTATAGGCACCAGGGGAAAAGGGGCCATGTGGGAAGCACGTGGCCCAAAGCGCAGGCGCGCGCGCGCGCCCAAAGGGCCGCGGAAACGCGGCCTGGGCCGCATTTCCGCAGCCCTGCCAGGGCGGCGCGCGCCTGGCTTCGGGCTGCGCGTCGCCCAGTTTGTCTCCTATCGATTAGACCTCCTGGATTTGCGATTTGACTCCCTGGGCTGACAAAATCTTCACTCTAAAGTCAATGGCTAATTGGTAGGCTTTTAATCACCAATTAAATGGTGATTTAAGTCTTCTTCTTCATTTGCACACCATGGACCTAGATTGAAGCAACCAAAGCTTTATTAGCAAAATTTAACATTAAATAAATATGAGAATGTGATGATAATTATGCAAAATTAGAGACTAATCACACCCCCACACCTATCTTTTTGCTCGTCCCGAGTAAAACAAAACAAAAATCAGAAAATTATTATACCACTTTCACAGATGTCGCGGTTGCACTGAGCATGTGCAACAAGCCGTCCTCTAGGTTTCCCCTAGAGGAGGAGTGTTGTCTCCTGAGGGTTTTCAGCGGATTGCACCCACAAAATCCAGTAAGTAAAGAAAAGAAGTTAGTTGTTAGAAAGATTTTTTTTAATTATTAAAAAGAACTTTCAATCATCTAAGTAAAAATGACCGAATGATATAAGAATTAGGTTTAACCCTCATAAGTCCTCTTATATTTTAGCCTTCATAAATGAAGAAACTATGATTTTTCTTTAAATTTAGAAAGGATCTTGTACTTCTAACTCATTCTTTTATTTTGCTTTAGATAGATATGCATATGTGTAAGTGTGAGGTGCTTGGGATTTTTCAACTCAACTTTGAATATCATTTAATTTTATTAATATTTACTTATTATTCTTGGTTCCATTAGGCTTTCTACTTCACTTATGTAATACATATCAAACCGATGACTCCCAAACCAGATGGTCTTAGGGCACCAGGTGGAAAAACACCCTTTAGGTCAAATATGCAAGTGGAGTAGGCCACGAAATCAAGATTTATTTATATATATATTTATTTTTTGGGCGTAAGTGATCATGTTCTTGAGGCACAATTATCCAGCCTTTTTTTTTTATTTTTTTTTAGAGTTGTGTCTCTAAATCCCAAGCATGTGTGTGTGAATTATGCATATTCCACTAAGGCTAAATAAAAGGTATGAATTATTTTCCTTATCCCTCTTATATTTTTAGTCAAACCATTCTTTCTTATTTACTTAGGCAAAATAAAGATTTATTACTAAGGTTCCCGTAATTCCTACAATCTTTTGGTATTTTTATAAAGAGTATAAAATTTCTTTCAATCTGGAGATTTTTTTTTTAAATGGAAAAAGGAAAAAGAAAAAATGTTAGCACCCCCCACACCTATCTAATGCATTGTCCTCAATGGATGCATATGGAAATGCAAATGCAATAAATAGGGGGAAGAAATGATGTCACCATCTTCGTGGACTCGGGCCGGCCAAGTGCGAATAGGCTAAAGAAATGTCAAAAAGAATGTACACGGGGTAAGCATATAAACAATATATTTTTGTTTTTTGTTTTTTGTTTTTTATTATATATATATATTTTTAATTGTTTGTTGTGGTTAGGTGTATGATGGGCAAAAAGAGTCAGAACACTCTCATCTGGAGTCATAGGCTCAGTGGTCAAGAAGGCTTCAGTCTTTGCCCATTCACTTTAAATTCCGTGTTATTTTTAGAATCTGCAATAAGCACAGCACCGTGTGGGAAAACAGTGCGCACAATGAACAGTCCCGACTAACGAGCTTCCCCGCGAAAATATGAAGCCTAGAGTTGTACAGCAGAACCCTATCTCCCGGTACAAAGTTTTTCCGGGTTATGATTTGGTCATGAAAAAGTTTAGTTCTGCTCTTGGTGATTCGTGCTTCTCATAATCTTCATTCCGTATCTCCTCTAATTCTGAAATCTGCAGTTTCCTAAGTTCACCGGCCTTCGTCAGGTCAAA
Organism: Agave tequilana; assembly: GCA_038442645.1. Classification (NCBI taxonomy): domain Eukaryota; kingdom Viridiplantae; phylum Streptophyta; class Magnoliopsida; order Asparagales; family Asparagaceae; genus Agave; species Agave tequilana. The sequence goes on from JAVJIF010032028.1 coordinate 73,663, forward strand.
GTTGAGTTGCTTAATTGCCCAGAGGGCCCGGTGTTCTAACTCTACTGGCAGATGACAGGCTTTTTCAAACACGATTCTGTAAGGAGACATCCTCAGAACTGTCTTAAAAGCAGTGCGGTAAGCCCACAATGCATCATTGAGTTTAACCGACCAATCCTTTCGATTTTGTCCGACAGTCTTTTCCAGAATGAGCTTGAGTTGTCGATTGGTGACTTCTACCTGCCCATTTGTCTGGGGATGGTACGGAGTGGATAACTTGTGATTGATGGAATATTTTCGCATTAGAGCTTCAAAAACTCTGTTGCAGAAATGTGATCCATTATCACTAATTATCGCTCTGGGGGTGCCAAAGTAGGAGAAGATGTTATCTTTGAGAAATTTGACAACCACTTTGTTGTCATTCGTCTTAGTTGGCACAGCTTCTACCCACTTAGAGACATAATCTACAGCAACCAAAATGAATTGGTTGCCGAAGGAGTTGGGGAATGGCCGCATGAAATCGATACCCAAACATCAAAAATTTCAACTTCAAGGATCGGGTTCAGGGGCATCATGTCTCTTCTAGAAATTTTCCCGATCTTCTGATAGTTTGCACATGACTTACAAAAATGATATGAGTCTTTGAACAAAGTGGGCCAGTAGAACCCACTTTGTAGAACCTTCTCTGCAGTCTTGCGGGGACCGAAGTGTCCTCCGCATGCAAGGTCATGGCAAAAGCTGAGCACACTCCTCTGTTCCTCCTCGGGTATGCATCGTCTAATTATTTGGTCGAGACAATACTTAAAAAGATACGGTTCTTCCCAGAAGAAGTAGCGTACTTGGGCAAAGAAGCCGTCTTGGTCTTGCTTTGTCCAGTCAGCGGGTAATTGTCCCGTGGCCAGGTAATTAACGATGTCCGCATACCAGGGTTCCTTAAGAATGGCTAGGATGTGCTCGTCTGAGAAATCCTCGTTGATCGGAGCTTGGATGGTTGGTGCATTCGGAATTCGTGAGAGATGATCAGCGACCACATTTTCTATACCTCGTTTATCCCGGATTTCTAAGTCAAATTCTTGAAGCAAAAGGATCCAGCGAATCAGTCGGGCTTTTGCTTCCTTTTTGGTCATGAGGTATTTCAGAGCCGAGTGATCCGTAAAAATCACCGTCTTCGAACCTAACAAGTAAGGCCGGAACTTTTCTAACGCAAAGACAACGGCCAAGAATTCCTTCTCAGTCGTTGTATAGTTCTGTTGGGCCTCATTCAAAGTCCTACTCGAGTAATAAATCACGTGCTGCCTATTGTCTATGCGCTGTCCTAGAACAGCGCCAATAGCAAAATCAGATGCATCACACATGATTTCAAATGGCTGGGTCCAATTAGGAGCAGAAATGATAGGCGCAGAGATAAGTTCTTGCTTAAGCTTCCCCCATGATTTAAAACACTCATTGTTGAAATCAAAGGGCACGTCCTTAGCGAGCAGGTTGGTAAAGGGCCTAGCGATTTTGCTAAAATCCTTAATGAACCGTCGGTAGAACCCAGCATGCCCTAGAAAGGATCTAATATTCTTGATGCTTTTGGGTGGTGGAAGCTTAGCAATTACTTCTACCTTAGCCTTATCCACCTCTATGCCTCTCCTTAAAATCTCATGGCCCAAGACAATCCCCTGCCTCACCATAAAGTGACATTTTTCCCAGTTTAGAGTTAGGTTCTTCTCCATGCATCTTTGTAGCACTAACTCTAAGTGATGAAGACACCGATCAAATGAATCTCCGTAGATGGAGAAGTCATCCATGAAAATCTCAAGAAAACGTTCCACCATGTCAGAGAACAAACTAAGCATGCACCGTTGGAACGTTGCAGGAACATTGCACAATCCAAAAGGCATGCGCCGATAAGCAAAAGTTCCGAACGGGCAGTGAACGTCGTCTTTTCCTGGTCTTCTGCAGCAATGGGGATTTGATTGTATCCCGAGTACCCATCTAGAAAGCAGTAGTACTCATGTCCAGCCAAACGCTCAAGCATTTGGTCGATGAAGGGTAACGGGAAGTGGTCTTTACGAGTAGCTGCATTCAGCTTCCTGTAGTCGATACAAACACGAACCTTGGTAGGCAGTCTTGTTTGTACCAACTCTTTTTCCTCATTTTCTACCACCGTAAAGCCAGACTTCTTTGGGACCGCATGAACAGGGCTAACCCATTGACTATCAGAAATGGGATAAATTATCCCATTATCTAATAGTTTCAGAATTTCAGCCTTAACTGCCTCTTGTATGAGAGGGTTAAGCCTGCGTTGTGGGTCCCTCCTAGGGGTTGCTTCATCGACTAAATGGATTCTGTGTTGTACTATGGCTGGACTTATTCCTTTGATGTCTTTCATTGTCCATCCAATGGCTTCCCTATGTCTTTTCAGAATAGACATTAAGCTGTCCTCTTGTTGCTCAGTCAGGTGTGATGCTATGATGACTGGCAAGGTGTCCTTTCCGCCCAGGTAGGCGTACTTAAGATGTTCAGGCAAGGCTTTTAGCTCTAGGGAAGGTGTTTCTTCATTGGAGGCAATCTCTGGGCTTTCAATCCTAGGATGGGGTACACTGGGGCTTGATACCCAATCCACTACTGAATCTACGATCTGGTCTAGATTAAAATCCTCAGCCTCTAAATCAAACTCTGCCTCAGTTTCTGTCTCCATACTTTCCTCATGCTCACTGGTCAGGTTTTCAATAGAATTGACCTCAAACGTCTGATCATTAACATCCCTAGGTTGTCTTCCAAGATTGAAGACATTGACTTCCTTCGTCATGTCTCCGAAAGTCAATCGCATGGACCCGTTCCTACAGTTGATTATAGCATTGGCTGTAGCAAGGAATGGGCGTCCTAAGATGACGGGAGTTTGAGACCTAAGATTGGATACAGGTTGGGTCTCAAGCACAATGAAGTCAACGGGGTAAATGAAATCCCCGACCCGGATGAGGACATCTGTGATTTCCCCCTTCGGGATCTTCACAGATCGGTCAGCTAGCTGAATGGTGACTCGAGTTGGGCTTAGCTCACCCAACCCAAGTTGCTGGTATACTGAGAGAGGTAGCAAGTTGATACTTGCTCCCAGATCAAGAAGCGCTCTACTGATTTCGGTCTGTCCTATGGTGTAGGAAATGGTAGGACATCCGGGATCCTTGTATTTCACCGGAATGGGACCGGACAGAATCTCGCTTATATTAGTGGCCAAGAACACTTTCTTGGGCACATTGGTCTTTCTCTTCTTCGTACACATATCCTTAAGAAATTTGGCATAAGCTGAGACTTGTTGGATAGCGTCAAGAAGTGGCACATTCAATTTGACCTGGTTGAACATCTCTAGCATTTTCTCCATGTGCATATTTTTATTATTGTTCTTAAGCCTATTGGGAAAGGGTGCTACAGGCTTATGAACTTGTTCAGCAGCTTTGTCCTCGTCAGATGTTTGTGGAGCGGATTGGGAGGAACTAGCAGAGGTGAATGCTGGAGTGGGATCAGGATGGACAGGACTTTTCTGTTGGTAACCTGGTTGTCTACCTTCTTTCCAGATCGCAGTGTGTGAACAGAATTACACTGGTTAATTGATGGATCATGAATTTCATATGCTTGATTGGAGGTTTTTGGGTTAACTAATGGCTGACTAGGTAAAGTACCCTTAGGTCTTTCACTTAGGGAGCTAGCTAACTGGCTCATCTGCATTTCCAATCTTGATATGGCCTGTGAATGACTGTTTAGAGTTTGTCCCTGATTTTGCATAAAAGTGGTTTGGGATTTTATGAAAGCCTCTATGCTCTTCTCTAATTTACTGATTTTCTTTTCCATTGGTGAGCCTTGGGAGGAGGAAGCTGGGGCTTGACTGGGAAAGTTAGTGGAGGAGTAGGATGGTGAAAGTTGTTGGAAAAATTAGGCCTGGGAGGATTGTTTTGGGCCTAGGAGAAATTGGGGTGATTTCTCCAGCCGGGATTGTAGGTCTGTGAGTAGGGGTTGTGAGGCGGCCGTGAGTAAGTCGTGTTCATGTGTTCGGTGACACTTGCTGGGCATGGAAAACGGGGCACTCTTCAAAAACATGATTTGGTGCCTGACAATACGAACAACCCGGATTGTGAATTGGTGGTGGGTTGATCTGGTTGACACTGGCAGGCTCTTTTGTTTCTAGAGCCTCTATCCTTCTCATTAGGGTAGCAATCTTAGCCTCGGTAGGTATGGATGATTCTAGAGATAGGAGCCTTCCTCTTGAAGCTATAGATTGTGAATTCCTAGGTTTCTCCGAGGCTGGCTCCTATTGCAGGGTTTTCTCCGCTAAGTCCTCAAATAAATCCCAACCCTGATTCTCATCCTTCTGCAAGAACCCTCCCTGACACATCGTTTCTAACAGGGTCTTAGTCTGATAATCTAGACCATCGTAGAGAATCTGGCACTGACGCCATTTCTCCACGCCATGATGAGGGCACTGAGCGAGGAGATCTTTGAATCGCTCAAAGTATCTCCAAAATGGTTCGCTCGGGTCTTACTTAAACTGCATGATGTTCTTCCTAATGAGGACAGTTTTGTGAATGGGGTAGAATTTCTTCAAGAAGGCCTTGACAAAATCATCCCAGGTCGTGACTGAATCTGCTGCCAAGCTGTACAACCACTTCTTAGCTAGGTCCTTTAGGGAAAAAGGGATGAAACGTAACCTAACGGCATCGTCCCCTAGCTGGGGTATACGCATCATGAGGCATACTTCTTCAAATTCCCTAACAATGAAGTATGCGTCCTCTGATTCTAAACCATGAAACTAGGGAAGAGTGTTAATGAATTGTGGCTTTAACTCAAAATTATTACCGTTTGCTTCAGGAAGTTTTATGCAAGATGGAAGTGAAGTTCTGATCGGGTAAAATCTATCCTGAAGTGACGCCATCACCGGTTCTGGATGCAAGGGTGGAGAAGTGTTTCTTGTTAATCTGGAAGTTAACGGATCTCTCACCCACTCTTGCATGCAGCACACCACAACCAACGTGAAGACAACAAACAATCGAAAAGAATGGAAAAAAACAAACAAAAGAAAGAAAAACAACCACAAGCCTTAGTCTAAGGTACCTGGACCTAGACGACTCCTAACTGGTCGATTCTCCGAGGAAGGTTGTTGCAGGAACTCGACTACAAGCTAATCGGTCAGGAAAGGGCAAAGCTCGGGGGGAGGTATCCGGGCAGAGCCACGGGCCTAATTACGCCAAACCACGGAGCTTTTGAGGCTTTACCTCTCAATCCACTTTCCTTAGACACCGATTTTGCATATAGTTCTTACAATTTTCAACCTCGGTTAATCTCTTAATGAGTCCGTGATGTCCCTAGGGCCAACGTCTATTGATTTTTAGTTAAGACTGGAGAAAGTGTAAGTGCACTTGGAGATGATTTTTGGGCTAAGGAAGGGTGATGAAATCCCCACCTTATCTTGTTTATTTAGGTTTTGCCCATAAAGTCAATTGTGCAAGTGTACAGTTTATTCACAACAAGGTAACACTCAAAACGGTAAATCACTTCAAAATGTTAGTCCTATTCTATATGAATGCACACGTACCTTGTCTCCAGCACTCTTCAACAGAAATTGAAATGATTTGAAATAGACACGTGCCCTAAATGCAAAAGTCTAATTCAAATTTCAATTAAGCAACAAGTGAATTTCTGTTGAATTTATTACACATACACATAGGTGAAGCATCCAAGAAAACTAAAAATTTAGAAAGCATTTTTTTTTTAGCGGCTTTCGGCAACCCTGCAAACGGGTTTGTTAGTACTTCAATCGGAAAAACTCGCTTTTACACGAATTTTTCCGAGGGCAAATGAGTCCTCGCGCAATGTCCTTGGCCACCTCCTTCGCTTCCTGTGATAGTGAGCTCCTTGGTACTTCTCCTACACACAAAAAGAACAATCTTTAGTAGTGAACAATAAAGCCGTTCCCTCCCCGGCAACGGCGCCAAAATTTGATCGGCAAAAAGTAAGCACAAGAAAAGTAGAAAGGAGTGGATCGAAGTTACTGCTTTTGCGATTCTTCCTTAGTAGCGAAGTGGCTATACGGATCGTATCCACAAGGAGGGAGAGCGATGGAAGCTTGATGCGGCTTTTATGTTCAAGAAAAGAGAATGTTCTTTGTTTCCAAATAAAGAATTGAAAAGTGAAAACAAGTTGTTTCAAGAATTGTTGGAAAATGTTTTGGTGGTTTGTAAAAGTGAGTTTTTCTTAATGGTAAAACGCATGGCTAACTTTCTACTAATTGCTCCCACTAATCCTTAACTTCTTGAAGATGTGCCTCACGATGGATCATAGGCAAGCTTACCCCTTATGCAATGGAACTATTTACGTGGAAATCGAGTGAAAGTTCTTCCTATAACTTCGCTTTACACGGCAAAAACTCGGACATTCCCGTATCAAGATCCATTAGAAGGCGAGAATACGGGAAGACACGAGTGCACTAATGGTATCGGCGAAGTTAAAAGGAAAGTCTCTAACTTACAACAACAAGCAAAGTACAAAACCCATAGATCATCAAAAAATCATTTAAGTATGAAATATAAGAAGGTAAATACTTGTAGGTACGTTAGAGTTAGAACCCTCGTCTTAAGATACCATAGCTCTCGTTTGCACAAGGCTTGTTTGACACTATTGACTCATTCGGGTTATCAATCAAGAAGTTAGAAATTAGTAGGTTAGTAGTTAGTTAGCCATGCAATGGAAGAGTTAGTTACACATGGTGAAGAAAAGAACAACAAAAGAAAAGAGATAAAGAGAAGGAGTTACACTAAGGCAAGGATGTAAAAGCAAATGAAAGCAAATGAAAACAACTAGTAAATGAAAAGAAGAAAGAGAAGTAATTACTTGTATTATCTTGTCACCTTCCAATACAACTTGTACACACTCTCTCTCTTTCACTCTAATGGCTAAAGGTAGAACTAGAAGAAGAAGAAGAACAACTACTACAAACTAAAAACAAGATTATAAAAACTTACTCTAACTCTGGATCTGGACAAACTGAAGACCCCAGGGGGGGTATTTATGGGCACCAAGGGAAAGGGGGCCACGTGGGAAGCACGTGGCCCAAAGCGCAGGCGCGCGCGCCTGGCTTCGGGCAGCGCGTCGCCCAGTTTATCTCCTGTCGATTAGACCTCCTGGATTTGCGATTTGACTCCCTGGGCTGACAAAATCTTCACTCTAAAGTCAATGGCTAATTGGTAGGCTTTTAATCACCAATTAAATGGTGATTTAGGTCTTCTTCTTCATTTGCACACCATAGACCTAGATTGAAGCAACCAAAGCTTTATTCGCAAAATTAACATTAAATAAATATGAGAATGTGATGATAATTATGCAAAATTAGAGACTAATCACCCGCCGCCGACCTCTGGCGCCATCAGCGAGAGAGAGAGAGAGAGAGAACCTAGAGACAAACAAGGAAGCTATCATCTTCCGACCCCCCGCCTTTGGTCCGCCGCTCCAACCTGTCGCGCCTTCGGTCCGCCGCCATACGCTAGAGTGCCGTCGTGCGCCACCCAACTCCCCCTCTAACACCTTGGGCTCCTCTAGCACACCCCAAACTCCACCACCATCCCGAGCTTCTCCTCCAACGCCTCAAGCTCTTCCGTCATCGTGCGCCTCCTCTTTGGACTCGCCGGCTGTCCACCACGAGAGAGAAACGAGGAGGGAACGAAAGGGAGGAGGTGTAGGAAGAGAGAACCAGGGAGAGGGAGAGGGAAAGGGAGTGGGTAAGGAAATTGAGATTTTTTTTCCATCTTTTTTTTTATTTTCATTTTCTTTCAATTAATACCAAAGTGACACCTCACCTTTCCACTATCCCCATGCTACTCTCCCATCCCCCACGTCAAATGCAAGTACCATACTCCCACCAACCTACCCATGGTCAAAGAAATCTAGCATTAGGGTATAATTACTGTTAACAAAATTTATTACACATAACACCCTTAAATCTATCATACATATATATAATTATTTCATTTGAAATTTATTTATTTCCAATTCCCTATAAATCAAAATTTATAACTTCATGGATTATCAAATTCTTATTATAATATTAATTAAAAATGTCCAACTGCTTCATAACTTGTACTAGCCAACTCATAATAATTAGACCATAAAAATATTTATTTCTCGTTTCATATAAGTTTCAACAATTTATCATCACCAAAATTATCGATTCTCATTACAGTGTTATCTGGAAGTCTCGTAGTGTGATCATATATTAACTAATAATTTCATGACCATTGAATTTATGAACTCTGACTATCTGGTATTATCTTATAATCGAGGATTAAAGCTTAAATTAGGATTAAAAAAATCGGGATGCTACACTGGCTGTTGAGACTAGGGCTACCCGCTAGGGCAGGAGTAAGAAACAAGAAGCTCAATGAGCTATATACATTACAAATGGTAGCCAACACTACCACGTCCCCTGCAGTGGACTAACAATGGATCCAGACATCCACCCGACAAGATCTAGTCAACCGTCAAGTCTCCCCATCCCCAAGTTATATTCATTATATTGACCTACACAGTATATCAAGAACTAGAACAGTGCATGGTATAAGTAATATGATAATAGGACACGAGCTTTGTTGATATCATGAAACAAGATAATGAAAAACGATATACAAGAGATGTGGGGTTCTAGAGGTGGCCCCGTGGCTGAGATCCACGTGGCATATAGTTCCACATCGCGTATCCATATTATTATTTATATACATATGAATAACATGCTAGGTTAGTACTCATAGATAATACTATTATAACATACTAGGTATTGATGGATATTATATATTCTCGTGATTGTAATATTATAGTATATATTACTTTTTCCTTCATTTTACAACTCACTAGGTCGCTTTCTGACAACCCTGAATTTGCGTGCCCAGGGTGGAGATCCGAGATATCGCTGTACTAGATAGTTTCTAAGATTATGTCGAGACTGTCACCTTTTTTCATTCATAGGTATATTTGTGATTTATTTCTGTTATCTTATTTATCCCTGTTTTCATATCTCTCATGATCGCTGACCCCTTTTTGCAGGTATTCTTGTACTTCTTTCATGCTAGCATTATTGTAAATATTGTATTTATTCTGTGTACTAAAACTTAGCGTACGTACGTGAGGGTATCTCCGCCCTGCATATGTATGCTGACATAACGTCCCCGTACCCGCGGGAGCGGGGCGTTACAGAATAACTTTCATCAATATATTATATGTTGAGTTCCAGGGAGTCTTTATGTCCTGAGCTAAAGCTCTAATTTGTAGGTCAACGCTTGAACAAATTTGTTTAAAGCTTTACCTCTTTAGACCACTACTTCTAATAAATTAAACTATATTTCTTAACTTTTGAATATAAAAATCTATACTTCTTAAACCATCCCGTGCACACAAGTTAATAATGTGACATACAAAACGAACATGAAAAGTTTTCCATTCAAAACCGTTCTAAAATGAGGTTTTTAAAAGCTCAATTGCAACAGTATTATTGCTAGCATTATCAACTGAAATAGAAAAATTATTAGATTCAAGTCTAAATTCTCTAACAACTTTCAAAATATTTTGACTGAGATTAGAACCTTTATGAGGAAAAGAAATTTTTTAAAACCAATAATTCTTTTAATTAAAAGCCAATCGGAATCAATAAAATGTGCAATAACAACTATGTAATGAAAACTGTTGAGAGCTTCCCAACAATCAGAAGTAAGTTGAACTCTTTGTGGCATAGAGGAAAAGTTACAATTAAAATTTGTTTTTTTTCATCAACAACCCTAAACATTTCTGTTCTAATAGTATCCTTATAGAACGGATCATATTCAGGATTATAAGTAGTTCTAGAAATCATTGAAGACATTTTGTCAAATGCAGAGTCTATACTTCAGACGCAAGACTGATCAAAGTCATTGATGCAGTGCCAAGACGAGGGGCTCAAATCCCGCATCTCAGCACCACAATAATGCTAAAATGCGGGGCTCAAGGCCCGCGTCCATCATCATGTCAATGAGGAAACATAGGGTTCGAAGCCCACGTCTCGTACCACTCTAGTGCCAAAAACGTGAGGCTCGAGGGCCCGCGTCTCAGTGCCTAAACATGAGATTTGAAGCCTGCATCCAGCATCATCTCAATGGCTAAACACAGAGTTCAAGCTCGTGTTTTAACTGCAAGTGAGCCCTGCGTCTGTAGGCTGTCTAAAAATCACAAAGACAAGCCACCAAAACGCAGAGATTCAAGATCAAGGCGCGTTGGCTCAAACGCCCGCGTCTTCGGATCAAGGCGCGTTGGCTCAACGCCCGCGTCTCCGCATCAAGGCGCGTTGGCTCAACGCCCGCGTCTCCACATCAAGGCGCGTTGGCTCAACGCCCGCATCTCCGCATCAAGGCGCGTTGGCTCAACGCCCGCGTCTCAGGAACAAGGTTGTAACTACCCCGATTATGGCGCCATCCACCGCCCATGTAGCAGGGAAATTGGCCCTCATCGTGGAGCACTTTTAGGGGGCACGATCACCCCTAAAAACCCTATAAATAGTCCCGTCACTATTGAAGGGGGAGGATTTTTGGAGAAGGAAAAAAGGAGATCATAAACAGAGAGAGAGAAAAGACTCTTCAGCGAGCTTACTGAGTACTAGCCGCTCTTCGCCTACCTCCTCTTCTAGAGTTTTGGTAGACGGAGCTGAGTTACTCCCTCTACCTGCCAAGGAGAAGATCCCTCGACGGTCCAGAACGGTCATCTGGTCAACGGAGAACAAGATTCACTCTTCACCGCCACACGAAGAACCCAGCACTAAACAAAGGGGGAATTCAAGATTCAATATTCTCCCTCCCTTGTAACCGGAAGATTAAGCCGGCTGTAATTTTTCATCTGATTCAAGGAAATTTTACACCAGCCCCTTTTCCGCGTCAAACAAGAGATGGCGACTCCGCTGGGGACTCTGTTTGTTACCGACGAACATGTTGTGGCGCAAGATGACGTCCACCACGAGGGAAAGATGGTCGAATCGCTCGTTGTCGAGTTCGACCAGGCGAAGTACGAAGAGTTCCTCTCTTCTGGCTCCAAGAGCCCAAAGACCCGCGTCTGCCGCCGGGTCTCGACAGGGAATGGCCTCGAAGCCCAATCGGTGGCTTTCTCGAGCTCCTCTGCTGCCCACTGTGCCCAGCAAAGTTCACGCGTCCACGCCTCTCAGCAGGCCCGCGTGATCCCAAGCACAGTTGCTGTTGCGACCAACTCCGTCGCACAGAAGACCCGCGTCAGCGTCTCTCAGGAGACCCGCGTGGTCAAAATTCCTGGTGCCCAGCATCAGGATGTTGTTGGTTTCTCTCCACCTCCTCGACACAATCGAAACGCTGAGCGTCGACAGAGGAGACGTGCGCGTCAGCTGCAAGTCGAAACCGTTGATTTTCCAACTGAAGCTGGACGCAACGTACAGGCTCGCGCCTTGCCCGCGTCACGTCCAGTACGTGAAATCCGCGTTTGGCGGCCCAAGCACGCAACTCCTCAAGTTGAGTCCTCTGAAGACCAACTTACCAAACGCCAGAATGAAGCTTCTGCGTCTCGTCAAACGCAGGAAGCGTGCACCCAAAGACGAGGCGCCCTGCAGCCCACTCTCTCTCACGCGGCTCAGCCCGGACGCACCAGGCAGCAACGCGATGCTCGCGTCTCATCTCAACAGAGACGCCAGACGCGCGTTCCACAGTCACGACGCGGAAACCGCGTCCCTGAAGTCTGCGTCCATTCTGCACAGCACATGGATGCCTCCCGTCTTCGACGTTGTGAGGCTAGTCTCTTTGATCCCTCTTCCATAGATTTGAGGGATTATCTGACAAAGAAAAGAAGTGCCCACCAGGTCACTTCATCTTGCTGCTGCCAACGGCTTATCTCCATGCTTGCGGAGTGCCGTTGCGGGTCGAGTGTGCACCAGCAGTCCTTAGCTGGACAACTGACCTCGATTCCCCCGTCAGCCAAAAGAAGGCGCTCCCATAGAAGGAGAGTCTTCTCTGACATTGAATACCCGGAGCTTACTGCGAACATGACAAGCAGGAGTAAGGGGAAACAACTTGCAGTCAGCTCAGACGAGTCCGAGTCTGACTCTGAACCGGAAGGGGTGTATCGACACACTCGCACCCGGACGGGGGCCATTCCCCCAATTGACTATAATGCCTTAGCCCACGGCATTAGAGCGAATGATTCCCACTCCGCTGTAGTGGAATCAGGGGCTTCGAACTCTTCCGTCGAGAAGGAGACCTCTGCCTACATGACGGGCACTCCTGAGGAGACGGCAAGACGTATAGAGCAGGTCCAGAAAGCACAAATGGACATGATTATTTTCCAGCAGGCGTCGATTGACTCCCTCAAGCAGGCGATTGCACAACTGCTGGAAGACAGGAGGAAATCTCCTCCTAGGAGGTCAAAGGGCAAAGGGAGAAAGGGAGGAAGCTCATCTTCCGAACCTTCTGAGGAGGCGCGACGATCTACTTCAAATTCGTCCAAATCTTCGTCACACGACCCAGAAAAGGCTCATACTAAAAGAATGAGTCAACTGGAGCAACGCCTCAATGACCTTGCCAGTCGCAAAGACCTCCAAGAAGTTGGAGTGGTCCGGCCCTATCCAGCTGAGTGGGATCTAGTCCCGTACCCTCCTAAGTTCAAGGCTCCAACCCTCCAAGCCTTCGATGGGAAGGGGTCCCCTAATCAGCACATCTACTACTTCAAATCCCAAACCGGGAATGTAGTAGATAATGACGCCATCCTGGCGCGACTATTCATCGGCACCCTGAAAGGGTTGGCTTTTGAGTGGTTTATGAAGCTCCCGAAGGTTCTATCAAGAACTGGGGGATCTGGAGAAGCTGTTCTTAACACGTTTCTTCGAAGATGACTCCGAAGTCACGATGCCCACCCTTTTAGCTACCAAACAGCGGAGAGGGGAGTCCGTTAAATCTTTCGTGGAAAGATTTCGGAACGTGGCACTCCGGTGTCCAAGCGGTATGACCCAGGCCACCCTGGTGGAAACATGCCGCCACAACCTCCAAACCTCACTCCTTGCTCAAATAGGAGTTGCTGAAAGCCGCACCTGGAAACAATTAGTCCAACAAGGTGAACAGGCTGAGGAGATTGTCGCCCGCGTCCGAGCGGAGGAAGGCAATCCGCGGCCGGAAAGGTCGACAAGGCGTGCACCAGCGCCAGACACATCCCTCCAAACAAAGCGGAAGGATAACTTGGCGACGGAGACCAAATCCCCCGCCAAACCTCAAACAGGCAGGGCAAGTGGCTCTTCAAGCCAACCCCGCGCCAACAAGCAGTATTCCTTCAAGGAGGAACACGTCGATTCGCTCTTCAAGCTACTCAACAAGAGCAATCGACTGAAGCTCCCTGAAATTAGGCGCCCGGAGGAAGTCGGCAAGACCGACAATCCCAACTACTGCATGTACCACAGGATGTTGGGACATCCTACCAAAAGCTGCTACGTCTTCAAAGACATCCTTCAGGCTTTGATTGACGCGGAGGTGCTAAAGCTCCGACCAGAGCAGAAGAAGGTCACGGCTAATGTGACGTCGGTTCTCCAGTTCGGGAGACAACCTCCAACGCCTGCGGGGGTAACTCCTATTCCAAGGGGAGAATTAAGAGTGGTCAACACAGACCCTCACCAGCAGCAGGAGAAGGGCTTGGTACCCGTCCCTACGCCTCAAGGGGAAATTATATGGGTTCACCCCGACCTAGTGGACAACCAGCAGTGGACTACTGTGACCAACAGGAAGTCCAAAGGCAAGGCAAAAGCTTCGTCCTGCCATGTGGTATGTGCTTCCTCCCGAGAAGCAGAGGATGATGTTCCCTCACTGACTGACTCAGAAGAGAAAACAATAGTCTTGGCCGCAGAGCCCAACCAACCAATGACGGGGACTCGTTCAGGACAGCCCTACTTGAAGCAATACGGCGAAGTGGCGGCAAACCCTCCAAACCGCTGCAGAGCCAACTAGGCCCTCCACGAAGCCACCTGTGGAGAAGCAGAAGGAGACTCGATTCTCTCGAGCCCTTCAAAGAGGCATCGCGGAAGGGTCTTCGGCACCTTACCGCTTTGATGTCCTGGCTCAGCTGGCCAATATACCGGCACGCATTACCTTGTATGAACTTCTTAGACTGTCAAAGTCGACCAGGGAAGCTCTGCAAGAAGCTCTGGAAAATGCTGAGGTCTTCATGACCCAGGTGCCAAAGGAAGAAGATGTAGAGGATTGCCTCCACACCTCCCAGAATACCCCCTGCATCACCTTCACGGCAGATGATATGCAGGTCAAAGGGAAGCATGATCGACCCCTGTACTTCACAGGTTATATCGGATCATCTGAGGTGAACCGCATTCAGGTAGATCCAGGGTCCGCATTGAGCATCATGCCTCGCCGAGTCATGCAACACCTCGGCATCCCTACTCACCGTCTGAGCCCTACACAGACGACCATCTACGGGTTCAATGCCAATGGCACCCGTCCGATGGGGAAAATCAAGCTCAAGTGCCAGATTGGGAGCCTCAAATCGGAGGTGACGTGCTACGTCATCGATGCCGACACTTCCTACAATCTGCTGCTGGGACGACCATGGATCCACCGCAACTCCATCGTTCCCTCCACTCTTCACCAAGTCATGAAATACATTGACACGAGTGGGAAGGTGCAAACGTTGGTTGCCGAAAGGTATCCGTTTCAAGGGGTCGAGAATTATTTCACGGATTCCCTCTTATATCAGGATCCGGTGGATGAAAACCCCACAACTGGAGGCGCCAGACTCTGGTAATGAGGCTGACACTGAGCCCGAGCAAGAAGTGCCTGTGGAGTTAGAACCACTTGTAAAGAGCACTAATAAGCTCGATGTTGATAATACCACCGACGATGCAGGCGGTTGGTATATTAATGAGAATCTAGACTTTGAGTATTTTTCTGCGTGTGCATCCGATTCAATACCTCGGATACTACTACCGACGTAGACGATGACATCTGGTCGGCAATGGATGCTTTGACATCATTGCATGTACCAGTAAAATCATCTTTCGGGACATACCAGGATAATGGCGATGCGCAGGAATCTATATTCATGGTTCCGACAAGACGAAAAGGCCAAAAACCAATCCTGTTTGGGCGAATGACGACTGAACCAACGCCCCGCGAAAAATCAGAAAGTGAGGAGGAATCCCCTCAGCTCAGTCATTATGAACCAAAAACGCTCAAAATGATGAAATGCATGGGGTATGACCTAACCAACAGACCCGGGTTGAACTTCGGCAAAGGAAGAAGAACGCTACTTCACTCCTTTGTGCCGAAAGGGAAGGCCCCCGATTATTATCATCGGACGCGCAGGGGGTTGGGCTATGTATCAACTCCGGTCCCATCAGCCTCCGATTCTCAAGAATCGTCGAGCAACGATTACTCTTCAGACACATCATCTTGGGAGTCAGATGTCAGTGTCGGCAACATCTTCAAGGAACTTTCAGTGAACATGGTTTCGACAAGCCACCTGGAAGATGGAAATGAAGAAATGATCCAATCTGATACAGATCCTTGGATCAAACATTTAAATGCTCTTTGGGATACCCGCTTTGAACAGCGTGAGCCACCCACAGAAGACAAGGTTGTTCAGATCAACCTAGGAGATGAGGCCAACCCTAAGCCCATCTTCATAAGTGACGGCCTGTCACCTTCAGAGAAGAAGGATCTAATATCTCTTGTACAAGAGTATATAGACGTCTTCGCCTAGAATTATGAGGACATGCCAGGACTTGATCCTCAAGTGGCCATGCACCGCCTCAACATCAATCCGACGTAAAACCTGTCAAACAACAGCAGCGACGGTTTCGCCCAGAAATAATGGAGGCAATTCAATCAGAAGTCAGAAAGCTCATTGATTCTGGCTTCATCAGAGAAGAACAGCATCCCGACTGGGTGGCCAACATCGTCCCCGTTTCCAAGAAGAACGGGAAGATCAGGATCTGCATCGACTTCCGTGATCTAAACGAGGCCTGCCCCAAGGACGAATTCCCATTGCCAATCACAGATGTCATGATTGACAATACTTGTGGATTCGAACGAATGTCCTTCATGGACGGATTCTCAGGATACAATCAAATCAAAATGTATCCTGATGACGAAAAGCATACCTCCTTCAGGACACCCCTAGGAGTGTATTGCTACACCGTCATGCCCTTCGGACTGAAGAATGCAGGGGCAACATATCAAAGGGCCATGAATGCCATTTTCCATCAGCAAATACGCAAAACGGTGGAATGTTATGTTGATGACATCGCGGTAAAAAGCCGCGCTAAAGGCGATCACGTAGCAGACCTGAAGGTGGTCTTCGACATCATGCGGGCTCATCAATTGAAGATGAATCCCACCAAGTCCTTCCTGGGGGTAGCCAGTGGCAAATTCCTAGGATTTGTTGTGACTTCCACAGGAATCCATTTGGACCCGGAAAAGATCCGCGCTATCCAGGAGATGCAACCCCCGAAAAGCCTCAAGGAGCTCAGGGGATTACAAGGACGATTGGCGTACATCCGCAGGTTCATCTCAAACCTTTCCGGAAGATGCCAACCCTTCACTAAGCTGATGAAGAAGGGTGTCTCATTCATTTGGGATGACGCTTGCCAACAAGCGTTCGAGGAAATCAAGCAATACCTCACCCAACCACCAGTCCTTGCAGCTCCAGTATCCGGAAAGTCGTTTCTGGTGTACGTCCGAGCGATGGATCATTCTTTGGGAGCTCTACTAGCTCAGAATGACGATCAGGACGTGAGCAAGCAATCTACTATCTAAGTAGAACAATGATCGGAGCCGAACATCGGTATAACCCGATCGAGAAGGAATGTTTGGCACTGGTGTTCGCTATCCAGAAAATGCGACACTATCTGGTAGGCCAAACTATAAATGTCATATCAAAAGTCAACCCTCTGAGGTTACTTATGACTAAACCTTCATCGCTAAATGGCCGACTGGCAAAATGGGCCATATTGCTATCACAATATGAGATGTATTTTCTGCCACGAAAGGCTATTAAAGGACAAGCGGTGGCGGACTTCTTAGCTGAACACCCAGATCCGAGGGCAGTCAAACTCTACGAGGATCTCTCAGATGAAGTTGCCGAAGTCTACCTGACTCAGACATCGTTCGAAAGTCAAGTATGGCAACTTTTCTTCGACGGTGCATCAAGAACAAGCCCGAAGGGACACATAGTAGCGGGGGTAGGAGTGATACCGTCTCCCCACAAAATCATGTGATTCCCCGAGCTGTCTCACTGACCGAGCCTTGTTCCAATAATGTGGCGGAATACAACGCTCTTTTGATTGGGATGCAGTTCGCCGATGAGATTGGCGTTAAAAATCTCGAGGCATACGGTGACTCTAAACTCATCGTCAGCCAAGTTCGCGGGGAGTACGAAGTCAGACATGAGGACTTAGTACCCTATTACAACGCAACTATCCGCATGGCCGAGGGGTTTGCTAACTTCTACATCGACCATGTACCGCGCAGGCAAAATGCGCACGCCGATGCACTCGCATCCCTGGCTGCCTCCTTAGCTCTTCCGGCTGGAGCAATTGAGAAGATATTTGTCTACAGCCACGACCTGTATTGCCCGAGAAATGCTCTTGAGGATTATCAGGAGTCAACGGGAGGTCGTCACTGCGAAGAAGCACTTGAAGCGTCACCGTTCCAGAGCCTAGAGACTGGCGGTTCCCCTACATCGACTATGTCTTGTATGGCATCCTGCCTGAGGACGCCAAGAAGCGGCTGCCATTCGAAGGAAAGCCCCTAAATTCTACTATAATGCGATCTCGCGAACATTGTATCGTCGATCGTATGACGGAATCTTACTTCGGTGTCTCTCACCAAACGAAGCCCAAGAAGTATTGAAAGAGGCCCACGACGGTATGTGTGGAGCCCATCAACCTGGCCCAAAACTGGCACATCGACTCCAAGGTTGGGTTACTATTGGCCCAAGATGGTTGCCGACGCCGTCGCCTATGCCAAAAGATGTCATGCTTGCCAAATACATGGAGATTTTATCCATCAAGCGCCAGGCTATCTCCACTCTACGGCCTCTACCTGGCCATTCGAAATGTGGGGCATGGATGTGGTTGGTCCTATCAGTCCGCCATCATCAAAAGGACATCGGTTCATTCTAGCAATAACCGATTACTTCTCCAAATGGGCCGAAGCCATTCCTTTGAAGGAGGTGAAGTCGTCCAACGTGATCAAGTTCGTAAAACATCACATTATTTACCGTTTCGGTGTACCTCGGCGGATTGTCCATGACAATGGACCCCAGTTCATCAGCCAGGCTTTCCAGAGATTCTGCGCTAAGTTCAGAATCCAGAGTGTGTCCTCAACGGCATACTATCCTGCCGCCAATGGCCTCGCAGAAGCTTTCAACAAGACTATTGGCAAGCTTCTCAAAAAGTTCGTCTCGAAAAGTCAGCGAGACTGGGACGACAAGTTGGGTGAATGCTTATGGGCTTACCGCACAACTGTGCGAACCCCGACTAAGGCCACGCCGTTTTCCTTGATATACGGATGTGAAGCCGTGCTTCCCCTGGAAATCCAAATTCCATCTCTACGCGTTGCCCTGACAGCGGAGATGACGACAGAGGAGAAGCATCGACAGCGACTCCAGGAACTGGAGGCTTTAGACGACAAGCGTCTGCAAGCCCAACAGCAAATCGAGCTCTATCAAGCTCGAATCACCAGAGCCTTCAACAAGAAAGTTAAAGTACGAACCTTCAAGAAAGGCGATCTTGTCTTAGCCGTCAGAAGACCCATGGTGATGACACACAAGACAAAAGGAAAATTCCAACCCAAATGGGAAGGACCGTTTGTGGTAGAGTCAGTCTACTCAAATGGATCATATCGCCTCATCACTTCGAATGGCGATACACTCATGATGCCAATCAATGGCAAATTCTTGAAGAAATACTATCCCTAGACAGTATTCTTCCACTGATCAAGTTAAAAATACACCTCTGATCAGAAACATCCGACGCCTCCGACGGCTAAGGATAGAGGAAAATGTTGGCTTCTAAGCCTAACATAAGTCTTCGACAACTCATCATGCTGAGGGGAATAGCATGGCTAGCCCAACTCAAACGGTAGTTGGTAAAGGCATCTCAAATCCGTTGATAGCTGAGGGTTTGCTAAAAATCCTAAGTGGACTTGAGTCCACTCTTTCCTCTAAAATCCCTTACCAATTCTCATTCATAGAATGGTAGGACCACAAAATGCAATCATTACTACGTTAACACTATACCTCTGGTAATGAATACTCTTTGTCGAGTATAAACTTTGCTTGTTAACTCTGCATAGAGTAACAAACTCTCAAATTTGCCAAGTTAACACTATACCTCTGGCATTTCAAATTCCACTTGTCAATTCTCATCAATAGAATGACAGGTCCTCAAATTGCTCTTATCACGAGCCAATTCTTGTCAAGTTAACATTACACCTCTGACAAACTACTGTTTAAGTTAACATTACACCTCTAAGCAGTACATCGAGTGCCTGTCAAGTTAATATCACACCTCTGATAGTCACCTTTCTTCAGACTTCCGTATCGAAGCTGAAATGGACGATGCCAAGTTAACACTACACTTCTAGCATTCGAGTCATCGCTAAGTTCAACAATACACCTATGGCCATGACCTTTCCTCGACTTCTTTGTCAAAGTCGAGACGACTAATGCCAAGTTCAACATTACACCTCTAGCATTATCCTCACTGTTAAGTTAAACATCACACCTATGACAGTGACTTCCTCAGTTTTCCCAAATAAAACTGAGATGCTGATGAGTTAAGTTAATATCACACCTCTAACTCATGTCCTTGTCAAGTTAACATTACGCTTCTGACAAGACTACTTCTAAACCGTTAAGTTAATATCACACCTCTAACGGTAAAGACCTTCCTAGATTCCCCGCGAGTCTAGTCTCATTTGATACTCTCCCCGACAGAGTATCAAGTTCATTTAGAAACATTGTTGGTTAACATTACACCGTTAACAATGTTTCCGTCAAACTCCCCAGCTGATCTTAAATCAAGTTAATCCCAAATCCTTGATAAAAGTTCATCTTCCCTGGGGGTACGAACTCCACTTGTCACTTTCTTTTACAAAGTGGCAGGTCCACCAAAAAATCATCCCATCCCTGTCAAGTTAATATCACACCTCTGACAGTATCATAAAAACTCTTGAAATAGGATCTTTCCTTACAAATCTTGACTTATTAAGATTACCACTATAATTTTGATAAGGTCAAAAGATTCCTTGCTTCTACGTGTCTAACTGAAGACAAAAAGTTAAGACAATGAAGGAGGCAAAAAGAAAAGTGTCACTTTTATTTATATATCCAAGCATATGAAAGTGATACAAAACGCTCTCTTATACAATAAGATGAGTGTTACAATTAAGGAGTACAAAGAAGTCCCTCTCTCTCTCAGAGGCCGTACTCACTCCTTGAAACCGCATCTGATCCCAGGTGCACAATTGGAGCCGATTGCGCCATGGCGATGACACAAAAGTCGAAAGCGCCCTAGCTGACTAAGCTAAGAGCAATGGTGTTCTTGAGGTCCAGCGGCAGCAGAAAGTCCTGCAACCCTTCATTCATCACCATCCCTTTCCCCAGCAGGCCATCCAACGGAGTGTCCTCGATGTCACTTCTGGAGTAGGGAGAGGAAGAGGATCTTTCCGCCACCGCAACCGCCGGAACCTCCTCGCCGTCATACTTGACCTGACCATCTCTTGCCATCAGACATGGTTGGTGCAGAAGATCTGAAGAGACCTTGGCGAGATTTGGGTCCTCGTCGGAGATATAATTTACTCTCTCACAAACGACGAGGACCATAATTTACTCTCTTACAAACGAACATTGAGCAAGTTCGCCCGCCGATATATTCTTTCCGGGCCCAGCAAACCTGAAAAAGGACGAGCAAGCCTACCTGCAAAGAATAAACAAGAGAGTTAGAAAATCTGGAACTTAGTACACTTCGACAAAGAAAACTAAGTGACAGACGCGGCAGTCATTGAAGACTTCAGACGCGGGAACAACCCGCACGGTCAAACCACCGCGTCGGCAGAAACAGACGCGAGTCAAAACTGTGCCACGCACAGGATTCAAACGCGGCCTCAGTTTGCACCCGCGCTTAATGCACAAGACGCGAAAAACTTCAGAACGCCGAAAATTGCCATCTCTCTGTTGGGTGAACAGGAGTTGCAAGATTCAGGTCTAAAACGCGCCAAGGCAATGGCCATGAGCAAAGCCAGCGTCAAGAGCCCGCGTTCAGAGAAGTTCAAGTCACCGGCACAAATTCCAGAATAGGAATGCACCAGGATTTCATTCAGATGGCTATGCCAAAGTACAGGCTATGGACATCATCGGGGTGACATACCAGCAGAGGCCCTGTCCAGAGTTGGCCTCTCTGCATCCAAACGCGGGCGCGCAAGATGATCCGAGAGAGGATTCCTTCTGAAGAGACCAAACAGAAGCATGAGAGCTCTGGTCATCTTCATCCACGGGGTCACCTTCACCCATGAAGTCGGTTCTCTGAAAGATAACTCAAGGCGTGGTCTCTCAGAGCAAACAAAAGAAAACAATCCAAGTTTGGATTATTGAAAAGGGGGCACACCCTATTTATAGGCAATTCTCAACAACTGCCATTAATGGTGCGTCAATCGGAACCGTCGCGCACGACTGTCAAAGCCCAATCAAAAACGGACGCGTGGAACGCTGCTTTGGAAACCGTCGAAGTGCGCCGGTTTTTCAACCACCAGCGTCGGTTCTGCATGCAAGAGCATTAACGCCTAAATCCATTGAGAGGCCGACGCGTGGATAACTGCCTTGGGAAGCAACGAACGACCCAGAATCCCAATCGACAGCGAAGACTTGACGTTCAAAGATCTCCTAAAATCTTTTAAGTCAGGTTGCATTAAACGCAGATGGGAAAGCCGCGTCCCTTCAGCAGACAAGGCTGCGTCTCTTGCGCCTGCCCGATCTGCGCAAAACATATTTGCGTTATTCAGAGCCGCGTCTCACCTTGAGATTGACGCTGCGTCTCACTCCATGGACTGACGGCCGCGTCTCACTTTATGGATCAATACCGCGTCTCATCTTTTGATTGACGCTGCGTCTCATCAAGAAGACCGCGTATCAATCTGTGATTGACGCCGCGTCTCATCAAAAGGACTTAGTGAAATCTAAGTTCCTAGTGAATGATGACCGCGTCTCACTCTGTGATTGACGTTGCGTCTCATCAAAAGGACTTAGTGAAATCTAAGTTCAGGTGGACTGACGCCGCGTCTCATTAAAAGAACTTAGTCCTATCTAAGTTTAGTATTCACAGCCAGTGATCAAGAAGTTGGGTTCATCCGCAGCTAAGCAAAGAAGGTGGAGCCAAAAACTTCGAAACTTTTATATCAAAAGAATGATAAAAGTGGATACAAAACACTCTTGATAAATTGAGTGTCCTTTTCTTTACAAAAAGAAAAAGAAAAGAAGGCTAAATGTCCTGGTTCGCTAAGGAACGGATTTGTTCCCTAAGGCGGTGAATCTCGTGTTTGGCGTGCCCTTTCAGCTTCCATAATGGCCTGGTTCCGCAGCTCCGCTTCGGATAAGAAATTTCTTGCGGCCAGCTGCGTTCGCAGAGACTCCACCCTGGAAGAATGTAGAGACAGACTCTCTTCAGCTCGCGCCTTAGCAGCCCGTTGCTCCTCTAGCTCCTTCTTGAGGGTAACAAGCTTCTCCTCATTGAGCGCAAGCACAGCTTCTGCCCTGGCAATGGTGTCCCGAGCCCTGATGATGACTTGCTCTGTGCTCTGCACGGTAAGCTCGGATTCCCTTGAATCGTCAGCTAGTTTCTGACATTCAGCCTGGGAATATTCGAGGCTGCGAATCTCTGCAGCGATTTGTGCTTCCGCCTCCTGTCGCTCTCGCTCTTGAGCAGCTAGGAGCCTGGTCAAGGTGGCCTGGGCCTCACCAAAAGAGCCAGCATCTTCCAAAGACTCCAGCTCCTGCAGGCCGTCTCCCAGTTGCTCCACCACCCGCAGACACGCCTTGGCAAGTGAGGGGCCTCCGGTTAATTCGACATTCACAGCCAGATTTTAAGAAGCGTCTGGGCAAACTGAAAGGTGCTGTTTCCACGTAAGATGAGATCAATACATGATCCCATCGAAGCGAAGAATTGTTGCACCATCTGACGTGCCAGTTCCCCCATGTCTTCACCACCTAGGAAGCTTCCCGACTCCTTTTCTGTCACGGGATAAGGGATATAGAGCGGATCCTCTCGCACCAGAGCCGTGCTGGCCGTCGATACGGCAAGAGCTAGACTGGCCGCTGACGCTTCCGGAGGTACTACCTCTGCAGGAGCCTCCACGACCATGAGGGAGTAGTAAGCACAACCTCCTCAGAAACCTCCACCGATACTTGAGCTGTATGGCCTTCTGGAAGGGTACCAACCATCGGACTCTCCACCTGAGCCCCCTCAGTCCTCTCTGCAAGTTATCGCAGCGTCAGCCACAATGATGGAAAAGCGAAACATTTAAAACGTCAGAGCTGCCTTACCAAGTTGGAGGTCCAGAGGTGTCGAATCCTGCGGAGTAGAATTCTCCCCGGCTTCAGCAGTAACCTCCTCGCCCGGCAGAGTGAGAGCCTCCTCAGTCTCAGTGGTTGCTTCCTCTTCTAGCAGAGTGAAAGGCTCTCCAGTTTCAACAGCTGCCCCCTTTGAGGGTATCTCAGCAGCCGAGACCTCAATCCCTTGGGCCGGTTAACTCTATCACCATCTCCTCAATATGCGAGGAGGTTGTAGCCTCAGCATCTTCGGCCGACCCTGCAACATAAGAGAAGAATGTTAGAACATCCTCTTCAAATATGTAAAGAGAAATTAGGACAGAAGACGGAAAGAGTACCTTCAGCAGGGATAATCGCTAGCGGTGATACAGTCGATGGCTCACCCTCATATTGTTCCTCCTCCGAGATGTGGAAGAATTTGCTCTGATCAGGAAGAGCGGGTTCAGCGCCATAGTCGCCCTCGTCTTCAAAGGCGCTTCCCCCGATAACGAGAAGACGACATCACAATGCGAGGAAGCTCCGCAACAGGAGCCTTACCTCCCATTACCCCAGTGGTAGGACTAGGGTCGACTGCCCTAGGACTGGAAATGAAGACGCTAGGAGACCCCGGCTGCTGTGCCTCGTCTCTCCCTTCATGAGCAGAAGAAGGCTCGGGTTGAGCTGAGATGCCTGCAATCTCAACATCCCCTCCAGTCATTATGTCGACCTCCAGTGACTCGTCCTCTTCGGCGGCGGTGGACTCGTCAACAAGCTCCCCTTCCCCACGGTCTTGCTGTGCGACCTAGGAGCACGGACCAAGCTTGGGAAATCTTCATCTTCTGGCGGTTCCTCAACTCTAACAGGGACGTCTTCAAGAGGAGCCTCAACTCCAGCAGAGATGTCTCCGGATTGAGAGACTTCAGCCGTTAAGTCCCTCCGAGCCTTCTTTGGGGCAGGCTCAGCAATAGAAGCAGAGCGTCGACGACGCTTGCTCGCCACCTGCTTAGACCTCCTTGCCCGCGGCTCCTCCCTCGTGGCTGGTGGCTCCGCCCTTGTCGCTCGTGGCTCTGCCCTTGCCGGTCGCGGCTCCGCCCTCACTGCTGGGGGCTCCCTCCTCGATCGTCTCCCGACCTCCTTCTGAGCCTTCAGGTACTGGTTGATGAGTTTCGTCTGTTTACCAGACTCCGACCTCGCCTCGAGATCTGCATTGATGCTCTCAATGCATGAGAACTCCAGAACAAAATCTGGTGTCTGGATGGCTTGGGAGTACCAAGTGCAGAAACTGAAGCTCGTACGGCACTTGGGCCCCTCGATAGGTAGACGGAATGTTGCTCCCGTCCCCCGGCCACACTGTAGTACCAGGCCGAGCACCTTCAAACAGATTGCCTTCGAAGGCAAGTTGAGTATTGGGATTGCCGACGTAGAGTTGATCGTAGCCGAACTGTCGGGCGAAGCGACTCGGCATATACGGCTCAATAGTGCATGAAGTCCCTTGCCGGAACAGCAATATCCTGGCCGGATGTTGATCAACCACAGAAGAGTCCCGCAGACAGTTGCGAGAAGCCATCCCGGCCAGCGATATCAGCGAACAGCTCCCCGAAAGCTACACCAGGAATCTCTGGAGAGCAGCGATTGAGCTGGTAATTCGTGGCGATTGATAGACGCTTCGAAACATAATAGATGTAGGCGTCACACCATTCCGAACGTTCCAGCCGCTGCACAAATGGGACATGACCCACACCCCCACGCGCCGCCGTCATCAAGGAAGGGCAGTGCATCACATACCAAGCCATGAGGTACGTGTAAGGCAGCTCGATCCGAGGGTTGGGACGCTTCACCATTGGATTCCCCTCTGAGTCAACATATGGCTTTCCATGGGAATCAACAGTCTTCGGGGGTTCGCAGAAAACTTTGGTTAACGCCCGCAGCCCGCTCTGAATGCCAGCCGCTACGGCGGAAGAAGGGATATGGGGCTGCCATGAGCCAGGAGCACCGCCGGGTATACCACATCTGCAACAATAACTTCATGTGGCAGCGTGGGCACCACACATCTCTTCAGCCACAACATCAGGAAGCCGCCAAACAGTGCTCGATCAGAGATAGGGGTCCGGGCTTGATGGTGGAAGCTTTCAAAAACCAGGTCGGGTCGAAACCGTCCTCATTCGACTCCGTGGTGTAAAAGCTGTCCGGAGCCGCGTCGATCCTGTCTTCGATCTCCCTGTCGGAACTGGGAGCCAGTCGGATTATCGGGAGGTCTTTCTTGTGGACATTGTTGAACAGATAACAAGCCCAGGACAACTGCTTGACCCCTGCTGACCTCCAGGCAGTTGTTGACCGCAGATGTGGAAGTGGCACATCACCTCCAGTAGGTCTCGTACACCAGAGGAAATTCTTCTTTCAAGAAGTGGAGTTCCTTAGTGGTAGGGACATATTCCTCATAAGGAATGTCCCCTGACGCTAGTCCCGAGACCTCATGCAACTCGTGCAGTGCAAGGCCCATCTCTCCAACCGGGGTGAAGAATGTCCCCGCCAGTGAGTTATAGCGCTCCAGGATCCCAAAGAAGTTATGAGAGCTCATTGGGATACCCCACTGCACGGCCCTGATTGCTGGGTACAATCCCACACGCTCTAGCAGCCCTTAAGTTCGATAAGGACGAAACCCACCATCCTGCCCCACCAAGAATTCCCTGAAGAATGGACCCACCCATACGCACGGAACTCGACAGGATAGTCACCTTCGCCTCCATGAACGCATTAAGGAAGGTAGCGCCAAGCTGAGGTATCTCCCCAACCGGAAACTCAGACTTACGCGACGCAGGGAACAGGCCGAGAACCGACCTGTCATGACTATCATAGCAGTATACCTTCTGGAAGCTCAAGGCACCGAGCGTGATCTCAGGGACATATTGGGAAACATCCCATTCCATCTTCGAGGGGCGGACATGTGCTGGAAGTAGGACATCGGGAACATCCTCTCCATATCCGGAAGGAAGAAAGAATCTTCCGCCCTTTATTTGACGGAGCCATTTGTAACTTCTTCAGACACGCGACGGCCGTCGTCATGGACGTGATCCCCGAAGAAGAAGGCAGGTTTCTCCAGCCTGACGCCATCATCCGTTTGAATGCGGCATCGGTCATAAGCGCCCGGAAGGTTCTCCTGTCAACATTGGAGAGCCTCTCCCTGCGATCTGGCGACTGGTCAGCAGTCACTGGACACTCATTCTTTGCACGAAGGTCAAGCCCCGGTCGGCGCCCCCTACATGACCAAAGTGGCGTATCTTGGCGAGCGAGCCAGGAATATGTCGCACTGCAAAAGAAAAGGACACTTAGTCAGATACTTTACCAAAAGCAAGGAAAAATGCTAAGTGTTCAAAACCTAGACGCAGAAGAGATACTGGACGCAGGAATTGTCTAAATCCACGTCCAGACCTGCGAATCCGTCCAAACGCAGAAGAGATCCTAGACGCAGGAATTTGTCTAAATCTGCGTCCAGACCTGCAAATCCGCGTTCTGCAAACCAAGACTTATGAAAATCCTAAGTACTTGGATTCAGACGCCAAATTCATCAAAATCGGCGGCTGAAGACACAGAACGCAAGGATCAAATCCGCGTTTTGCAAACCAAGACTTGTGAAATTCTAAGTACTTGGACTCAGATGCCAAATTCATCAAAATCGGCGCTGATGGCACCAAAACGCGGAAGAACGCAAGGATCAAATCCGCGTTCTGCAAACCGCGTCCAGAGACCTTCACAATTAGAAATATTCTAAGTGAAGGATCTGAAGTGCAGAGCTCACTGCGTCGGATCATCAAACCCGCGCCCCGGTTATCATTCAAGGACTGCGTCCGAGAATCAAACACGATTTTGTGTTAATGGTTCTTAGGGTTCTATGAACTTGTGTTAATGGCGAAACTCACGCCGAAGAGGCATTTTACCTCGGAAAAACAGCCTCTTGCACGGAGGAAGCGCCCCTCTCGGCCTCGGCGACGGTCGCCTTTGAGGACGAGTGCAGTGGCTTAGTCTGGGTGCCATTGATGTTCAGAAATCGAGCAAGGAGATGAACAAGTTCGAAGATGAACAAGGAAGGAAATTCTTTTCTCAGCGAGTGCGTTCGGAGAAGAAGATGCATCTCTCCAACTGTTGCCTTTATAGGCACAGGGATTCGCGAAGATACGCGGCGTGTGGCCCGGTAGACGCTGCAGCGAGTCGCCGCTTGACGCGTGTAACAAAATCGTTTCTGAACGGAGAAGATCATGCGTCACAACCCCGCCACGAGTCAGCAGTCGACACGTGGAGCAGTTCATTTAATGAACCAGGAAATCCGCGCGCCAAAAGGCGAAATTTCGCCGGTTCCCTAGGCCACTGGCGGCGTAATCATGACATGGCACAGAATTCGCGCCCAAAGAACGCACCTCCTCGATGGACATGCCCACGTCAGCCTCTCCATGAATGCATTCGGAAGGTCGCGTCTCTCTAAGAAATTCGCGTCCTTCCAGTCTGGCCAAATATCGCATCTGCCTATGAAGATCAGTCGCGTCTCCATTGCAAAGGACGCACGTTACAGAAATCGCGGCCTTTACAGCAGTACCATCT